>JAQQSK010001930.1:0-145287 GCA_028658325.1 Potorous gilbertii
AGATTGGTGATATGGGTAATTAGAATGTCCAGTGAATCGGGGAGGGGGGAGGGGACAAATGGGGAGAAAATTTTGGAACCCAAAATCTTGTGAAAATGAATGTAAAAAGTTAAATAAATTTATTTAAAAAAAGAAAGAAAGAAAGAAAGAAAGAAAAGAAAGAAAAAAGAAAGGAAGGAAGGAAGGAAGGATGGAAGGAAAAAAGAGTTCTCTGCCTGCATCTAAATAAACCTCTCAAATGAAATAGTTTTAGAAGAGCAGCAATGGGTTACCTGAAGAGGCAAGATGATGAAATCATGGCTGTGTACATATTATTTATGTTGATCATGGAATTTCTAAACTTTCCTGTTTTAAAAAAAAGCCACACTGTGCATCTTTTCTGCCATTATTGGGGTTGGCATGGAGAGGTAGATATGCAAACTGTATAAGGCTAGCATTCCGATGCCAAATTAAGAAAAAATACTGTCTTTTAAGTAATAGTAGGGGGAATAGGAACTATCATCAGACAGATATTCTTTTTAAGAGAGTATCAAACTTAGCTCTCACATTTGAATTTGTCAAAAACAACTAGCAGAAAGGTTTCCCCTCTGTCATCATATTACCATCAATTTCTTTCCAAATCAAAATCCTTTGAATTTGCTCTAATCCATTTGTTTCTATATTCTTTGGAGAGCCACCAAGGAATATGGGGAGGAGATTGTGAATGCGCTATCATTAAAGACCCTCGAGCTGCTTTCATGAGTTTCTCCACACGTTAGACTTCAAAGTGGTCTCTTAGAAGAGATTTTCCAATAATTGTCCGTGTTCAATTTCAAAAGTGTAGAGTGCATCATTCCAATGGAATTAGGCTCAAAGTTTGAAACTGCTGGCATCACTTTGACAAGAGGGAGGAGGCTGTAAAATAGTAACCCTAAGTGATGCTTCCCTTATTTACCTCCTTAAACTATTTTGTATTTATTTCTCCACATTTGCTTCACCAATTTCAGTGGAAACTCCTTGGGGTTATAAACTGTCTGCCTTCTTTGTATTTTTATCTCCAGTACTTAAGACAGTACATAGCAGCTTAATAATTTTTTAAGCATTCATTTTGAAATTAAAACAAGACTAGGCTATTAGAATAATGCTAATTCAGAAAAATATAATAGTTTGGAAGGGGCGTGAGCATCCAGGGGGCAGCTGACCCCCTTGCTATAAAGAGATTTACCAATCAGAGTCTGTGACTAGAAACAGAAGATGAGATTCTCCTACCCTCCCTCCTCCTACCTTCCACTATGACTTTCAGTCTTCATTCTCAATTGGAAAAAACAGAATCATCTACTTCAGCAGAGTCCCTGTTTCTAATTCTGTTAGTGCCTTTGTCTTGTTTTCTGACTAGCCCAATCTGTC
The DNA here is from genome assembly GCA_028658325.1 of Potorous gilbertii. Taxonomy (NCBI): domain Eukaryota; kingdom Metazoa; phylum Chordata; class Mammalia; order Diprotodontia; family Potoroidae; genus Potorous; species Potorous gilbertii. The sequence continues at coordinate 1,387 of JAQQSK010001930.1, forward strand.
ATCTTTTCTCTTTGGTCATCACCATTATTTAAAATGCCACACAATGACTGTCCCATGCAAATAAGATTGGCATCCATGTATGAATGAAGGGCCCAGAAATGAGACTATGTCCTGGTTACGTAGGGCTATGACTATGTCCTTGTCAGTTACAGTGACTTAGAAGGAAAAAGAAAGGGGGAGAAGGGATCATCATCAGATTAGGAAGGAAAAGATCCTACTAAATCACCAACATAGTGAAGGGGGAGCTGGATGTACAGTCAGGAAGATTGCAGTTTGAGTCCTGTTTTGAACATTTATCAACTGAACAACCCAAAGCACATCAGTCATTTCTCTCAGCCTTGGTTTCTTCATATGCGAAATGGAGAAGGTTGGACCCAAGGTCTCTTCCAGATTCAAATCTCTGATCCTATGAGCCACCTCAGTCCTGGCCTTCCAGTTCATGCCCATGAGGAAACTTCTGTCTCCTTTGGCTAAAGGAGTGTAAAGCTATATTAATTTAGAGGTGTAAATTTTCTAGAATCCTAAAGTTGAGAGAAAACTCAAGAGGCATCTGGTCCAACTCATTCCTGAAGAAAAATTCATTCCCAAGAGTTTGGCTATCAACAAGCCTCTGGGACAGAATCCTCAGCAGCAGTGGCGATTCTCAGATCCTTCAACCCACAAATGTCAAAGACAGTTTCAAAGGTCAGTGAAAAAGCTTTTTCACCTGGGTGACAAGGGAGCAGGGTCTTCCCCTACCCCAGCTGCAGTAGCAGCTGCATCCATTTTTGGAGTCATCAGCCTAAAGCCCCTGGAGAAATAGAGTTACAGATCTGGGTCTCAGCCCTGAGTGGTGGCCCAAAGGGTGAGGAAGAGTGCTGGCTGGCATGGTAGAGCTGGTGGAGACTGTGGAAAGAAAATTCTACTTGAAGATCCTGGGCAGAAAACCTTTGGTAGCTCCTAGACCAGAGTGCAGGCCAGGAGAGGAGTCAACTCCTCTCCCTTGATTGTGCCACCTTGGAGGAACTGAGAACTTACAGGTCCCAAGAGTATACCCTTTCTTGACAAAGGATTCAAAAGTCAAGTAACTGGCTGGGAAAATGACCAAAAAAGGGCGGGGGGGGGGGAGAAGACTATAGAAGATTACTTTCTTGAAGAGGTATTTTCTTGCATCCTTTTGGATGAGGAAGAACAATGTTTACCATCAGGAAAAGACATAAAAGTCAAGGCGTCTGCATCCAAAACTTCCAAAATAAATAAGCAATGGTCTCAGGCCATGGACGAGATCAAGAAGGATTTTGAAAATCAAGTAAGAGAGGTGGAGGAAAAATTGGGAAAAAAAATGAGAGTGATGCAAGAAAGTCATGAAAAGCGAGTCCACAGCTTGCAAAAGGAGACCCAAAAAAATACCGAAGAAAACAACACCTTTAAAAATAGGCTAACTCAATTGGCAAAAGAGGTCCAAAAAGCCAATGAGGAAAAGAATGCTTTAAAAAGCAGAATTAGCAAAATGGAAAAGGAGGCTCAAAAGCTCACTGAAGAAAATAATTTTTAAAAAATTAGAATGGAGCAGATGGAAGCTAATGACTTTATGAGAAACCAAGAAATTGCAAAACAAAACCAAAAGAATGAAAAAATGGAAGATAAAGTGACATCTCACTGGAAAAACAACTGACCTGGAAAATGGATCTAGGAGAGACAATTTAATAATTATAGGACTACATGAAAGCCATGATCAAAAAAAGAACCTAGACATCATCTTTCATGAAATTATCAAGGAAAACTACCCTGATATTCTAGAACCAGAAAGCAAAATAAATATTGAAAGAATTCACCAATCACCTCCTGAAAGAGACTCAAAAAGAGAAACTCCTAGGAATATTGTAGTCAAATTCCAAAGTTCCCAGGTCAAGGAGAAAATATTGCAAGTTGCTAGAAAGAAAAAATTTGAGTATTGTGGAAATACAATCAGGATAACACAAGATCTAGCAGCTTCTACATTAAGAGCTTGGTATTCCAGATATTCCAGAATTCAAAGGAACTAGGATTATAACCAAGAATCACTTACCCAGAATAACTGAGTATAATATTTCAGAGGGGAAAATGGTCATTCAATAAAATAGAGGATTTTCAATCATTCTTGATGAAAAGACCAGAGCTGAATAGAAAATTTGGCTTTCAAACATAAGAATCAAGAGAAACAAGAAAAGATAATCAGGAAAGAGAAATCATGAGGGACTTAGTAAAGTTGAACTGTTTATATTCCTACATGGAAAGATAATATTTCTAACTCTTGAAACTTTTCTCAGAATTTGGGTAGTTGGAGGGATTATACACACACACACACACACACACACACACACACACACACACATATATATATATATATATATATATATATATATATATATATACATATATACAGAGAATAGGAATAGGATAAATAGGAAGGGATGATATCTAAAAAAATAAAATTAAGGGGTGTGAGAGGAATATATTGGGAAGCAAAAGAGAGAAATGGAATGGGGCAAATTATCTCTCAAAAAAGAGGCAAGAAAAGGCTTTTTCAATGGAGGGGGAAAGGGAGGAGGTGAGAAGGAAAAAATGAAGCTTAATCTCATCAAATTTGGCTTAGGGAGGGTATAACATGAACATTCATTTTGGTATGAAACTCTATCTTACACTACAGGAAAGTAAGGGAAAAGGGGATACATAGGTTGAGGGAGATGATGGAAGGGAGGGCACATGGGAAGAGGGAGCAATTAGAAGTAAACACTTTTGGGAAGGGACAAGGTCAAAAGAAAGAATACAATAAATGAGGGGGAGGATAGGATGGAGGGAAATATAGTTAGTCTTACACAACATGACTATTATGGCAGTTGCTTGCAAAACTACACATATATAGCCTATACTGAATTGCTTGCCTTCTCAGTGGGGATGGGTGGGAAGGGAGGAAGGAAGAGAAATTGGAACTTAAAGTTTCAGGAACTAATGTTGAGAATTGGTTTTGCATACAACTAGGAAATAAGAAATACAGGTATTGGGGTATAGAAATCTATCTTGCCCTACAAGACAAGAGAGAAGATGGGGATAAGGGAACGGAGGGGTGTTAGAAGGGAGGGCAGGTTGGGGAAAGGGGTAATCAGAATACATGGCATTTAGGGGTGGAGGGAGGGGAGAGGGGGTAGAAAATTTGAAACTCAAAATTTTGTAGAACTGAATGTTGAAAATTAAAAATAAATAAACAAATTTTTAAAAAGAGTTTGGCTGTATCTTTGGGAATGCTTTTCCTGGCACATCTACCTGTTGGAATTCCACACATCCCCTAAGAACCAACTCAAATGACCCCTTCTCATGAAACCTCTGATGTCCTCTCCCAAAATCTGGAAGTCATCCCTCTTCCTTGAGATTTCCATAGAGTTTTCTTGGTGCCTCTTTTACACATTCATAAAACTCTAATTTACATATTCCTTACCTGGCCTTGTAGATTATGAACTTCTTGAAGGGAAGTACTCATTTTTTTCCATCTTTATATTCCTCTTAGCACTATGCATAATACCAGTTGCATAGATCAAGAACCTAACAGTAGCTAGAGCGGAGGGTCTGAGTTCAAATCCTACTTCTGACCGTCACAAGCTGTGTGACCTAGGCAAATGCTTTAACCTCTCTGAGCCTCCATTTCATCCTCATCTGTTCGATGGGTAATGAGTAATCCTAACCATATTACTTATCACATGGTATGACTGTGAGGCTCCATTGAGATAATGGATATAAATCATTGTGCAAACTCTCTGTGAGCTATTATTAACCAGCATCCAATGAATGATGAATGAACTGAACAGTAGAAAACAACAGGCTGATTGCATATGGCAAAAGAATCAGCCAAGAGAGGGGTTTGCATCTGGACCACCAAAAAACCATTTCATTGACAAAATATGTTATTTTTAAGCTGGTAGTTTAGGTCCTGGGGCCCTATGACCAAATACATATGACCTGAATTTGAACACGCATCCTTGGGAGGAGCAAAACAGATTAAAAGTTTGCTCCTTTAAAACGGGGATAATAGTAGATAAATCATCACCATAAATTTAGAGTTGGAAAGGACCTTAAAAGTGATGGAGTCCAAGTCACCCATTTTATAGATGAGAAAGCTGAGGCCCAGAAGGTTTAACTAGTGCCTAAAGCTAGTAAAAAGTCAAACCAGAATTTGAACCCAAGAGCTCTGACTCCAAGTCCAGCATACTTTTCACAGTATAAAAGCTCGCATGCACACAGCACCTTAAGGTTTGCAAAACACTTCACAAATATTATCCCAGTGGAAATTGTTGCTGTGAACTGACATTCACAACAAACATATGAGATAGATGCCATTGTTTCATACCCATTTTTTACAGATGAGGGGACTGAGAGATGTCTCCAGAGTCACAGAGAAGAGATTCAAACACAAGTTTTCCTGGTTCCAAGCCTGGAATTCATTCTTTTCACCTAGAAGAAACCTCAGAGATTATGAGGTCTCACCCTGTTACTATACAGATGAGGACTTTGGAACCTAAGAAGGCTCAGGGACCAGCAGAGGGTCCCATAGTTAGTAAGCATGACAAGTGGGACTTGACCCCAAGGGCTCTCTCCACTAGACCATACTCCCTCCGTAATGGTTCACCTGTCATATATCCTTGCCATCAGAACAGCACCAGAAGATCAGCAGGCCATTAAGACCCAAATGACTTTGAATACCAACTGTGGAACCTCAAATACAGACAATGGAACGATCAGTCAGTATGATTCCACTCAACCATAATTATAAATGGAAAACCATTAAAACCATGATTCAGTTCCATTTTTATTTCCAAAACAGCCCTTTTGCACTTATTCTGATGACTGAGAAAGTGTGCTTCAAGGCCGGAAATGAAGAACAGGCACGCATAAGGCATTCGGCAGGTCTCATTACAATTCACTTTATCCATTTGGCCGGCTTCCTCGAGAATGGAGCCTGGCCATAAGTGCATCATCACTTTCATTTGGCAGACTTCAAAGAGCTTTCTTTCCCCCTTCTTCTTCCTGCCACAAACACAGAGTTAAGGAAAGCTTTGAAAGACTGAGATGCCTCATTATTTCCACAAGCAAGTGTAGATTTGCATTCGTTAATGATTGAGACTTGAATCAGATACAGTATTTTGAAGTTACTCTTCAACTAGCCAACGGGTGCACAATTTCACAACGATTCAATGCAAATAGGTTCATTTAGAACTTTTCTTTATTCTTTTCCAGAAAATGGTCTCCATCTGTTGCCTGTACACTATATATTCATTGCCTGTGGTGGGTATGGCTTCAGGTGACGTATTTTAAACTTTTCTTTGGTGCTCAACTCTACTTTATGGACCTTAAAAGAGTTTGAATCTGGAGAAAATTGAACGGTTATCTTCTTTTCCACCTAAGTAGGTCTGTGGACAAGGGATAACTTTTGAAGTCTACAAGGATGCTATTGCGCCTTACACTGCCAAGAGAACAGAAGGAAGAGGCTCAGTGCAGTGGGAGGATGCAACATGGACAAAAGTCGCCCACAAGATGGGCAGGCAACAATCCGAATTATTGGAGGATGAATCTATATCCATGAGACCATAGACCCACTGGGATATAAGAATAAGTACAAAATCCTTTACCACAACAAACCCTTGAAATAGATAACCCTATCGCTAATGGTTTATATTTTCATGTTGTTGTAAGTTTCACAAAACAATTTCCTCACAGCAACAATGTGAGGGTGATAGCATTATCATCCCCATGTCACAGCTAAAGAAACTGAGACACAAAGAATGCAACATACCCTTGTCAGGTACATTGTAGAAGGAGACTTACTATGGTGCCAACCACTGAGCTAAGTGCTAGGGATCCAAAGAAGAAGTGAAAATAGCTCCTGCCCTCAAAGAATCTGTATTCTAATGGAGAAGTCATTATGGGTAAATAAGTGCTAAAATGAAGAGCAGACAAAAACACCTTTAGAAGAAAACCTCCTAGTAGCTAAAGGGACAAGGATGTCCCTTGCAAAAAGTGGTATTTGAGCTAAGTCATCCCAAATGAAGCTACCCATTCCAGGAGTCAAAGGTGAAAAGGGAGGTCTTTCCAGGCGTGGGGAATGCCAACGCAAAGATGCTGAGATGAGAGATGGAGCATCGTGGATAAGGACTAGTAGACAAGTCAGTATAAGTAGATAGCAGAGTATTTGGATAGAGTCATATATAAGAATATGGGGAAGATTGGAGGGAACCAGGCTGTGAGGTCTAGATTTGATAACAGAGATAATAAAGAGCCCCTGGAATTTGGTGAGTAAGGGATGACATGGTCAGATCTACACTTTAATAAAATCACTTTGGCGACTGAGTGGGTGGATGCATTGGAGAGCTTGAAGCAAGGCAGCTGACTAGGAAGCTACTGCAGAAATCCAGGGGTGAGGAGAGGAGGACCTGAACTACCCAGAAGCACAAGTTAATACTACTTTGGATGGGCTCTTTGCAGGACCCTGGATAAAGCAATTAGCTTCTCAGTTCTAGGCAACTCTTTTGTTATAGAGAAGGGTTGACTTACTTTGATAGAGGAAATCTCCCTAACTGATAAAATCTCCACTCCCTGTCCTAGAGATTGGAAGGTCCTTGATGGCAGACCCTATTTATTATTTTTTTTTTGCTATATGCCTAGAGTCTCATACAGAACCTCATACTTAATAAATGCTCATTGGAATGATTTAATTGGCTTATAGGCAGACTCAGAGGACAAGACAGAGATACCTCATCAGGGCTACAGACCACAACTACTGCTTTCTTGGTCCAGAATTAATTTATTTTGCCTTGATGATTATACTAGAACCAGGATAATTCAGAAGGGAAAAAATGACCCAATAAAGGAAAATTCAGTGAAATCTATAGACAAAATATTCTGGGAGAGCTATCCATTTCCTTCCAGAGATTTGAATCATCTTTCACATTTCATAATTGCTTAACATGATCTATCAAAACTGTGCACACAGGGAGAGTCCTGAATTTAATATTCTGAAAGAAACCAAGGAAGTTGGGGGTCCAAAGCCATTGGTCTATTTCACCAGTTTGTTCTCTTAATGAACAGCAAATGATGCAGCTGTTATAAATGAGTGGGTTAATATATCATGGAAAGGCACACGTCCCATGACATGGAAGATTTAAATAGAGAAGGTCTCTCCAGTCAAGATGGAAAAATGAACTTTTCAAATTGAATTGGATTTTGGCCTTCCATTCCAAGTTTGCTTTTGATTAATTTTTCCTGGCTGGTTAATGTTTTTATGCAAATAAATTGAGGGGGAAGGAGGAGGAAGAGAAGGAGAAGAAGGATAAGGAGGGGGAGAAGAAGAAGGAAGAGGAAGAGGAGGAGGGGGGAGAAGAAGAAAAAGAAGAAGGAGGAGGAGGAAGAGGAGGAGGAAGAGAAGGAGGAGAAGGATGAGGAGGGGGAGAAGAACAAGAACAAGAAGGAGGAGAAGGAAAAGGAGGAGGAGAAAAAGAAAAAGAAGGAAAAGGAGGAGGAGGAGGAGAAGCAGAAGAGGAAGGAGAAGAACTACCATTTATGCAGTTCTTTAACATCTGAAAAGTGTTTTTCATCCATTATCTCATTTTATCCTTTCAACGACTCTAGGAAGTAGGTGCTGTTATTATGACTATTTTACAAGTGAAGAAACTGAGGCACTGAGAGGTTAAGTGATTTCTAGGATCAGATAGCTGGTAGGACTTGACTTCAGGTTTCCCCAAGCCACCCAAGTGCAATACTCTGCCCATTACACCCTCTAGTTCACTGGCCTCAAGTTAAGCAGCCCCCAAAACATCTAAACTGCTCAGAATATAGAGAAGTAAGCTCCTAACCTTCCTAGTTCTTATTAATAATCACTCTCTCTCTCCCCCCAGTGCACTCCTTTATGTGGTCTTGACATTTTGAATCTTTCCAGTCATTCATTCCAACCCTTGGGAGTAAGTGTTCACTGATAAACAGGGGAAGGGGCTAGTTCCCAGTTGTGGGGACCAACTAAAGAATGATTGTTGGCCATGACTGATCTTTATAGTACTAAAATAGAATCAGTCTGTTCTCCATTTGGGGGTTGGGGGGAGTAAGAAATTTTCAAATTCTCCTTCTGAGAATTACTCACAGTCAAAAACTAAGGCAGGCTGCCGGGGGCTTTGCCCAAGATGCTGAATTTACTGAGCATTGATAGCATTGCCGTCCTTCAGTTGCAAAGAAATAAGAGAACTTGGGACCTGTTTAGCAAAAATAATTAATTAAATAGGAAACAACCAAATGGCGAGCTAAACCATGTCCTGCCCACTCTTTGTTTGCCCCACCCCCTGAGGTTGTGCTTCATGCAATTTTTCCCAGGTAAAATTTGTGATTTGCACCCATGGAGCAAAAAGTCAGTTACAGTCTGGGCATATCACACTTTAAATAACCCACCGATTCCGTCAGTATAGCACAGTGGGGAGGGGATCGTTACTATAAGGTGTGGCATCAGACGCTTCTGATGCACATAGACTTGGGATCCCAGGCAAGTCACTTAACCTTGCAGGGCTCCAGGCAAATCTCTAACATTAGAACAATTACTGACTTCCATTGATGGGAGTTTCCTCATTGAAAGTTCCCTCTACTAATGAAATCACTGGTCTGAACCTAGAAAAACAGTAACAATTCATCCAACTGCTGTCAGTCTTATGGAGAGTCTATACGCTTTTTCCTTTCTGCTGTTTACCAATGAACCTAGCCCACTTGTTAAAGAATGCCCCATGTCATCCATCCATGCCAATGAGAAGAAAGTAGGTTGGCAGGGGCAGGGGGAAAGTAAGGGAATATGGCATTGAGATACTATGATTTACTGGAAGCCCCTGTTTCACTCTCTGTGCCTTGGCATGTCCATCTGCAGATGGAATTGTGCAAACCTGCCCCATTTCCAGAAAGGACACAGTGTGTCTGAGACTCTCACTGGTGAAAGGGACCTTGGAGGCCCTCTATTCCAAGTTGTAGCAATCATCTCAGAACCACTGCCTATGTGCATTCCAAGCCCTGATTGGTGATAGCCAACATCAGTGTTCATTCCAAATGAGAAGAGGGAATCAAGATGGGAATACACTACATGCACTTCTAACAAGAACAATCAGACCCTATATAACATCACCAGTCTCCTCTGAGGTCAAGTAAAATGAGTCTAATCCTTCATCCAGATGACAGCCTTCAAATACATGAAGACAGGAAGTGTGCCTTCCCATAAGTCTTCTCCACTCTAGACTTAGTAGCCTCAGATCCTTCCACCAATACTTGCTGTTATCCTGATTTCTGGGATGTTCTCTCACCACCTTTAATTCTTGGAACTCAGAGCTCCCTTTAAGGTTCATCCTAAGTGCCACTGACTATATGAAGCCTCCATTGATCCCTCCACATCGATTTGTGAATATTTTCCCCTTCCATGACTCTCTTGCCCTTCTTCCGCACAAACAGAAAAACAACTTGGCCAGATTGAGAAGGCAGGTCAGAAGCCTAAGCTAGCTCTGCTTTTGTAGGTTGGCTACAAGCAGCCCTTGGTGTAAAGAGATACAGGTGCCCTTGTCACGGTGCCTTCTTGTATACCGGTCTGCCTTCTAAATTACAGTAACAAAATGAAAACTGGAAGAGACTAGACCATATTCAGACTTCCTATGAGCTGATCTGGAAATCTAACCCAGAGATCATCCAAGGGGTAGGTCACAACACTGCAGGTGACTTCATACTGTTCTATCAACACAGGACTGTTCATTTCCTGAAAGTAATCAAGTCAAAAACTGGCATGTGGGCAACAGCCCTGGTGGATAAGATGACTGCCAAGAAATGACATGAGAGAGTAATTTAACCACTCAGATCTGCTTGAAAAATGCAATCTGTTGCTTGGGATCTAAAAAGGACTTGATCTTTTTTTTTCTTACTATGGCTATTAGTTCACTATATCTCTGCGATCTGGAATCATACTTTTTGCAAGCTGTGTATGGGGCTTGGAAAGACATTCAAATAAGTCAATTCTAAGTAGGAAGAGAAGCTAATTGAAACACCAGAGATGTTCTCCTACTGGGAGCGCCTCTTCTTCCAAAATTCAAATTATCCCAACCTGTTGACTCTGAGAATGTTCAGACTTACAGGATTCAAATGATGCTATAGAGGGAAGATTAAAATGACTCTCTGATCTTAGATTCTTAGAACTGGAGGATTCTTGAGATCATTGAGGATCCCAGGGTAACAGTAACAGCTGCTATTTATGAAGTGTTTTAAGGCTGACCACACCTTTGCCAAACTTTGCCTCATTTGGCCCTCACAACCCTGGGAGATCAACACCATCATCATCTTCATATTCCAGAGAAGAGAACTGAGCCTCATAAAAGCGAAGAGACTTGCCCCTGGTGACACAGCTAGTGAGCGTCTGAGATGAGGTTTGAACCCAAGACTTTCTGGCTCCAAATCTAGAAGTGGGGAGAGAATAAAGAAAAGTAAAGGAGTTATGAAGCAGATACAATAGTTCAAATGGAAGTAATAAGGGCCCATGTTAGGGATATGGTAGGAGTTATAAGAGATGAGACAATTTACCTCGCACTTACTTTTGTACATATTTATTTTGGACGCCGAGACGTGGCATGGCACAAGGACTAGCGAGTCAACCTCAACACCAGGAAGACCTGGATTTAGGTCCAACTTCTAGGAAGTACTGGCAGCAAGATTCTGGGCAAGTCACTTAACTTGTCAGTTCTCTAGGCAACTCTCTCAAACTACGAAATGCAAAAACGATGTCGGTCTGCATTGATAGAGAGAGTTTCCTACCTGGGAGGTTCCTAACAAAAAAATCCCAAATCATTGTTTTGTACACACACACTTACACAATGTGCATATATGTGTGCATGTGTGTGTATACGTGTGTGTGACATGTGATGGATATATACATATATGTGTGGGTATATATATACATATACAATAATGATGGATGCTATTTCAGGCCTGACGAACTTGAAAAACAAAATTCAGATGAAGATTTTTAGTAAGTGCTAGAGAGAGGTCAGAGATAGAGATTGTATGTAGGAATCATCCACATAAAGATGAAACCTGGAGAATGGATAAACTCATCTGGGTGTTTGCATTCAGTCATTTCAGTCATGTCTAACTCTTTGTGAGTTTTGGGGGTTTTTTCTTGACAAAGAACTGAAGTGGTTTGCCATTTCCTTCTCCAATTCATTTTATAGATGAGGAAAAGAGCAAAGAGAAGAGGGCCAATCACAAAACCATAGGGTATGATAGAATTAATAGGGCAAGAGGAAGACACTTATTTGAGAGGTAAGAAGTTATACCAGGGGAGCACTGTACCCTGGAAGTCATGGAAAGACTACCAAGGAGGAGGCTGTGCTCAACAGTGTCAAATTCTCATGAATCAAGACTGAGAAAAGGCCATTCATTTAAAAATTGTGGTCACTGGTGACTTTAGAGAAAGGAATTTCAATAAAGATGGTGTTTGGCATATAATAGATAACTGTGTAAATATTTGTTGATTGAATGATGGAAACTTGACCACAAGGAGAAGGGAGGAGGCATTATAAGAAGGGCATTGACCTTAGGCTTCCTTGGAAGGACTGGGTGGGTATCTAGGCTGTGAAACTCATGGGAAAATCGTTGAGCTTTGGTTTGTCCAACTGCAAAATGGGAGGATGAGGATATTCACCCTCACAAGGGTGAGGATGTTCACTCTGACAAGATTGCTGCATGGAAAAGCACTTTATAAAATGTTAAATGCTGTATTTCTATTTGAAATATTACTATTCCCATGGTATTTCTAATTTGCTCTATTTGCGTTATTCGTAGCCTCATTAGGATTGAACAGTGAGTATGAGGTAAGGAAAGGGAGGCAAAGTATAGGGACACCTTGTTCAAGAAGTTTGGTGATGAAAGAAAGAGGGTAAAGCTAAATCAGTAGAGTGAAGGGCTAGTAAAACTAGGAAAAAGTAGCAGTATTAGAAGTCCTGGATTTATCAAAGAATGGTTGTAGCCAGAAAAGAAGTAAGCAGTGGTGGAAATATCGAAGATGGAAGAGTGAAAGGATAATGGTATGATGAATTCCTGAAGGAAACAGGAGAGGATGAGATCAAGGCCAAGGAAGGAAACCTCCTCAGCTGGAAGAGCCTCCTTTGGTTCCACATCCAGACTGGTCCTTCTGGGTCTTTCTACTGGCCCCATAGATGAATTTACTTTGCTGTGTTGTCTCCTTCAGTTAGAGCATGAGCTCCCCCAAAGCAGGGACTGGCTTGTACTTGGCACATAGGAAATGCATAATGAATGATTTTTCCTTAATTCATTCCTCCATCCAGGTCTTTGTACAGGCTGCTCCATGGGATCTCCCTCCTTATCTCCACTTCCTAGAATCCTCACCTCCCTCCAAACACCAGCTCGGGTGCCAGCTCCCAGCAAGACCTCTCTGGATGCCTCCGTTATTCTTGACCCCCCCATATTGCTTTGCACTATCTTTCATATTTATTCATCTGTATTCTTTGTGCCTTCCCCTAAAGGAATATAAGCTCTCCAGCGCCTAGTACAGTGTCTAGATATAGCAAGTGCTTAATAAATGTTTGTCAAGTGAATAAAATGAAGGAGAAAATGTCAGGGGGAGGGGAAGGAGGATAAGACAAAAGAAGGATGAAAAAACTACAGTCCCATAGCCTCAATGTTTTCAGAAAAGGCAAAGCCAAGTCTTTGGCATGGGTGCAGAGAGAGGTTTGATATTATAATGTATGCATTAGAGAGCTGATGAGTAATTGGTACCAGGATTGCCAAGTGGTAGTGAGGGGCCAGCTGAGGGTAGGCAGCAAACATTTAGAACAGAAGGAAGTAGGGCAGAGATATAGTCTGGGTGACCCAACGAACCTGTCACTGACTGAGCCTGGGGATGAAGGTAGGTATAGGAAGGAAGGAAGGAAAAAGAAAGAAATCCCTTTCATTAAGTGTGTATTATGTGCAAAGCACAATGTTAAGCATTGAAGACAAATAGAAAAGTGAGGCTGTGCTGGCTCAAGAAGTTCGCATTCTAAATGGAGGAGGTAACACATTAAACAGAGTCACCCTGAAGGGTGGTTGGCAAGGCCTGGGATGTATTGGTGGGTCAGACAACAAAACTTTTATGGTCTGAAAGCCAAGAATAAATTGAACGGCAGGAAGCCAGGATGAGAGTAGAGGATCAAAGACAATGAGGACATAAGAATGGAGGAAGAGCAACCTCTTTTGCTTGCATGGAAGAGAATTTCCAAGTCCAAGGTCAGTCAGTAGTATTTCTTGAAGTTGTTGTAGCTAGCTGTATTATGTGATGGGTAAGGTCTAGGGGAGGTGAGGATGGAGGTGCCTAAAATGGAAGGGAGTCAGGAGCAATTGGGTGTTTGAGTAAATAATATTCTTTAACTTTAGGACATTAAAACGGATCAATGATGGACAACTCTCATGCATATTCACTTCAGGGATGTATCTTGGAAAATACCAAAGATGGACAGTGCCGTGGGAAGTAGGAGAGAGTAGCAAGGACCTACCTTCTTAGTAAAAGGAATATCAAGGATATAATGGAAGGGAAAGTAGGACTAGGAGAGGTAAGGATCCAACACACAGAAATGTCAATCAGGCTTGATGACGGAAAGCAGGCAGAGCTTTCTAATGAGAGAGAATGGGGCAGAGCTGCCTAATGAGAGAGGTAGAGATGAATGTTAGGGGGCAGTGGGTAGAGGGCTGGGCCTGGAGTCAAGAAGACCTGAGTTGAAATCTGGCCTCAAACACTTACTAGCTGTGTGACCCCGAGCAAGTCACTTAACCCCGTTTGCCTCAGTTTCCTCATCTGTAAAATGATCTGGAGAAGAAAATGGCAAACCACTCCAGTATCTTTGCCAAGAAAACCCCAAATGGGGTCACAAAGAATAGGACACAACTGAACAACAACAAAGAGATGGAAGAGTCTCTTTCATGCAGAGGTAGTCTTCATTGCTAATAGTCCCTTGCCAGTCCTGTGCCTTGTGGCAAACAGACCCAGTTGTCTGGAATTTTTTATTTTTGTGCTTTAGGTGAAAATTCTTTATTTTTCCAGGCCTGTTTTATTGATAATTCTAGAAAAGTTTGGGAGGTAGGAATCTTCAAAGATGACAGCATCATGTAGCTAGAGCTTAAAAGGACCTTTGGGGCCAGAAAGTCCAAGCCCCTCATTTGACAGACAGCAGCATGGAAAGATTAAGTAACTTCAGAGGAACCTCGATCTAAAGCTAAAAGGAACCTCAGAGACCATATAATCCAATCCCTTCATTTTACAGGTGAAGAAACTAAGGCATAGAAATTAAGTGGCTTCTCTAATGTCATGCAGGTACAGATTTCCATTGACTAGAGTAGCAGTGCCTTACTAATTTAAAGGCTCAACTATGTCCCCAAGCTCCTATTTCTCCTGGAAAGGAGAAATGTCCAAGACCCCTTTCTTTTCCTTACCATTATAGATAACTGCCTTTGATACCCAGGCAATGAAGCATCTTGACAAACCAGGGATCAATGAGATGGGATGACATGAGACAAGGAGCATGGCTTATAAACTTGAAATGTAACTGCAGCTGGGGTTGTTAGGTGAGCCTCCATGAAGCTTGGTGCTCAGGGGATGGGGGTAGTTTTCTGGTAAACATTCCTTCAAATCCTATTTCAGGAACCTCAAGTTAAGGTAATTGATATCTAGGTTCAAGATCTTTAAACCTTTCCTTATGTCCCCTGGATACTAATTAACCCCTAAGAGTTCTGAAAATCCTGATGACAGCAACAAATTTCTTACAGAAGGGAAAAGGCCAAGAGACAGAATACTATTCGTAGGAAAGATTTTCAAAATGCCATCAAGTGAAGCTATCACAGTCTGTGGGCTAGAGGAATACATGCTCTAGCTTCAGTATCATACTGTTAAAATAATACAAGTAATTAAGACAAATTCAGTTGAGCAAGAAAGGGATTGGGTACCACAAGTGCTGGTAGAGTCATTGCTACTGACAATCCACTAATTTCAAAGATTCTTGTTTTAAGTAACTATTCTTGCAAACTATTGAAAGACAACTAGGTATAACAGAAAGGAGCCTCAGAGTCAAGAAGATGCGAGTTCAAGTCCTACTCTGACACATGCTGGCTGTGTCCTTTAATCTTTTCATGCTACTGGCAACTCTCTAAAACTCTAACTTATAGCAGATGACAACTTGCATTTAGTAGAAGGAATCCCTCACCAGGAACTCCCTACACTGATTAAGGAAAAAGCCTTGTTAATGATGTGCTAAGCTCAATTGTTTCTGAAAAAGATCATGTGCAAGATGTTTGCACCCAGGGAAAAGTTCCAGTCACTCCCATCCCAGTTATGCCTCTACTTTGGGTTCTAGAGACAGTTCTGAAGAAGTAAGTCCCAATAAGGTTTTGGACATAGGAAGCATTGTTGACATAAGCGTTTAGATGCCCAGAGTGATAGCTTTGAATGGAGCAACATTCATCCGTAAAGAAAAGTATTTAAATACAAGCATTCTGGAATGTTAGTTAAACATTTGTTCTCATAGCTGCAAAGAGTGTAGAACTGAAGTTTCCCATATGGTCTATTTCCTAGTAGTTAGACGAGCATGGTAGATGGGATCCAGAGTATGGAGCACTCCCAGCCCAAGTATGGAGCATTCCCAGCCCAGGAACCTCAGACTCACTCCTTTGTTGGTCTTATAACACTTGCTCTATCTCTCACTCTAACCATGTAGTTGTAAAATGACTCTCTCCAGTTCCATGTAAGGTTTGAAGATTCTTAGATCTCTTAGTGTCTGTGGCTCCAAGACATGAATACTCCAAGGGGTCAATATAATGGCCTTGAACATTTTGCCCTTTTGAATAATCATTGGCAGAGTTGTGAGTATTGCATGGATATTGTAACAATGTGATGATGATGATGATGATGATGATGATACATCAACAGAAAAGCTTTGAATCAATGATTCATTGATTGATAGAAAAGAAGACTTCTGGTAATTCAGAACTAGGGCCATGACCCCAAAAGGTCATACAAGAGTCACCCTCAAGATAGACAGACTTAAGGATCAGCGTTTGTGTTCTTCTGTCGTTTTAGTCATGTCTGACTCTTCATGACCCCATTTTGGGTTTTTCCAGCAGTTACCAGAGTGCTTTACTATTTCCTTCTCTAGATCATTTTATAGATTTGGAAACTGAGGCAAACAAGACAAAATGACCTGCTCAGGGTCACACAGCTAGTAAGTGTCTAAGGCAGGACCTAAACTCAGGTTATCTTGATTCTGCTGCAGCTAGGTGGCACCATAGAATGCTGGGGCTGGAGTCAAGAATACTCAACTTCCTCAGTTCAAAACCAGCTTAGACACTTCCTAGCTGTGTGGCCCTGGGCAAGTCACTTTACCCTTTTGCCTCAGTTTCCTCATCTTTAAAATGAGCTGAAGAAGGAAATGGCAAACCATTCCAGTATCTCTGTCAAGAAAACTCCAAATGCAATATGAAGTTAGACACAACTGAAAAATAAATGAACTGAACACTTCCTGACTCCAGGTCTGGCACTCTATCCACTGTACCACCTAGTTGCCCTGATGATCAGTATAGAGAATATAAAAATAAATGATAGAAACTCTCCAATGTATCGCTACAGACTGCAAATATTCAGTGCCTCCCAAATACCTAGCAGTCAGGATTTAACAGTAATTATCCATCAGAAGTCTGCTGTATTGCATGAAGTAACAAGAACAAATCCCCAAATTATAAATCCAGCCTCCATAACATCCTGCAGTTTTTAAGCAATAATTATATATGGGACCCAGTCATGTTTTCACTATTGCCTGCAACTACCCAGAAATAACAAAGATCCATAAAGACTTGAGAGTCATGGTTTCAATAGATGTCACCAGCCAAATATCCATACTAATCCAAGCATATGGGACAAATAGTTTTCCAAGTTTAGAGACCAAGTGGAGAAATCTAAACCACACGAGGTACCTTCATATCATCACCACCATCCTGTCTGCTCTGAGGGTTGGACCATGAATATTCCAACAAGCCATTAGGAGAGGAGGCGACTTCCTAACACTTTTATTCAACTATTAAAAGCAGTTTTTTTACCCACTTGCTCCTTTTACCTCATATGCTCCTCTCTCTTTGAGCCTCACATCAATGCTGGGATATAGGTACCAGGGATATTTTTTCCCTTTCTAGTCCTGAAAGGAAATCCCAGTAAAGAAGCATCTCTTACCAAAGCCAATGGGCAACTTCTTGGTAACTCAGTCTCAAAGAGTTGTCTGAGTCACTCAAAAGGAATGACTTGCTCTAGGTCACACAGCCAAGTCCTAGGCAGGACTAGACCCAGATCTTTTTGAAGTCAACTTCCTATCCACTAAACTATGTTGCCTCTCCCACACTCATATGCCCTTTGCCTGTGCCCTTCCCTACCACCAGCCCTCATACACTTAGATCCAATGAAATGGAAAATGAGAGGGCTTGTGGACAAAACAGTTATTTTATAGATAAGTAAACTGAGGTTCAGAGTGGTTAACTGGCTTCTCCAAGGACAAATAGTGACAAAGCATTGGAGGTGAGATTCCAACATGTCTTCCTGACTCCAGGACCAATACTCTTTCCACCTCTCTATACTGCCTTCCAAAGGGCATCAAAGCAACCAGAGAATGTGCCCTTTACCCTAACTCATGGACCATACGCTTGATTAAAAAAAATGAAAATAAGCTTTAACCAGCTAAATATAGAAAATGATGCATCCAAAACAGGACCAGATGGTCATCTCCAAATGAGTCTACCCAGTGACAACTCCCAAGGTGGCCACAGACATGGAAGCATTAATACCTAGTTGGCAAAGTTCCCAGTGGGCAGTGCCCCACTGAGGCTGGAAATGAAGGGTCTTTTTCCATTTATGTATTTGTGCATGGATATTGTAACAATGTGATGATGATGATACATCAACAGAAAAGCACCACACACACACACACACACACACACACACACACACCCAGCTTTTAGCTGGAAAAAACTCAAAGAGACTAATCATTGTTCTCCTAAGTCCTCTAGTAGTACATTCTGAGTGTCAGGGAATTAACCAGCCTCTCCTGTTTAATTTCACTAAAATTAAGGTTCAGTTCCTTCTATTATTCTATTAAGAAGATGAAGCTAGGAGAAGCCATAGAAGTCATACAATAAAGTCAACATTTATGTGCCAGGCACTGGGCAAGGTTATGCAGATTATATGAACTGATGCGGAATGGACTGAGCACAACCAGAAGAACAACATATACAGCAACACCAACATTATAAAGAAAAACAATTTTGAAAAACCACAATTCTGACCAATGCAAAAACCAAGCACAATTCCAGAAAACTGAAGATAAAGCAGACTATTCACCTCCTGACAAAGAGATCATGAACTCAACATACAGGATGAGACATTTTCAGATGTGGGCAATGTGAGAATTCTTTTTATTTTGCTTGATTATGCATGTTTTTACCAGAGTTTGCCTTTTCTCCTTATTGCAGGGAAAGGGAGAAGTAGTGAAAAGGACAGTGGGACAAAAAAAGAGCAAGACGGAAAGAAAGCAAAGATGGGATTTAAGAAATTACTAACTAGGAAATGGACAGAAGAGAACAGAAATTAGGCCAGAGCAGATGAACATGAAAGCTTTAAAAGTTACATGTCAGTTTTTATTATCTATTTTAAAGGAAAAGCAGGCTGTACACAATGTTCGCAGTTTCATACATAATCTTCATTTTACTACAAACAACAGAGACGTTCATTTTATTTGATGTTTGCTAAGACAGGATAAAACAATCCTAATAAAGAAATGAAGAGGGTCAAAACATCTTTTTTTAAAATTATTCCGAGACCGTCTGCAAAAAGATTCCTGTTCAATCTTGCAGGACTTAAAAGTGAATTTTCTCAAATTTTTAAAAGGCAACTAA
Organism: Potorous gilbertii; assembly: GCA_028658325.1. NCBI lineage: Eukaryota > Metazoa > Chordata > Mammalia > Diprotodontia > Potoroidae > Potorous > Potorous gilbertii. The sequence goes on from JAQQSK010001930.1 coordinate 20,374, forward strand.
TCCTTATACAACAAAAATTGTGCCCAAAATGGATAAAGAAAGCACTCCGTTGAATTCCTTTTATGAGACAATACTAAACCAGGAAAAGATCAAGGAGGAGCATTATAGACCAATATTACTGATTAATATTAGGGCAAAAGTTGTTTTTAATAAAAGCCCAGGAAAAAGATGGCTGCAATAGATTATGAAATTATTCACCATGATTAAGATGCATATATAGCAGGGACATAAAGGTGCAATATTAGGAAGACAATTAGCGCTATGAATCATGTTAAAAACAAAAGAAAACCACAGGGTTGTATCAAATTAAACATAGAAAAGCCTTTCATAAAATGTAACATTCACTTACAGTTTAAAAAAAAAAGCACAAGCACAAAAGATCATCTTTAATATAATAAAGATACATATATAACCAAAGGCTAACAGTATTGTAATGGAGAAATCCTAGAAGCTTCCTCAATAAAGACAGAGGTAAAATAAAGATAAGGAATCCCCCACCATTATTTGACATAGTTCTAGAAGTAATACAAATAGCGATAAGACAAAAGAAAAAAATTAAGGGCAAAAACATCAGCAAAGAAATCTAAATTATCTCTATTTATACATGACATGATGATTTATGAATATCTCCAGAAAACTATCAAATCACGTAATTAAAAAGATGAACAGCTTCCACAAAGTAGCTGAACACCCCACAAAAATGGTTAGCATTTCTATAAAGCAATTAAAATAAAACTTGGAGGACATAATATGAAGGAAAATTCCATTCAAAATAATTACAAAATACATAAAATAGGTGGAATCCAATCTGCCACAACACATTCAAATCATCATAATAAATCTAGGTTGATAGAATGGAGATAGCAAGGAATCCTGGGTAATAGCAATGTATTGAGAGTTTTGCAATAGAGCTAAGAACAGATAAGACCAGTGACAAATACTGAAATGAGACCAACTTTGGGCCACAAGGACCAAGACAAACATTTCATTTTATACATTCCAGCTAAGCAAAATCCCCTAAGGTTAATTTTTATTTAATCAAAGGATAGACAGGAAAGGAGAAGGCAAAAAACTAAAAATATATGTTTAACAGGAAGGTTCAAGAATAAGTGCTTAAAGCTGCTGAAGTAAATGGATCATTGCAGAACAGAGTAGAAAGATTCCCAATTGAATTTAGGCAGGCAATTCTGCTCAAACTACTTGTTTGGTCTTAGGAGCTTTCCTTTGAGCTTTAAAATCACAAGGGTAGAAGGTTTGTTATTATACACTTTTCCTCTATACAGATGAACTATATCAAATGCCTTTGCAACCAAAAAACTCATTCATCCAATTCAAATTGGTTGTTCAAATAGACACTTTTCTGTAGCATTCAATAACAACTCCAGATTAAATACTATTACCAATCAAAGCCAATCAAACACCAATGAGAAAAATCAGGTCAATCAAATACCAACATTACATACCAAAGATAAAAACCACCACCAGTTAAATACCAAATTTGATTAAACACCACTATCGGTTAAATACCAATCCCAGTTAAATACAACCTTGTTAAATGACAACATACATTAAATACAACTGTCAGTTAAGTAGCAACAGCAACCAAATATCAATGTAAACCTTTTTTTTTTTTTGGTTCGGTATAGGGATTCAGCATTGGGAAATTCCTAAATAAGGAAATTCATTTCATCTGTGCAGATCAGCAACTATTCTGCAGAATATAGTATTACAGATTTGCCTGACACTTGCCCCAGGTCACTGTAGAATTTGAAGCCAGGTCTCTCTGAATCCAGTTCCTTTCTGTCTGCTCCACCATGTTGTCTCTCAGTTAGTTACAACTGCTAATTAAATATCTACACTGCTCAAATACAAATATCATTTGAAAAACAATGCCAAGAAAATAGCAATACCAAATGAATCTCATGACTAATTAAATGTAATTTCTAACTAGCCATACCAACTAAGTACCAGCACTCAACACCATCAACCATTTAAATGTCAATGGTATTTTCACTAACCTTAAGAAAATTAAGTCAGGTTTCAGACTGACTATAAACTTCTATCTCAACCAATGCTCAGTTAACACAAAATGATAAACTTAGGATGAAATGATTTGCTGATCTGAGTAAGAAGAATCACATCATCAACCAAAAGAGAAGAACGGTTCCGCAATCCATCAAACCTGAAAGATGTCTTCACCAAGGCTTCAGGGCTGTCCAGTTGGGGCAGTTCATCAGCTAGGATTTCTTCTGGTGCCCGAGGATCATGAACAATTGTTGGCTTTGGCTTTTCCTTGACGTTCCCAGTGAGTCCATCGATGAGGGAATTCCACAAGAAGTTCTGTGATTTGGACCCTTGGATCCAGAGAAAGAGCAAAGTTAAAAAAAAAATGAGTCACTCAATAAGTTACTTTTCCACTGCCTTGGAATTTAATTCATCATATAATATGATCCTGATAACTTAGGACTTTCCCTTTTACAAAGCTGATGGAGGAAATGGTCAAAGGCATGCTAACTGGTCTAATGTATTCCTGTTGTAAAATGCCAAGTCGTTACACCTGAATGTGCTGAGTCATGGGTACTGCTAGTTTACAACAGAAAATACCCTTAAAATGTCCTGAATTCATGTCCCCCCAAAGCTCTGATTCACAGCCCCACCCCCTCCAAGCTGTATCCACAGGATTATAGACAGAGCTGGAAGCAACCTCAAAGGTAATCTAGTTCAGCCCCTCATTTTACAGCTGATGAAGCTGAAACCCATACAAGTAAGTGATTTGTCCAGAGTCACACAGGTACTATGGATCAAAAGCAAAATCTGAACCCAGGTTCTCTTGCTTCAGAGCCAATGAACCAAGTTTCATCAAGCCATCTTTCAAAGTGTTCTCTGTCTAAATGTGCCCAGTCTTCTGTATAATCCAGGGAAAGTCACTTCATCTCACTGGGTCTCAACTTCTTCAATGAGTCATGGCTAAATGAGCTCTAAGAGCCAAGAAGTTTAAAGGCCCCTCAGGGCCTTACCTCACTGATTCATAAAGAAAGTATCTTTTGTACTTTTTGAAAGGTGAGAAAGTAAACAGGAATGACCTGTCATTTTCAAAATTCTGGCTGGTAACCTGGACAGCTCTGGGGAAAACCATCTATACTCCTTTTCCATTACTGAGTGGCATGATTGGCCAGAAACGCTGGACAATCAGAAACCTACTGAGAGTTGCCATTTTAGGAAACATATTAGATCTTCAAACAGAAATATGGGGGAGGGGCTTATCATTCAGTTTATTTTTTTCATTTTTGCAGATGAGGAAATTGAGGTCTCTTGATTTAAAACCACAGTAATTTTCTAATACACACTACCCTCCTCCCAATAGAATCCTCTCTAATAACAAAGAAAAATAGTTAAGCCAAAACAACTAAGAGAGACCTCATCTGACAATGAATGCAGCACTTCACACTTGAGGTCCACTTCCTTCTCCACAGAGAGCACAGATGCATGTTTCATCACGTGCCTCCCAGCACCAAAGCTAGTCATAACATTTAGTCAGAGGTCAGCTGTCTTTCAGCATTGTTTTTACTTCCATACTGAAACCCTGCATACACTTTCCTCCTGGTTCTGCTTTGTTCCTCCTGTATCAGTTCATACAGGTCTTCCTATAAATCCTCACTGATTATTTCTTATGTCATCATAATATTTCATTATACTCATACTTTAAGATTAGAATATCATTCTTGTAAGGGACAGGTGGCACAGTGATTAAAGCACTGGACCTGGATTTAGGGAGACCTGAGTTCAAATCCAGCCTTACTAACTTTGCGACCTTGGGCAAGTCACTTAACCTGTGTTTGCCTCAGTTTCCTCAACTGTAAAATGGGAATAATAGGAGTGTCTACCTCTCAGGTTTGTTGTGAGGATCAGTGAGATAAAATGACTAAAGTATTTAGCACAGCACCTAGAACATAGTAGGCAATATATAAATGCAAGCTATTATCACCATAAAATCATAGATTTAGAGGCACCCTTGAAGTCATCAAGTCCAACCTACTCCTTCTACAGATGAGGAAACAGAAGCACAAAAAGGCTAAGAGATTTCCCCAAGGCTACACAGCTAGCAAGTGCCTGATGTTTGAATCCATCATCATCAATAAATATTTATTAAGCATCTACTATGTGCCAGGCTCTGCGCTAAGTTCGGGAGATACAAAGAAAGACAAAATCAGCCCCTGCCTTCCAGGAGCTCACAGACTGATGGAAGAAGAGACAGCATGCAAGCAATAATGTAGACATGATATAGACAGAGGGTAAATGGGAGGCAAGCTCAGAGAGAAGGCACCAGCAGAGGGGGTGACAGCTCCCAGGCTCATCCATTGCTCTTGCTCAGCCATTTCTTATTATCGATGGGAAACCACCTTTTTAAACAACTTTTGAAGACCTGTGGTCTTCAAATGGGACTTCAAATGGGTATCAATGGGACTCAAAGAGAAAATGTGGCAGAATCTTTTCTTGCCCACCTTATGTGACCACAGACAAGTGCCTCAACCTCCCAGGGCCTCAGTTTCCTCTTTGGTAAAAGTGAATGGATTGGCCTCTAATGTCCCTTCCAGTTCTAATGCTCTGGTCCTGTGACCTGGGAGAAAAAGTAATAAAATAGTCGGGGGCTTCAGGATCCCCACTTTCAGGGGCCTCCCCAACAGACACAAGTGAGTGTGTTCACTGATTAATGGCTAGCGATCCATGTTCCCCCCAAACAAGCAAGGTTCCCAAGGCTGTGAATCTTGGACCCCAGGGGTTGGGGTTTCAAGGGGTTTGTGAATCCCTCCATGAACCAAGTATTATCAATTTCATTTTTATTTAGCTCCAACAAAACAGGCAGCATGAATAATAGGCCTTGTGGTGACAGGTCCACATTATCAATGCTTCATTTGTGCCTAATAAGAAAATTGTTTGTGCAGACTGAATAAATAATGTGTCACAGAATCAGAGAACCATAGAGGGATAGCTGAAAGGGATCCCAGAGGTCACCTAGTGTGACCCTCCCATAGCAGAGATGAGGAAACTGAGGAGAATTGTCCACAGTCGCTCACCAGGACCGGGATCTGAACCCAGGTCCTCTGCATCCAATGCCAGAGCGCTTACCACTGCACCACACTGCCACTTCTGCGTCTATGCAATAGAAGCCCAGCATAGTGCCTGGAGTGTTAGACTTGGAGTCAAGAGGACCTGGGTGCAAATCCTTCCTCTAACATTCATGACAGCAAGGTGAGAATGAAAGAGTCACTGAAGCACTCTGGTCCTGAAACATCTCCCCAGGATTTACCTTCTACAGCCATAAGGATAGAGCTGGGAAGGGACCTTAAAGGCCATCCTGGCAGCCCCCTCACCTTATAGATGAGAAAACTGAGGAACAGAGAGCAAGTGAACTGTCCAGAATCACACAGGCAGGAGGTGGCAGAGCTGGGCCACAATCTGCTGTGGTGGAGGAAGTGTTCCCCACTGACAAAATCAGATTCTTATATATCTGACTCTTCTGCCTGTCGTTCTCTTTCTCTCCCTCTCTCTTTTTTTCTGTCTATTTCTGTCTCTGTCTCTCCCTCCATTCCCTCCTCTTTCTGTCTCTGTCTCTGTTTCTCTCTCTCTTTCTCTCTCTGTCTCTGTCTCTTTCTGTCTGTCTCTGTCTCTGTCTCTCCGTCTCTCTTTCTGTCTCTGTCACACACACACACACACACACACACACACACACACACACACACACACACACACACACACCACTCTAGCTCAAATCCTATCACTGGGATTACTGCAGTGACTCCCTAGTTGATCTCCCTTCCTCAGCATCCCAGACTGAACAGTGAACATAGCCCCCAGGGTCCACCTAGTCCAACCTGTCTCCCCAGAGGGCCTCCTGCTGGCACACTCCCTCAGATGGTCACCCAGCCCCCACTTCCTCAGCTCCATTTGGGGGCAACCTCATTGTGAATAAACTGGCCTATCCCACCTTCCCCCAATCTCTCCTGGTTCCACCTTCTCAGGGACACACAAACCCAGTCCAATCCCTCCTCCACAGGACAGTTAGCATACCCCTGCCTCCAAGTGTCCCCACATATTCAAGGCCCTTCACCATTATGGACACCTCCTCTGGCACTTCCCAATGCCCTTTTCAAACCATGGCCTCAAAGCTGTCCAGTCTCCAACCACGTATCTTTCCCCAAGTCCAGGTCTGACAAATAACTGCTCAATGAACTCTAGTGGTGGCTTAGCTGGCAGGACCATGGATAGAGCCCAGGGCCTAGAGTCAGGACTTGATTTCAAGGCAGCCTCGAACATTTGTGTGACTCTGGACAGGTCATTTAACCTCTGCCTCAGTTTCCTCAGCTATAAAAATGGGTCTAATGAGAGCACCTGCCTCCCAGGGTTTTTGTCAAGACCAAATAAGGTCATATTTATAAAGCACCTGCATACAGTAGGTGCCATATAAATGCATATTCCCTTCCACTCCCTACTGCTTCTAGGATCACAGACAAACTGCATTATTTGACATTCAGAGCCCTCCATATGCCGGCTTCAGCTTACCTTTCCAGTTGTAGTACTCATGGCCCCCTTTTGCACACTCTGTGATAGACAAACTAGCCTCCTCCCCCATTCCTCACACTTGACATTCCATCTCTCCACTCCATGACTTTGCAGAGGCTGTGCCCTATGCCTAGAAGGCCCTCTCTTCTCACCCCCACATCTTAGAATGCTACTTCCCTCCAAAGCTCAGTTCAAAGGCCACCTCCTACAAAAGTCTTTTCTGATACCATCTCTAGTCCACATGCAGCTGGGGCCTCCCTAAGAAAGTTCTTTGTATCTGTTTTACATACTTTGCACATATTTACATGTATGTAAATCTCATTCAATAAAGCATAAGATCCTTGAGGGCAGAAACTGTCTCAATTTGTCCTTATATCTCCCCATTCTGAGCACAGTGTCACTCATACAGCAATTGCTGATTGACTGATCTGGGTACCACTGGTCAGCCTTCAGGTCACCTGGGGGAGCATCCCAGAGGATTTCACACACACACACACATGCACACACACACACACACATACACACACATACACACACTCACACTCACTCACACACACACACTCACACTCACTCACACACACACACACACTCACACACTCACATATACATTCACACACACATACACATACTCACATGCACACTCACACACATGCACACACAGACACTCACACTCACATGCACACACGCATAGACGTACACAAATGTACACACACACACACACGCACACTCACACTCACACATACACACACACACACACACACACACACTTCTGCTTCTGGGCCCAGGAATAACCCATTTTTCCACCTACACAGAAACTGGCCAAGACATCCCTACACACCTATCTTGAGTTTTACTTTTAGGTATTAGGGCCCAAAGCCTGAAGTTGGAAAGAGGGAGAAGTCCATAAAATTTGAAGAGAAACTAAATTCTTACCTTATTTTCTTATCTCTTAAGTGCTTAATAAATGCTTTTTATTCCTTCAACAGTGCTCCCAAAATAAGGAATAATGTTATGAGATAAAATATATTGTTTATAATACAGGCATCATACGTTAAATATAATGAAAATCTGTTATCATGATATATAATCTATAAGAGGCTATAAACTAAGACTATATCACATTAATTATATATTGCTATATTATAGGCAATAATATATGATGCATTGTAAAAATATTACAGGCAATGAAACTTTCCATAGCATGATCATATTCATATTTTGTATTAAGTTACATGTGAATATTTAATAATTTGATATCCTCTACCTCCTGAGGCAGGAAAATGGAGCTAACGGGTTAATGTCCCACCCCACAGACCTTCCCGGACATGAGAAAACTCACTGAAAACTTGCCCCATTTAGAGAACGGGAGCTGCTCCCTTTCCATAGGCTGACTGCACCAGAAGCCTCTCCTGCTTGCTGAGCAGCAGGGCATGAAGGACGGCTGTTTCTGCCCCCTGGTGGTGATATTATGGCATGACACTCTTGGTGGCCAGTCTAGGAGGCTGGTCTCTCTCCCTTCGAAGTTATGATGCCCTGCATTGAACATATTATGTTCTTTCTTCCAGAAAGTTGCATGGTTTCTAAAACAGGGGATCAGAGAATCAGAGAGGGAACCTGATACCCCCCTCCTGCCAGAGAAGTGTGAACTTAAAATGTGCTAAATGAGACAGAGGGGGAGAAAAGAGATAAGGTGGGAATTTATTTTGTCTGACTCTATATATTTATGGTGAAGGTTTGCGTTTTCTTTTCTTATTGTTAGTATAGTATTAAAAGTGGGAAGAAGAAATATAAATAATCTGTTTTTTACAAAAGAAAATAGCATTTGTCTACCAGGAAGATGCCCTGAGATACTCCCATAAACATCTGCTCCCGAGAATCTGAGTCTGTTTGTAGTAAATGCAATGCTAGACTTGGAGTCAGGAAAACCTGGATTCAAATCCTGCCTTTGTTATTTACTACCTGTATAACACTGAACAAACCATTTAAGACAGAAGGTCCCCAATTTACTCTTCTGTAAATCAAGGGTGAGCAACTACTCCTCCTCCTGGCTTCCTTGACTTCCTTCAAGTCTCAGTTAAAATCCCACTTCCCACCAGAGACCTTTCCTGATCCCCCGTATTAGCAAGCACCATAGCACACCCAGGGTGGACTACTAGCACAGGTTCTTTGATCTGCTTTATAAAGGAAATATAGTTTCAAAATGATTAACAATCTTTCTTTAATTAAATATATCTGTCATTCACTAGTTCAGGGGAAAGGTTAACACCCTGAATGTGAAGAAAATACAGATAAAATATAAGCAGAGAAATTAGGACAAAAATTCAGCAGACAGTGCTCTTACTATCTCAACAAAGTAATACAATCACCTGCACACACCACCAGATAGGAAAGTACAAACCTCTGAGCAGTGTGTGGGAGGGGGGAGGGGGGAAGAAGCCCTCTTAGCAAATGCCTATTCAGAGTCCCATCCAAGGAGTCAAAAGGTTCTTCTCATGAGTGAACCCCCAAACCAAAATACCAACCTCCCAGTATATATAACAAAGGCTCTGCTCCTGATTGGCTCAGAGCCAGTAGGCACAAAACCTACATGACTCAGTTCAGCTGTGAATCATCAGGGTTCAAAGGAGATTAATCCTTCACATGTTTTCAACAAGACTTGGTAACTGAACTCTAGAAAGAAAACAACAAAAATCCCACTTTGCTTGCTCTTACACCCCCTTATCGCTAATGTTTCCCCTCTGTTGATTATTAACTTATTTATTATTAACTTATCTTGTCTATAGCTCTTTGGCATATAGATGTTTGCCAATCGGGCAATGACAGTCTTTTGTTTTTCTTTGTATTCCCAGCACTTACCCCAATGCCTGGCACATAGTAGACATGTAATTGATGTTTATTGACCGGGTGACTGACTGCCTGGTTTCCGAGGTGCCTTACAGCCCTAAATCTATATTATTGCTATCCAATTACCACAAAGAAGTTTGAAAGTAGTGGTATTTAAACTATTCTTTTACTCATAACCCAGGATTATCTTTGCTTTAAGGAAGCAGGCACACAAGGAAAGCACAGAGGTTCACGTTTGGTTTGGGACTGCCAGTGCTGAGTTCTACACAGTTCATGACTCACCTGGGCAAGTCTGTGATAAGACATATATCAGACATGCTGCCTGGATACTTTGCTTGCCCGAGGATCTCATTCAAACCCAAAGAAAAAGGACCAAAAGCCATCAAGCAGAAAAGCAAAGCAAGTACTAACAAGAAAACAAAAATGAAGATATGTGCAACATAAATATACAATTGGACAATTCAACAAACTTTTGTAATGGAGCAAAGCATTGAATAAAAAGTCAAGATTTATTAACACTATCTCTTTTTTGGATTAGACCTGTGCTTTTATTGGCCTGGTAATTTTTTCCAGGTAAATTATCTCTACCATTGCAAGATATGGCACTGGGGCAGTGACCACAATCACTCACATTTCTATGGGGTTTAAGGTTTGCAAGGGACTTTCCTCAAAATGACCCTGTGGCAAAAGTATTGCAATTATTACTTTGCTAGGCAGCACTTTTGTGGTCACAAAGAACTGGAAAAAAAGAGGATGTCTGTCCATTGAAAAGGCTAAAGAGGTTGTGGTTCATAAATATAATGGAATATGACTATGTTATAAGAAATGATGGACAAACATTTCAGAGAAACAGCATAAGACTGATGTGGGAGAATTCAGAGTGAAGGAAGCAGAGCCAGGAAAACAATTTACACAGTGACTAAAAACTTTTAAATGTTTATTTATTTACTTTTAGTTTTCAACATTCATTTCCATAAAATTTTGAGTTCCAAATTTTCTCTCCATCACTCCCCACCCCAAAATGCCATGCATTCTGATTGCCCCTTCCCCCAATCTGCCCTCCCTTCTATCATACTCCTCCCTTCCCTTATCCCCATCTTCTCTGTTTTCTTGTAGGGCAAGATAGTTTTCTATGCCCCAATACTTATATTTCTTACTTTCCATTTGCATGCAAAAACAATTCTTAATATTTATTCCTAAAACTTTGAGGTCCAACTTCTCTCCCTTCCTCCCTCCCCATCCATCCCCACTAAGAAGGAAAGCAATTCAAAATAGGCTATACATGTGGAGTTTTGCAAAAGAATTCCATAATAGTTCTGTTGTGTAAGACTAATTATATTTCCCTCCTTCCTGTCCTGCCCCCCATTTATTCTATTCTCTCTTTTGACCTTGTCCATCCCCAAAAACGTTTACTTCTAATAACTCCCTCATTCCATTTGTTCTCCCTTCTATCTTCCCCCACCCCACTTATCTCCTTCCCCCCTGCTTTCCTGTAGTGTAAAATAGATTTTCATACCAAATTGAGTGTGCATATTATTCCCTCCTTAAGCCAAATGTGATGAGAATAACCTTCACTTTTTCCCTCTCACCTCCCCCTTTTTCCCCTCCATTGAAAAAGCTTTTTCTTGCCTCTTTGTGAGAGATAATTTACCCAATTCCATTTCTCCCTTTCTCCTCAAAATATATTCATTCTCTCTCACCCTTTAATTTCATTTTTTTTAGATATCATTCCTTTCTATTCAACTCACCTTGTGCTCTGTGTGTGTGTGTGTGTGTGTGTGTGTGTGTGTGTGTGTGTGTATAATCCCTCCAACTACCCAAATACTGAGAAAAGTCTCAAGAGTTACAAATATTGTCTTTCCATGTAGGAATGTAAACAGTTCAACTTTAGTGAGCCTCTTATGATTTCTCTTTCCTGTTTACCTTTTCATGCTTCTCTTGATTCTTGTGTTTGAAAGTCAGATTTTCTATTCAGCTCTGGTCTTTTCATCAAGAATGCTTGAAAATCCTCTATTTCATTGAATGACCATTTTTCTCTCTGAAGTATTATACTCAGTTTTGCTGGGTAGGTGATTCTTCATTCTAATCCTAGTACCTTTGACTTCTGGAATATCATATTCCAAGCCCTTCGAGCCCTTAATGTAGAAGCTACTAGATCTTGTGCTATCCTGATTGTATTTCCACAGTACTGGAATTGTTTCTTTCTAGGTGCTTGCAATATTTTCTCCTTGAGCTGGGAACTCTGGAATTTAGCTACAATATTCCTAGGAGTTTTTCTTTTCAGATCTCTTTCAGGAGGTGATCGGTGGATTCTTTCAATATTTATTTAAATAATTTCATGAAAGATGACGTCTAGGCTCTTTATTATCATGGCTTTCAGGTAGTCCCATAATTTTTAAATTGTCTCTCCTGGATCTATTTTCCAGCTCAGTTGTTTTTCCAATTAGATATTTCACATTATCTTCTATTTTTTCATTCTTTTGGTTTTGTTTTTCAATTTCTTGGTTTCTCATAAAGTCATTAGTTTCCATCTGCTCCATTCTAATTTTTAAAGAATTATTTTCTTCAGTGAGCTTTTGAACCTTCTTTTCCATTTGGCTAATTCTGCTTTTCAAAGCATTCTTCTCCTCATTGACTTTTTGGATCTCTTTTGCCAATTGAGTTAGGCTATTTTTAAAGGTGCTATTTTCTTCAGCATTTTTTGGGTCTCCTTTAGCAAGCTGTTGACTCATTTATCATGATTTTCTTGCATTGCTCTCATTTCTCTTCCCAATTTTTACTCCACCTCTCTTACTTAATTTTCAAAATCCTTTTTGAGATCTTCCATGGCCTGAAACCATTTCATATTTGTTTTGGATGCAGCAACCTTGACTTTTAGGTCTTCCTCTGATGGTATGCCTTATTCTTCCTCATCCAAAAGGATGGAAGAAAATACCTGTTCACCAAGAAAGTAGCTTCTATAGTCTTATTTTTTCCCCTGTTTGGGACATTTTCCCAGACCATTACTTGACTTTTGAGTCCTTTGTCAAAAGGAGGGTATACCCTGGGGACCTGTAAGTGCTCAGTTCCTCTAAAGTGGCACAATCAAGGGAGAGGAATCTGTGCTGTGGTCTGGGAGCAACCACAAGCACTCTTTTCTGCCCAGGATCCTCTCCAAGCCTCCAGCAGCTCCACCAGGCGAGTCAGAGCTCCTCCTCATACTGAGGCCACCACTCAGGGCTGAGATCCAAATCAGTCACACAATTTCCCCAAGGGCTTTAGGATGAGGGATCCTAAAATGGATGTTGTGCTGCAAGAACTGCTGCTGCCCTCGGGCTGGGGCCAGACCACATTCCCTTTTCATGCAGGTGAGAGAGTTTTCTCACTGACCTTTGAAGCATCCTTTGGCATTTGTGAGTTGAGGTATCTGGGAACTGCAGGTGTTGCCAGGGATTCCACATGCCCTGAGGCCTGCTCTAGTCCTGTCCCTGATGCATAGCCAAGGTCAGGCTGTGCTCCACTCTAAGCCCTGTGTGAAAGACCTTTCCTGTTGGCCTTTGAGGCTGTCTTGGACTGCAAATCTCTTTCACTCTGTTGTTTTGTGGCTTCTGCTGCTCTAGAATTTGTTTAGAGTCATTTTTTACAGGTATTTTATGGGCTATGGGGGGGGGGAGCTTCTACAGGTCCGTACTTCTACTCACCATGTTGGCTCCACCCCCACAATGACTAAAAGCAAAGTCTAAGGTTAACCCTAAAGAAAAGATATAAGGAGAAATCTTCCCCATTCTCCTTTCCTTTGCAAATTTTGGAAGGGGATGGTCTAGGCAGCTTGTGGGCATGAAACATTGCTTGTGATATGTCAGCTAGATGGTTCAGTAGGTGGGAGTCAGATGCTTCCTACCTGTGTGACCCTGGGCACCTCCAGAATTTAACTGCCCTCTGCCTCAGTTTCTTCATCTATAAAATGAAGATACTAGCCCTAACTCAAGTTTTGTGAGGACAAAACAAGATAGCATTTGTAAAGCACTTTGCAAACCTTAACATGCTAAGTAAACACTGCCTACTACTATTGAGCTTAGATTTTTTCCCTAAAGTGTTAACTGGTTTTGCTGATGCTTTTTTTCTTCTTCCTCTTTAAAGAAAAAAATCTTTGTTGTAAGAGATGGCTAGGAGTGAGAAGGAAAAGAATTTGGGGGAAACGTAGGCAATATAAAAGCAAAAGATTTAATAAAAATCTATTTTTAAAAGGGAAAGGCAGCTTTGGAGGATAAAACTCACATCATTTTTAGACCACCTATGAACGCTCATTAAGCCATTGTCAGGAAACTGAACCAATGCACTTATGAGAAGGCCAAAAGACACCAGGGATCCCCTTGGCCAATAACTTGACAATAAGGGATGACAGGCAAGGACAGCACTAATTTTAAAAAAATAAAATAAAATAAAAATAAACTCATTTTCCAAATGTTAACTAAGGAAGACAACGGAAGATCACAAGCAGCATTGCTTCACTAAAGAGCCAAAAGCTGTGAAGGTTTGAAAAAAACGTCTGCAGAAAATCCAGTGTGAGAGAGGCACCTCTGCCCCAAAGTGTTACAAGAGCAGTTAGAGATGAAACTGGGAGGAAACAAATCAGATTGAAAAACTCAAACCAATCTGTCATCATTTCTACAATAACATCTGTTTCTCATTAGTTACAATGGAAGATAGACTAACACCTCCATCCTTAACATGCTACATGAAGCAGAAATGTCACCAAGGAAAACCAGGAGAACAGAAAAGCCGGACAGAACGCACACTGAAGAGATTCAGATGGGAGGGAACAGAACGTTGGGAGCTCTGAGGGACAGACTGTCAAGATACCTGGAAGAAGGAAGGATGATCCGTCCTTGTCATCATCCTGTACTGGTGACGGGGGAAGTTTGTGTTTAGTTTGTTCAGCTCATTCAGTAGGCAAGAGACTAGAAACTGAATGTCTAAAGCCAAGGAGTAATCATGAATCTCCAGTGATGACAGGAGACAAGGTCTCCAGGGCAGTGTGCCAGGGATCTGTGCCTAAGCTGTTTCAATGAGTTGAATAAAAGAATGATGAGCACATCCATCCAGTCTCCAGGTGACACAAGTGGAGAGAATGGGCTGACCGACTGATCAGTAATGTTAGGAGACAGGCCAGGATGTCGGTGGGTGACAGACAACACAACACAGGCAGATAATGTGAACTGGAGAGTTTGCTGCCTCATGAGAGGAGGGGGAAGGCAGGAGGTCTGGAAGAGGCTACAAACACAGGCAGAAAGAAAGACAGGTCTGCCCTCAAGACTTACATTCTAATGAGGCATGATAAAAGACAAAAGTAAAAAAGTTGAAAAAAATGGTCAGTTGGCTGAGGATGGTGCATGGTAGACAAAGATAGGGGAGTCAGGAGTGGAGTCCGGAGAGGAAGCTATAGCTGACCTGGGGCTTTCCTTACAATGGTGATTCTAGGCTCCCTCCCCTTCTTTTCCTCCCCCCTCAACTCTCTAAGGCTACAAATTACAGCACAGTGGCCAATAAGCATTGGTACGAGTTTCCTTATTGGATGTTACCTATATGAAAGAAACAGACCCAGAATGAACTTCGCCTCCACCCCTGCCCCAGCCTCTTAGAAAACCTATTGTCGTTGTTGTTTTAAGTAACAAACACTGTGATTTTGGCTGAGCCTCAAAAGGAGAAACAATGAGTCGTGGTGGAAAGAGCCTGGATTCAAATGCTGCCCCTGACACTGACTGAGACTGACTCTAGGCTCTATATCTGCAAAATAAAGTGATTGGACTGCATAACCTCTTCCAACTCTATAGCAGACTCTGAGATGAGCTGCTTGACCTTGACCAAGTCACTGACCTCCCTCTGCCTCGGTTTCCTCATCTGTCAAATAAGGTTCCTTTAAGCCTGCTGTTTGGTCTGCCTGCCCCAAGCCTCTCCCCACCCCAGGGCCTCCTCCACTCAGTTTCCAGAGTGATCTTCCTAAACCACAAGTCTGACCACATATCTCCGTACTTGAATTCTCTCCCTCCTCCTCTCCCCCTGACAGCTTCTTCAGGTTCCTTCAAGTCCCAGCTAAGATCGCACCTCCTATATGAAACCTTTTCCAAGCCCTCTGAATGCTAGTGCCTTCCCTCCATTGATTATTTCTTATACATCCTGTCTAGAGCTTGTTTGTATCTCATTATTCATGTGCTGCCACCCCTGTTGGACAGCGAGATCCTTGAGGGCAAGGACTGTTTGGTGCCTTTCTTTGTTTCTCCAGAATTTAGCCCAGAGCTTGGCACACGGTTGGCACTCAATGCATGTTTATTAACTAAGTGATTAAATTTTTGACCCTATGAATCCAATACAATTTATGAGGGGAAAGCTTTGTGTATGGAAGGGACTGTCGAGGGAAACCCTCCTCCCTCCTCATCTCATCCAGGAAGAAACTAAGGCACAGAGGAGTTAAGTGATTTGTCCAAATAAAGTCCTAAGAGCAGCATTTACATGGCATTTTAAGCTCTGCAAAGCACTTCATATATGTTCACTCATTCCGTGCCCACAGCCATGTGAGAAAAGCATTACAATGCTCATTGGGCGGTTCAATGAGTTGCCCACAGTCACACGTATAGTAGCCTCTTGTTCAGTTGTTTCAGTCCTGTCCAACTCTTCATGACCCTGTCTGGAGTTTTGTTGGTAAAGATTGTGGAGTGGTTTGTCATTTCCTTCTCCAGCTCCTTTTACAGATGAGGAAATTGAGGCAAACAGGGTGAAATAACTTGTTCAAGGTCACAAAGCTAGTGTCTGAATGGATTTGAACTCAGGTCTTCCTGACTCCATCTTGTACTCTATCCACCGCACCAGTTAGTAACTATCAGAGGCTAAATTCAAACTCACAGTGCAGAGCCCCAGCCAGTCACCCCATCCCTTAGCAGCCAGCTCCAGAGCTTAAAGGGACCTCAGAGGACATCTGTTCCAGAGTCCTTGTCTTAGAGATGCAGAAACTGAGACTCGAAGTGATGTCATGCAGACTGTAAGCAACTGAATGAGGATCTGAACCCACATCTTCTGCTACCATCCATCCCAACAATCTATCATCCAATCACCAAGGACTTCAGGAAAATGGCGTCCAAATCTAGTCCCACTCACAGATTCAGATTTGGAAGGGAACTTAGAGATCATGTACTCTAGCCTCCTATTTTACAGAAAGGAAAACTGAGACCTTTTGAAGTAACAGAGATGAGATTCCAACACAGCTCCTCTGACTCCAAGGCTAATGTCTATCCCACTGCACTATGCTGCCCCACCCCCACTACTAATGTCCCTAGGAAGGCTGTTTCAAATGAGGTGCAATGAGAAAAGTGCCAAGAAGAAATGTTGCATTAAAGCTCCTCGCTTCATGGAGGAAGCTCTCTCTATCCTTGTCCAGGATTCAGTGTCACTGATAATTTTCAGGAGCTAGACTGTCATCAAATGAATGAATGGAAGGATGGATGAACTGATGGAAGAACTGACAGATAAATGAGTGAATAGATAGATGAATAAATGTGTGTGTGTTCGTCCTTCATTGCCAAAGAACACCATGCCATCAGAGAAATGATGACATGACTTGCACTTGACTTTGTTTTTGAGTGAGGGAGGGCTGTGCAGGTCACCAGTCTCACTTCTCCTCCAGAGACATCTGAATCCAGTGACCAGATATTCATCAGGATAACTGGAGGTGACCCAGGATGAGGCCATTGGTGTTAAGTGACTTGCCCAAGGTCACACACCTAGTGAATGTCAAGTGTCTGATGTGAGATTTGAACTCAGGTCCTCCTGACTCCTGCACTGGTGCTCTATCCACTGCACCACCTAGGTGCCAGATGAATAAATAAATGAATGAATGGATGGATAGAGAGAGAGATGAATGCCTGGAAGAATGGATGTATAAATGAATGAATGAGTGAATGAATGAATGAATGAATGGAAATATGAATGGATGGATGGATGAATGAATGAATGAATAAATGGAAGTATGAACAAATGGATGGATGGACAGATGAATGCATGAATAAAAATGCATTTGTGAAGCCCTTACTATGCACCAGTCACTGTACTGAGTACTGGATGACATTCCAATTCAGTGAACTGACTTCCATAGTTCCTTTCTTCCTCCCTCCCTTCTTCCCTCTACCCAACTTTTAGTTTGCCCCTAGTTATGTTATTTCATCTTGATTTGTCTCTTGCTTTTGCTCCTAACCTCATTCACATTCCACCCATTCTTAGCTTTTTCCTTCCAAACAGGCACATGAATTTGCAGGTATCTGTCAGAACACATTCTGAACTGAGGGGTGACTTTCCATCGATATATGGAAACCCTCTTCCAAGGGACATTTCAGCCTCACAGATCAGAGCTGGAACCTCAGGGATCCTCTAGTCCAACCCCCTCATTTTACAGGTGAGGAAACTGAGACCCAGCAAGGTAAAGTGGGCTTTGTACCAGGTCATACAGGCAGAACAACCAAATCATTGAATCATAGATAGAAAGGATCTGAGAGACCATCCAGTCTGACTCTCTCATTTTACAGATGAGGAACCACAGACCAGAGACAATGACTGGGGACAATAGCCTGTCCAGGTTCACACAGCTAGTAAGCATCTGTCTAAAGTTGGATTCAGACCCAGGGCTTCCTAACTCTGATACCCCATAATGAGATTTTCCAACCAAATTAGCCCATGTGCTGCTCCCCATACACAACATTCAGTCTCCCACCTTCATGCTTTTACATAAGCTGTCTCTGTGCCTAAATGCTTTCTCTCCCCACCTATGCCCAAACGCTTTCTCTCCCCACCTGTGCCCATACAGTCGCTAGGAGGCTGCAAAGCATGGCTCAGAGGCCACCTCTTGGAGGAGTCCAGTCCCATTCTCCCCAGTTGTAAATGTCCTTTCCCCTCAAAAATATCACTTCGTATTTATTCTATACAAGTCTCAGTGCTGTTTTAAGTCTCAGTAGCTTAAAATGGCACCGACACCCTTTGGCGCCCTTTGGGGACACCGTTTACTTGACTTTGCTTGTCTGTAAACACATTGTTTCTCCCAAATAGAATGTAAGTCCCTTAAGGGCAGCTGTTTTTGTTTTGAGCCATATGCCCAATGCCCAGCAGGACACCTGGCACACAGTTGGAACTCACTGTATGTCTGTGGAATTGCAGTGAGTGACAATGGCTTTGGACAGGATTGGACAAAAACTAGATTAAAATGAGGGTTGGGTCCAGCTCTCTCAGCACAGGGAGTCAAGCTCAGCTGAGTGACGGCTTCCTCTCCTAACTCTGCCTGCACGCTGGGCTGGGGATGGAAACATGGGTGGAGTTCTCACAGTATGTTCGTCATTCCTACTGAACTGGGGGAGGCAAGTCTCATTTTGGAAACAATGATTCCAGGTAGGAGGCCAACGAATAATGTCGCATGTGGGTAGCAAGGGCTTCATTACACAATTTTTAAAATTTGGAACGATTAAATCTCCTTCGTTATCATGCATTTTCTTCAAATTTGGGTAAAAATAGTTGCAAAGAAAGCAATCCAAAAATGGTGAGACCAGAAAGAGAGTGAAGGGGAGAGGGAGACACGTGTTAGAATAAGCCCTCTGGCATAGTCTACTGGAACGCTTCACAAGTTCAGACTCAATTGTCCAGTGGGACCGTGACATCATCCATCAGAACGTTCCCACCAATGATACAGGTCTCAGCCCATCCTGGGCATCTTTTCTCTATGCCATACTTATAAATGCACCCTGAGGTTCCACCCAAAATGCTGGAAGTCTTCCCCAAATTCTCCATGACATCTGAAGTAAAAAGTGAATAATTTTCTGAATGAAACTGTAATGAAGTAAGGATGAGAACCCACACCTTTGTATTCCCAACTTTGTGTTCCCCCCCTTAGACCCTGCATGTCCCATGGGAACATGCCCAGAACCCAGCTCTGCTTAGGCTATGAAGTAGTCAGCTAGGTGACACTACGGTGGATAGGATGCTGAGTCTTACATCAGGAAGACTCATATTCGTGAGTTCAAACCTGGCCCCAGACACTTACTAACTGTGTGACTCTGGGCAAATCACTTAACCCTGTTTGCCTCAGTTTCCTCATCTGTAAAGTGAACTGGAGGAAGAAAAAGCAAACCACTCTAGTACCTCTGCTAAAAAACCTCACATAGGGTCATGAAGAGTTGGACAGGACTGAACAACCAAAACAATAACAAATTCTGTTTTCTTCATTCATTCAGGAGGAACTATCTGACTACAGTGCAATGACTAGGCAGCCTAACCTAGACAAAATCAAAGTACGTGTTCTGTTGGCTCCCACCTCCTATGGAGGCAGACGAGCCATGCATGATCCATAGCTCTGGAGCTGGGAGAAATAGAATTGTGAGGCCACCCCATCCAACCCCTCCCCTTTACAGAGGAGGGAACTGAAGTCCAGACAAGTCCAGTGACTTGCCCAAGGTAAGAAAACAGCTAACGTATACCTAGTTCCTCTGGCTCCAGACCCAGGATTCTTTCTACTATATTCTACTGCCCCATTATCCTTTAGCAAAATTGTACCACAGTTCTTGCTTTCTCACAGGGAGTGGAAGAAGCAAAGGCCACCACAGGAGAAAACAGAAGTGGAAATGAGTCATGAATCATGTGGGTAACCAAAGGCATGAGCAAAGGTATAACTAAGATGAAGTGACTGGGTCTTTGTCCAAGGGCATCAAAATTTAAAGGATCTGTGTTTATTTCTGGTTCAGTCTTGCCTGAGGCAGATCATTTCTCCTCTCCATTCTGGTTTTCTCACACAGTCTAAGCTTGGAGATCCTTCAAACCCACTTGTGACATTATAAGGAACATGAAAGGTAATGGTGCCCCTAAAACATTCCAAGTCACCTGAGGGAAAACAGCCTTGAGAAGGAACCCTGAATTTGCTAATCAGATAATGCCAATAATTTGGCATTGTTGCTGATTCGACTGTTCCCTAATGAATCATTAGTAGAAATCCTTGAACATGAAGCAGATTGAGAGGCTTGGCCTGATCTTCTATGGGGGTTAGGTCAGTCCAACCATAAGGACAATCATAAGCCTGTCTCCTTTCTCTTTCCCAGCACCTTCTAGTAACAACAACCCTGCTTCCAAGCCTCTGCTAGGGCCCACCTCCCCCCAAGGTCCCCACAGGTTCATGAGCCAAAGACACACCTCACAACATGATTTGCAAGGATGGCGGTCTCTGTACTGCCACAGGGAGAACGCTGGCCCCCTACCCCATGACATGCAGGTATAGGCTAAGTGAGGATTCCCAGTAAGAGGGTAAATTGAACAATGAGACTGTACTTACGAGAGAAGCGAGCGAGGGGTCTGGCAGCCTTGTCTCCTGCCTCATTCGCAACTGGAAAATAAAAGAGAAACATACTTAAAGATCATGATGCCTATCAGAAGAAAGAGCCAACCTAGAGGCAAGCACATACATAACAAGGGAACTGACTGATACTTATGTCCTTGAAATGGTTCTATGTTAGCCAAGATTATAAGGGACTCTGTTCAAAAACTTTATAGCAGCATTATCTAAATGCAAAAAACCAAGAAACAATCTAAATGTCCAACAGCAGGGCAATGGCTAAATAAATAGTGCTTCAGTCATGTAAAGGAATACTATCATGTCAATAAAACTGGGAAAGAGAAAGAATACAAAAATATCTTGGAAAGTGTTTTTGAAAGTATGAGAAAGGAAAGAGGCAGACCCACAAGAATGTGATGCACGAGAACTCCAAAGATCCAGGAGGAAGCAGGGAGGAGGACAAGTGAACCAAAAACGCCAAGACACGGAAGGAGCCCCGAGGCAGAGCTGAAAGGACCCTTGAGGGTCACATAGGCCCTTCGGTCCCTTGTCTGGAATAAAAGGACCAGCCATGACACTCACCACCATCCCCAGGCTTCAGATCCCTCACCTCTAAAAGGAGGCATGGCCTCTAAGGTCTCTTCCAGTGCTAGAACTATGGCACAGGTAATAAGTGATGAGGGCAGGATTTGAACCAAGATCCTATGGAGATTTGGAGGAAGTAATAGAGAAACTTTGACATTTTATGTGTTAAAATAAATTTATTTACATGTACAGAATGATAAAGCAGATTTAGCTGGTTATATTGGTGTCAAATACTATGTTTATAATGAAGCAGCTAAAAATAAGGCTAAGTTAAGGCTATCTTTCTTCCCATTTTTCTGTCCATATCACCTTGCAATCAAGGCCACATGGCTTTTTTTATCCATGATGGCACAGGAAGAGGACTGTGAGCCTGAGGTCTACTCCTTCATTTTACAAATGAAGAAATTGAGTCCTAGGGAGTGAAAGTGACACATCTAGAGAGGGGAAGAGCCAGGACTCGAAGCTATGTCTCCTATAACCTCATCATTAGGATTTGTTCTTTCTTGCAAGTCAAAATAGGCTTCTCTGCAATTACCTCATTCTACTTGTGGCCACCCCCTCTTCCATATGACACTTACGTCAGTAAACATTTGTTAAGTGCCTACTATGTGCTGGGCATTGTACTACATGCTGGCGATACAAAGAAAGGCAAAAACACAGTCTGCCTTCAAGGAGTTCCCAGTCTAATAGAAGAGATGCTTATAAACAACTGTGTATACAAACAAGACAGAGAGAGGAGAAACTGGAGATAACATCCCTTCAAGGATTCTGACTTTAAGACTCTATGATGTACATGAAATTATCCCCCAGGAGAGGACCTTAAGAATGTTTTACTTTAAGTTTTAAAGACAAATTACAGCAAACACAAGATGTGGGAGACAACAATTTAGTTAAAAAACACATTTTGCAAACTATGTCCCAAATGGAACCACCATCTTGACTCCCAGGCTAACCCATCTTGCTGATTTCCCATCTCTGTCCAGGATGGGCTCCAGCCTTCTGGTCTCCCAGGTTCACCACCTCAGAGTCATCTGGATTCTTTCTTCTCCCTTTCTCTGTTAATCCCTTCAAATTCCAGTTCTTAGTGATTCAGCATCTATTGCCTCCTCCTCACCCCCAGGGCCATCCCTCCAGGTCATGCTTTCATCCTCTCCCATTTGGACCATTTCATTGCCTCCCTGATCCATCTCCCTGCCTTGTAACTCACCCCACTCCAGACCCTCCCCCTCCCTTGCCCCTACTGCTTCCAAAATAGCACAGGTCTCTCACTACCCTGCAAAAAAAGGCCCCAGGCTGCCCCTTTCCCCCAAGAGGGACTGTTGTTCAGTTGTTTTTCAATCATGTCTGATTCTTTGTGACCCATTTTGGGGGTTTTCTTGGCAAAAACACTAGAGTGATTTGCCATTTCCTTCTCCATTTTACAGATGAGGAAACTGAGACAGACAGGGTGAAGTGACTTGGCCAGGGTCACACAACTAGCTAGTGCCAGAGGCTGGATTTGAACTCAGGTCTTCCTGACTCCCAGTGCTTTATCTGCTGTACCACCTAGTGGCCCTTCCTCGCCTCTACCACACAATATAAACGCCTGGCTCGCCAATTTTATTGTATATCTCTACCCTTCTCTGAGGCCAAACATTCTAGCCAAAGTGGCCCTTTCCCTCTTTCCCAATCTCCCATTTCCTTGTCTTTGCTCAGGTTGCCCCCATGCCTTTAACCCTGGCTCTCCCTAGTAGAGTGGGAGATCCTTGAAGGCAAGGGACATTTCATTTTTTGTCTTTGTATCCCCAGGGCCTGGCACTCAATAAATAAACATCGAATCAAATTGCATTGAATTGTGAAAAAAAAAAAAAGAGAGAGAATTAGGACAAAAGAAATGCTTCACAATGCTGTTTACAAAGCAGAAGAAGGGTCAAAGGATCTTATATTTAGAACTGGAAAGGACCCCAGCAGCCCTCAGCCCTCATGCTACTGATGAGGAGAAGTTGAGGAGCTGCTTAAGATCACCAGGGAGGCTGCAGCAGGACTTGAACCTCGACTTTTGAGTATGCCACTGACACAGCCAATGTCTACATGACTCTAAGTTTAAGGAATTTAATGAGACCAGCTTTACATTCAACAGCTATATTCACATCTTTTACTGGATCTAGACTTGAGATTTCAATAGTGTAGGGAGTTCCCAAGGAGGAAAAATTTCTTCTGCCAAGCCAGAACCACCCTTGTCTGATAACATCAATCTTGGAGTTGCCTGGGACACAGAGGCTAATGATTTATCCAGAGTCACACAGCTGTGTCACATATGAGTCAGAAACAGGACTTGAACCCAGGTCACTTGTGATATGGCCAGATAGTCTTTCATTCAGGTCACTGGCCCCACCGCAAAGTCCTTCCACCATCACCATCGTCTTGCAAATCGGTAATAAGATTGAAGAACCAGCAGGTGGCGCTCACTCCTCATTCTAATCTAAATCCCCTCTAGTGCTACAACCCTTAAAGCTAGCCCTCCACATGCGATCTGCTGGAAACGCGCTCCTGTGCCAGAGCCTTTCTTCTGGGATGGTCTATGCCCCTGAGAAAATGAAATGAATCAGACCGAGTTACAAAACCCCACTTCCAAAGGCCTCTCTCTGTCTCTCTGTGTGTCTCTCTGTTTCTCTCTGTCTCTCTGTCTCTCTCTTTCTCTCTCTGCCTCTCCCTGTCTCTCCCTGTCTCTGTCTCTTTCTGTCTCTGTCTCTCTCTGTGACTCTCTTTCTCTCTATGTCTCTCTCCCTGTCTCTCTGTGTGTCTCTCAGTCTCTGTCTCTCTGTGTCTCTTTATCTCTCTTTCTATGTCTCTCTCTATCTCTTTGTGTGTCTCTCTCAATCTCTATCTCTCTGTGTGTGTCTCTCTGTCTCTCTGTCCCTCTCTGTCTCTTTGTCTCTCTCTGTCTTTCTCTCTTCCTCCTTCTCCTCCTTCTCCTTTTCCTCTTCTCCGTCTTCTCCTTCTCCTCATTTTATTTATATCACACACATATGTGTATGTTTATATAAGTGTGTATATATATATTTGTATTAAATGTGTATATAAAACACATCTATAGTAGTTTCTCTGGACATATCTGTGTGTAAAAGGGGAAGGTTGGACTGGGTGGTTTCCTAGGTTCTCTGCCAGCTCTAAATCTGGGGCGGGGGAGGGGGGATGAGTCCCAGGACCCTAGGACTATCCTGCTTCTGACAGAATAAATAACACAGACTTATTCTCTTTCCTTCCCCCACTGTCTTCCATCAATCCTCCTCAAACAGAGGGTGCCCTGGGCTCTGATTTCAAAGTAAAAAGAGCAATGACTGATGGGAGAGGAGCCAGGGTCAAATCCTGCCTCCAGCATTTACTTCTATTATGACCTTGGGCAAGTCATTCAACTGCGCCTAGCCTCTACTTCCTCACTAGTAAGATGGGGGAGGGGGGCAGGATGGACTAAACGGCTCCAGGATCCCTGACAGTTTCAGATCTTTGATTCTATGAAATATCAATGCCACTGTCTTTGGAGTATTTCAGTACAGTCACTGGATAGCACTTCAACAATAACGCAAGCCAGGAGTGCACTTGAAGGGTCACATCCCTAGTCCTGTCATCCTAGCCCTCCAGTATCCCCTGCAGAAGTGACCGCAAGTGGACCATCCCTCCCTTCAGAGCAGGGTTCCCAGCCCCCTTTGGCAGTCTGGTGAAGCCTGCAGACCTGATCTCAACATAATGCTTTAAAGCACATAAAATTACAGATGATTACCAAGGAAACCAGTTATTCTGAAATACAGTTATTAAATGGTTTGAATACACAGATTCCAGGTTAAGAACCTCAATTCTGGAGAGTAATTAGATAAATCAGGACCCATCTTTAATTATTATTAACATTGACGTACTAAACATTCAATGGGATTATTATTTCACAGAATTGTAAAAGTTTGCAGCAATCCTTGAGACTGGCTAATCCAGCCCCTTCGGCTTATTGTCGAAGACACCGAAGTCCAGGGAGAGCTGCGTGACTTGGCCAAGGAAACCCCTGGTAAGTGTCCACTGAGGCAGGATTTGAGCCCAGGGTCCTCCACCTGATGAATCAGCGCCTATCCTACTGTATCATACCCACTTATGACTGTGGCAGGCACTGTGCTTGGGACTGGGGATGATCCAGACCCTGCTCTCAAGGAGCTTATATTCCACTTGAGGTGAGTCTCACTCCTGAGTCAGGAAGAAACCCAGAGGTTTGGCTAAAGTGAGTTAGTGAATCCAGTCCCTGGGGAAGACCAAGTCGTGGACTCATGATTCAAAACAGGAAGGGGTTTTAGAAGTCAGCAAGTCCAAAATCCTCCTTACGCAGATGAGGAAACAAGCACAGTGAGACCACCTGGATGATGGCATTGCTCAGTTCTTTCAGTCCCATGTGACTCTCCCTGACCCCATTTGGGGTTTTCTTGGCAGAGATATGGAGTGGTTTGCCATCTCCTTCCCCCAGATCATTTTACAGATGAGGAAACTGGGGTAAACATGGTGAAGTGACTTGCCCAGGGTCACATAGCTAAGCTAGGAAGTGTCTGAGGCTGGATTTGAATTCAGGTCTCCCTGACTTCAGGCCTGGTGCTCCATGCACTGTACCACCCAGCTGTCCCAACAACTGAATGATGTAGCTAGTGTCAAATACAGAATTGGAACTCAAGTCTTCCCAAGTCCATTGCCCTATCCATACCATGCTCCGTTTTGAGGCTTCTGCCACTCTCTGATTCTCAGTCCCACTTTAGGCACTTGCTCTGGCATCTGGGCATTTAGTCCCTGCAGCTGGGTTTACAGCTTGCCCAGGTGCAGGGATTTTCAAAACAAGAAGGACAGAGACACAAAGCAGTGAGCAGTCATGTCCAGCACGCCTGCAGCTGTTAGGCCTCCCACCCTTTCTGTCCCCTCCTTTCTTACATCTGCTCCTAGCTCTGGGTATTTCCTTCATAGGGTGATGTCAGACCCAGCCTCTTTCAAACTAGTCTTGGATTCTCAAAGTCCAAAAGGAACCCAAAGAATGACATACAGGGCTTGACTCAACATAAGATAGGGTTTGGGTTTTCCAAAGTTGCATGTGAACTAGTTTCTATTTCCAGTGTACCAGCTGAGCTAATTATTTTAAAACATGCCACCCAGCTCCTCTCCCAGACTATGATTCAGGGAAGTGACCTCAGCATCACCTGGTACTTTTTAGGGCCAAGATAAATATTTGTTAAACATTAAAGTTATTGTGAGGGGAGGAGTCAGGTAATGGACTGAGATGGGCACTGGGGTTGGCATCACATTCCAGCCCTGCCACTTACAACCAGGGTGACCTTGAGCAAATCACTTGAGTCCTCAGGGGCTCAGTTTCCTCAATCTGTAAAATGACAGAGTTTAGTTGGTTTTTCCTACTCTAAATCCTATGGCGTTAGAGAAGCAGAAAATGACAGTTCTGAAAGTCACCTTAGAAATCAGCCCAATCTCCCTTATTTTACAGATGAGGAAACTGAGGCACAGAGAGGTGAACTGATTTGCCCATAGTCAGGCAGAGATGGGATTTGAGCCTATATCTCTTTATAAAGTGTGAGACTCCTTTTGAGGGTGATAGTACTCCATTTTTTGGAAGCTTGGATTTTCACAGGTTGGATTTTTTTTTAAGGTAAAGTCCCTTTGCACACACAATACATTATTTGAGTAATAAATACTTTTAATTGTGGAGCACAGGTGACTGGGTTCTCAAAGCCCATGTCAGTCGAAAGCGATCTCTGGAAGGCCTTCTCAGCCAGGAAGACTTTGAATCTAGGCTAGCAATGGACTGAGTAGTCACCTGTCATTAGAGGCTAGATTGGGAGAAACTCATCACCGGATCAACCACCAATTGATGAAACATCATGGGCACCACAACTCCTAAAACTCTCTATTAAGAGAATAGGTTGCTGTTTATATTGGTGGAGGGAAGCATCCTAAATACACAACCACAAATCATCGATGTCCTGAACTACAATACTCAAATATTGGAAAGAATGACTGAATTGGTCTGCCCAGGTGATAGCTAGTCCTGGTATCTCTCTTTCTTGGTCATTCGATGTAAAGACAGGGTAAACATATGTGTAGTGGAAAGAACACTGAACTGGGAATCAGAAGGTGGCAGCTCTGCACTTGGCTTGGCCCTAGCTGTCTGTGTGAGCTCGGGCTAGCCTCCTCCCCTGTGGCTGAACTTGAAATTCATTCCCTATAAAATGAAGGTGTTGGATTCCGTCATAACAAGAAACATTTTCACATGCAGCAAAAACATCTGAGATGAGTTAGCTGCCCCAGAAACACAGAAGTGGATCCGGTCAGGAGAGCAGTGAGGGCCTCCCCCGTTGTAATTGTACCCACAGTAACCCTTGAGTTAGTTGTGATACACAAGAGGGTCCAAGCTGATGGAACATGAGAAGTGGCAAGGAAACAGGCAGTCACCACAAGGGAGCAGTGTCCAATCATCCTGGGGCCCTGGGGCAAAACTTTAGCCTCCTGGTAGAAATGATAGTGGCTGGATTCGATGATCTCAAAGGCCATCAAGATATTGTCTGCATGAACATGGGGAGGTGGATAGGAGAGTGTGGACATATGTAAGGAATGCAGCTTTCTCTCTAGAAAAAAAGATACTTGCTCCCCCAGAGATGATCCAGGCTGTAGATGGAGGTTACTCAAATATGGCATCCATTGGCCAAAGCTCCAGACGCTACCAAAAATGTTTCTTTATAGAAAAAACCACAATCCCTAAGAAAGAAGGATGAGAATGCACCTCCCTCCTCCAATGAAAAGAGAAGGGACCATGGGTGTGGAATCCTGCCTAGACCATTCATTGTACTTAATTAATGTATTAGCTGGTTCTTTGGGATGTCAAGGCCTCCCTAATCATTTATCTTTTGTCTTTGACAGTTCAAAGGTCATTCTCCTTGGCAGAGAGAGGAGAAACAAAACCGGAGCTGGGGGGGAGAGAGAGCAGCTCCCATTTGGTCTCGGTCATGAGCTAGCATAGCCCCTGGTAGATTGGTTTCTTCTCTTCTCCTGCATTGTTTTTTTAAGCCAACATCTCTATATCCTTTAAAGTCTAACTCAAATTGCACCTCTGTCTGGAATCAATCAATTAAATTAAGTAAAAAAGCATTTAATAATGCACTATGTACTAGGTAGCACAATGGGTAGAGGCTTAGAAACAGGAAAACATATTCATGAGTTCAAATCCAGACTCAGACACTGAGAGACCATCGCTGTTTTTGTTGTTTGTTCAATCATTTTCAGTTGTGTCCAAATCTCCATGACCCCATTTGGGGTTTTCTTGGCAGAGAAACCGGAATAATTTGTCATTTTCTTCTCTAGCTCATTTAACAGATGAGGAAACTGAGGTAAACAGGGTGACTTGCCCAGGGTCACACAGCTAGTAAGTGTCTGAGGCTGGATTTGAATTCAGGTCTTCCTGACTCCAGGCCCAGCACTCTCTCCACTATGGCATCACCCAGCTGCCCTAATGAGGAATACAAAGACATACAGAATACACAGAGCATAAATGTAAAGGGAATAAATACTAAGATGTAAAAAGGTGGTTAAATAGAAGGTAGTTTGGCAGGGAAGGGGCTAGCCTTTGGGGTTGACCAAGAAAGACTTCATGGAATAGGTGGTACTTGAGCTGGTCTTTAAGAAAGAGGAACTCTATGAGACTGAGGTAACCTAAGAATGAATACCAGAGATATGGCATGGCCGGAAAAGGCACGGAGACAGGAGGTGGAGTGTTCTCTGTGAGGAGGGGTACAAGGAAGGAACAAGCATTTATTAAGTGCCCGCTATGGTAGGCAAGCTTTCCAAAGATTATCTCACTTGATTCTCACAACATCCCTATGAGGAAGGCACTACTATTACTCCCATTTTACAGTTGGGGAAACTGAGGTGGACAGAAGTTAAGTAATTTGTCCAGAGTCACACAGCTAGAAGGTGTCTGAGGCTGGACTTGAACTTACATCTTCCTAAGTCCAGGCCCAGTGCTCTGTGCACTGAGTGGCCTCGCAAGGAGAAGAGAGGCTAGTTGATAGGTGAATCATAGCTCAGGGGAGGGAATAAAGTCCTATGAATAGATCGGGGAAACCCAAAGAGCTAGGATTTTTGTCCTAGAGGCCACAGAGAGCCACTAACAAAAGAAAAACAAGCCTTCCAGGCATGAAGGCAAAGCCTTCCACGCCCCACCAAGCTCAACAGGCAGAGATCTCCCTCTTCACAGATTCCAGGGAAGTTTGTTTTGCAACTCACAACTGGATTTATCTTGTAATATCAATTGGAACAGTCATTTATTTGTATCTTGGCCTCCTCCTAGAATGTAAGGCCCTTGAGAGCAGGCACTATGAGTAAGACCTTAATCAATCAGTCAGAATGGATTCATCCTTCCTGGTTGCCATTCACTAGGCTGGATCCTGAAATCCAAAGAAAAGTAAAAAACCAAAAACCAAAAACAAACAAACAAACCCAACCCTGCCCTGAAGGAGCTTATACTCTAGAGGAAGGTCTTAGCTTGGACCCAACTCCCAGGACAATGCTCTAAACAGCATGTATGAAGTGAATGTTTGCCAAGTTGAACTGAAAGTGGAAATAGCCACAGCAGGAGTAAGTCGGCCACTCCTTGGAATGCCCGGTGCTATATGGGGATAGGGCTCATCCCAAAATACCATTTTTCCCTCTCTCTCTCTGCTCAGCACAGCTCCCGATTGCCTCCTCTCACTTTCTAGGCCAATTTAACGTCAATGAGACTAAGCTGAGACTTCAGAACAGTGAAGAGAAAGTCAGTAGTAGTGACTCGACACCGAAGGCGGCAGAATTGTAAGTTTCTTGGGTCCACTGGAGGAATGCAGAAGATGTAAAGTTTTTCTGCATTAGATTATGAGATCCTTGAGAGTAGGCTCAGAGTTTGTATCCCATGTTTAGAACAATGCTGGGCACAGAGGAGGCACTTTTTTACTTGACTTGAAAGCTGGGGGCCAGGAAGTCAGACCAGGGAACTACTTGGTCTAACTCAGCGGAGCTCTCCCCTCCAGCATACAATAAAATGCCAACAGGATGGACGTGGAATGAGGAGGGCAACAGAAGGGGCTTGAAAAAATTGCCTACCAAAGAATTGGAAATTGAGGAAATGCCGATCCGTTTGGGAATGACTGAACAAATTGTTCATGTGGCACATGACGGATGAAAAGAATCGATCCACCTCCAGAGAGAACTGATGAACTCTGAGTGCAAATTGAAGTATCATTTTCTTACTTATGTTTTTGTGGGGGTATGGAAGGGGTTTGCAATATGGCTAATATGGATATATGTTTTGGATGATTTCACATGTATTGTTGGAATATTGTTTGCCTTCTCAGTGGGTGGGGAAGGAATAGAGAGGGAGAGGAAATGGAACTCAAAATTTAAAAAGAATAGAACATTCAAAATAAATTTTAAAAGAAAAAAGAAAGAAAAATGCCTACAATATGTTCACAGATACATGACTACAAATTAGATACAGCTGTAGTCATTTTAATGAGAGGAAATAGGGAGGGAAAGTCTATTTTAGTTAATGTTTTTTTAAGAATCAGTTTTAAAAGGATGCTATCATGATACAAATGTAGCCACTCCTCAGGTGAGCTTTTTCCAGACCAATACCCCTTCCCCAACAACAGTATTTAAAGATATTTTTAATGCCATTTGCCCTCCAAATAAGGACCCGATGACACCTGAAAGTCCCTTCAAATCCTAAATCTATGACTGCATAAAGAATAAAATCCATCTTTGACCTCCAGAAGCCATGATCATTAGGTATCTGTCGCTGGCCTAGACTAACAATAACAAGATCTTGCATTTATATGTCATGTTAAGGTTTATAAAGCACTTTACAAATTCCACCTCATTTGTTCCTCACAACAACCCTGAGAGGCGGGGGCTAATTTTGTAAATGAGGACCCCAGATAGTAAATGTGTGAGGCAAGATCTGAATTCGGTTCTTGACAATAAATCCAAAATCCTGTTCCCTGGACCACCCAGTGCCTTGGTGGTAAGTCCATTCCTGGTCCCATTGAACCTTAAAATGGACAGGCTTCCCCAGGCAAGTAGCAGCTGCCATCCACTGTGGCCAAACCATTGACATGAGGGCACCCCCTGCCCAGGGGCTCCTAGGCCTCAACTGATCCAAGATGGGTCAAAAGTAGAAACAATAACCAGTGACCTTGGAGAGGTTGGCCTCCTTTCTGCAAGTGATTCACTGAAACTGTTAGCTCCGCCCGGGAGCTATACTGGGAACATCAAAGAGAAGAAGATAGCCAGTAGAGTCAGAGGCTCCAGAAGTGCCGGCTTACTGCCCCTTTCCCATAACTGGGCACTGGGATGGGGAACAAGTCACTTCCTGCCCTCCAGAAAGGGGAACTTGAAGGGCCAGGGATGTTTGTGGGCCCTGAAGGAATGCTCTGCTCCCCAGGGCCCTTCTTGGCCAACACTCAAACATTAGTCTCCTCTTGGTCCTTGCTTCCAGCCAAGGGTGTGTCTCTTTCCTTTCTGGGCTGAGCTCCCCCAGCCACCCAGCCACTTCTCAGCCTCTTCCCTACTGTGCCTCCCCAAAACTGGGGCAGCAGCAGCAACGTTAAGCCAGCGATCAACGAACAAACATGTACTAAATGCCCATCTGAGTCCTGGCACTGGGCTAACTAAACACTAGAGATGGGAGGAAAAAGAAGAAATACCCCTGTATGCACTGAGCTTAGGGAATAACAAATAACAAAGTTAGGGAATAAGCATTATGTCGGCCCACTGTAAGCCAGGCACCGTTCCAGGAGCTTTGATCTCCACAACAGCCCTGGCTATTAAGACCCCCATTTAACAGCTGAGAAAGCTGAGGCAAACAGGTTATATGACTTGCTCAGGGTGACTCAGCTGTAAGCTAGAAATTGTTAACTGGTTCTCCACAGCTATTAAGTCAAAAAAATGTATTAAGTGCCTACTGTGTACCAGGTACCGTGCTAAATCCTAGGGATAAAATGAAAGGCAAAAGACAGTCCTTGCCCTGGAGGAGCTTATAATCTCATGTGAGAAACCACACATGGCCAGTGTTGTGGATCACAGAGTACACTGGGGCATGTAGAATGTGAGAAGATGGGCGCAGTTCTGAAGGACTTTGAATGCCAATTATAGTTGTGTGCTTGTGTGTTTGTGTATACCTATATACATATATATGCACATATATATATATATATACACACCTATATGTATGTGTATGCATACACATATATATACACATATATTTGATGCTGGAGATGATAAAACGCCACTAGAATTTACTGAAGAGGGTGGTGGAGCAGACACGGTACCACCTGTGCTTTGAGATCACTCTAGCCACCCAGGGGAGGATGGGCCAGAGAATAGATGACCAGTCAGCAGACTACTGCACTGGTCCAAACGTAGAGTGATGAGGGAGGTAAGTAAAGCAGGCATAATGGTGTTTCCTGACAACAATTATCCTAGTTTTCCAGATGAGGAAACTGAGGTAGAGAGAGGGGTAAATTGAATTGCCTAGGGTCCATTCTAGGTCTCGAGGCAGGTAGGTGGTAGACTGAGTTGAATACTAAGCTTGGAGTCAGGAAGACACCTGTCAGACTACAGGGGATCTTAACAGAGGTGTACAAACTTGGTTGTTGTTGGGTTATTTTTTTAATATTGTGATTACTACATTCCAGCATGATTGCTTTCCTGTGTTATGTCACGTATTTATTTTATGTATGTATTTTTATATATCCTATATTTATTTCACAAATTTAAGGGGTCCATAGACTTCACCAGCCTGCCTCAGGGCACCATGACACAAAGAAGGGTCAGTAGTCTTGCTGTAGAGGGCCCCAGACAGATAGGGTATTAACCTGTGACCCACTGTTCCTAGACCTGCTTACCAATCAGTGCTGGGGGGAGGCATCGCTCAGTCTGAAGTCCTTCATTATCCACTATTGGTCAGGCAGTAAGTCAGGCCCTACCTGCTTGTACCTGGAAATTGTCATGTTCTTGCTGCCTTGGGGAAGACCTGAGATACATTGGCCCATTCCCTTTACTGACATATCCAAATTGTCTTTATCTC
Source organism: Potorous gilbertii (assembly GCA_028658325.1). Classification (NCBI taxonomy): domain Eukaryota; kingdom Metazoa; phylum Chordata; class Mammalia; order Diprotodontia; family Potoroidae; genus Potorous; species Potorous gilbertii. The sequence continues at coordinate 53,820 of JAQQSK010001930.1, forward strand.
ATTAAGAGATATCTGGGAGGATCAGGCCTTTCAGCAATCAGCCCATCAGCAAATTGCTACCTTGACCTGCTTTTAACAAACTTTTTAATTCTGATTTTTGTCTCACTAATCAGGGTGAAAGCCCCAGTAAAAAAATCTTTCTTTTAATAAGGGCATTAGGAACCCTTGACTTCCTTCCTAAGACAGAAACAAGTGAGCTTAGCACAGGGTTAATAAGGATTAGTTCAAAAAGAAAATCACTAGTCAGCAGGTTGGGTTAGTGTCTAAGGCAGGATCCAAACTTAAGTCTTCTTGGTCTTAAAGTACAGCATTTTATTCACTCTGCCACTTCAGTGGCAGAAACCAGTTCTGAAACTAGGAGGGACCTCAAAAGCCATATTGTCCAATGCCTTTCTTTTACAGATAAGGATGCAAAGGCCCTGAGAAGTTCAAGGACTTACCTAAGGTCACACAGGTGGTAAGTAACACCTAGCTAAGCCTGATGGTACAGTTGAGGAATTTTAGAGTTGAGAGAGCCAGTTTCAGACCCACATCAGACTCTTACTGTGTCTGTATTTAGAGAAGTATCACCACTTTAGACCTTGGCTATAGGGATAAGGATGCTTATTCTTTAGAGTACCTTAATAGGTTACTTTAAAGTACCAAGCAAATATAAGTCACTGATGTTATCATCTCAAGGGCCTTACTGCTAAGAGCAATTCAGGATGAAATAGTTAACAAGTAGTGTTCCCTTGTCCATAGTCCTAACTAGGACCAGGCTCTTGGGGTTTTGCTCCAGGGCACTGACTTTGGAGGGTACCATTTTTATCAGGGATTTAGCATCCATTGCAGGAGACAGAAACAACAGAGTTTGGCCAATACTTAACAGGAATGATTAGTTAAAACAGAGAGCAGGTGGGGGAAAATTCCCTCATCTGTTAAGAATGGAGCAGATTTGGGGTAGGGGCTCTTGGTGGGTGAGGCTATGGATAGAAGATGTGCTAGGCTTACCGCCTGGGGGCAGTACAGCTTTTGTTCACTGTCAATTTCCCAGAAATTTCAAAGTAGGAGGTAAGAATAAGATGCTGGGATGGGTCAAATGCCCCTTGAGCATGTATGAAAAGAAAGGCCTGATCCTCCCAGGGCTCAGATCCTCGGAGAGTACCGAAGTCGCTGCCATGGAAACCACCTGACTCTTCAAGTAGCTCTCCAAGGAGTTGGCTTCCTTCCTCCAGGAGGTAACCCGCCTTCCTGGCTCCTGGGGCCCCTCCAAGCTTCTCCTCCTGGGTCTCTAGTCACTTGTGCACATGCACCTGCAATGGGGGCAGGAAGAGGCAAGGACAAAGGAAGGAAATCCAGAGGCTTAATCTGCTGATCCATGGCCAAGCTCCAATTAAAACGATCTCCTTACCTGCAGCTGCTCCTGCAGCCCCCACCCTTCCCCTCCAGACTCCCAACTGCAACCTCTCCTCTTTGCAGGGGGCAACTCCCTCTGAAGGTAGTAGATGTGGAGACAGATGAACAGCAGGTCAATAAGTCAAGTATTAAGTACCCACAGGTGGCACAGTGCACAGACTATGGGCCTGGAATCAGGAGGATGAATCTGTCCTCAGACACTTCAGTCATTTCAGTTGTGTCTGACTCTTCATGACTCCATTTGGGGTTTTCTTGACAAAGATACTGGAGTGATTTGCCATTTCCTTCCCCAGCTTATTTTACAGATGAGGAAACTGAGACAAACAGCATTAAGTGACTTGCTAAGAGTCACAGAGCTAGTGTCTGTGACCAGAATTGAACTCATAAAAATGAGTCTTCCAATTCTAAGTCTAGTACTTTATCCACTGTACCAACTAGCTGCCCTTTTCAGATACTTATTAACTGTGTGACCCTGGGCAAGTCACTTAACTCTGCCTCAGTTCCCTCATCTGTAAAATGAGTTGGAGAAGAAAATAGCAAACCATTCCAGTATCTTTGCCAAGAAAACCCCAGTGGGGTCACAAAGAGTTGGACATGACTGAGCACCTACAAATGTGTTAAGCACTAGGATGAAGGAAATGCCAAACAGTCCCTGCCATCCAGAAGTTCACACCCGGTGCCTTTCGCCCCACCAGCCTCATTCCTGTCCCATTTCACAAGATTTAGAACCAGAAGAGAGCTCAGAGATCACCAACACCAATGCTCTTTATACGGCAGAGGCTCAGAGATGAAATGAATGACCTGCCTAGGTCCTTCACCTAAGCAGTGGCCAGAGGCAGGATTTGAGCCAGGACGCTTGGTGTCTTCATCTTTGCCCATCCATTCATTCCTATTTGATTGTGTTACTTCGACCCTGGAGTGGTGGTGGTGGGATGCAGGCTCCCAACACATAAAGACAAACGGGCCTTTCTCCCTTAAGAAGAAAGGGAGAGGCCTCATGTAGGAGGGAGAAGGGAGGTGGGCTCTGCAGGAAGCCAGGGGTCCTGAGAGGCAGGTGTGAGAAAGGGCTGCCTTCCAAGCATCAGGCACAGTTTGTGCAGAAGTATGGAGTCAGGTGATGGATAGTGAGGGAACAGTGGAACAGGCCAGTTTCACTCAAATAAGCAATGGGTAGAGGGGAAAATGGTGAGCTCAGTCAGGAGGGGTATGTTGGTGTGTTTGTGTTTTGTTGCTGAAGAAGACCATGCCATCAGATGATGGCATGACTTGCACTTGACTTTGTTTTGAATGAGGGAGGGCTGTGCAAGTCACCAGCCTCATTTCTCCTCCAGAGCCATCTGAATCCAGTGAGCAAATATTCATCAGGATGACTGGAGATGACCCAGGAAGAGGCAATTGGGTTAAGTGACTTGCCCAAGGTCACACAGTTAGTAAGTGTCTGAAAAGGGCAGCTAGTTGGCACAGTGGATAGGTCAGGAGGGGTAAGAAGTTGAGACAGAACACATAGGATTTTCAGTGCCCAGCTGTGGAGTTTTTACTTTATTTCACCACAGGGTTTTACCTTATCTCATGAACCATCTAGCCAAGTCTACAGATCCATCCTCAGAACGATTTTTTTAAAGATTCGGTCAAAGGAAACATTCCATTTCAACTAGATGTCAGTATAAAGAAAGATTTCAGCTTTTCCCATCTAAGGTCATGGACTCTCCCCCCCCCCACCCCGACTCCCCGACCCCTTGGGTGGACAGGGATCCCAGACTAAGAACCCCTGGCCTAGAGGCAATAGGAAGTCATTGAAGGTTTTTGAGTGGAGAAGGGACATCGGTGACATGGTCAGGTATGAATTTTAGGAAAGTCAATGTCACTGGAAGCTCGGCACAAGCCAATAGTGTAATTTGGAAGCCAAGAATTAAAGTCAAAACTAACAATGCAGCTCCACTATAAGAAATGTGTTCTGTGGAAGGAGGGAGTGGACAGTTGTGGGACACTGTGCCCTGTGTAGACTCTGAGGCCTTGTGTTCATTTCTGTGTGCCCCACTGTAGGAATCCATCACCAAGCATTTATTAACCACCTACAATATGCAGAGCACAATAGTATGTGCAGGGAAACAAAAGCAAAAACAAAACATTCCCTGCCTTTAAGTAAGCAATGTTTATTAAGCACCTACTATGTGCCAGATCCATCCTGAGCAAAGGGAAAAGTGAAACATGAATGACATTAACTGGATCAAATTCCGATGACAGCAGCCAGGGTCTGGCTGAAAAGACAATGGGTCCAGAGAAAAGAAGATGTACAAAGGACGTGAGAGTAAGCCATCTTCAACTCTCTACAGAGAAATTGGGATTTTTCTGCCTGGTCCCAGAGGGCAGAAAGAGGAGCAGAGAGCAGGAGAAGTGACCAGAGGCAGACTTTGGCTCGACGTCAGGAAAAACTTCCTAATGGACTGAAATTTCCCAATGTGGAACAGGCCACCCTGGATGGAGGACTTCAGACCACTCAGAGGGAACTCCCAGCGTGCTACAGGCTGGACCTTCTAACCCGCAGAGTCTCTGAGTCTGTCTCAGAGGCAGAACAGCTCAGTATCAGGAAAAAAGAGTAAGCAGGAGGTTCAGCACATCCTAAGGCACCTTCCCAAATTAATGGCAGGGATAACATTTGGGAACATAGTAGTTCAGGGTTACAGGATCAAAGACCTTGAGCTAGAGGCAACCTCAGAGGTTCATCATTCCAACTCAATCCTCTCATTTTACAGAAAAGGAAATTATTTACCCAAGGCCACATCTAACCTCATGGAGTTAGAGCTGGAAAGAACCTCTGAAGCCATTTAATCCACCACCCCATTGCACAGATGAGTAAACTGAGGCACGGGGACATTAAGCGATTTGCCCAAGGTCACATAAAAGAAAATAAATTCAAAACTGGAAGGGACACCAAAGGTCAATTAGTCCAAACCTCTCATTTTACAGATAAAAAAACTGAGGCCTAGGGAGTTTCTAAGACTTGGAAGGAAAGGAGCAAACATTTATTAAATACCTGGTGTGTTCAGGGCGCTGTGCAAACATTACCTCATTTGTTCTTCACAACAGTTCTATGAGGCAGGGGTTTTTATTACCCTGGTTTTACTGGTGAGGAAGACCTGAGCCAAAGAAGAGCTGAATGACTCACATAGAGTCACAGAATAGGCTGATGTCAGATTTGAACTCAAGGCTTCCTGACTCCAAACTCAACATTCTAGGAAGATTTGTAAACCACACCTGTCCTTCTTCCCCTGTGGAGCAGCCCGCATGTCCATTTCCTCTGTTATTTGCATGCACACATGCACACAAACACACACACACACACACATATACACGCACACATGCAGTCTTTCTCACAAAGATGTCCCTAGGATTCTGCACCCGCTACCATCCATTTTGACTACAAAACACCTTGATTATTGATGACTAAAGGGGCTGATTCTCTCACAGGCTGGTTTCCCCAAATGTCTTTGCCTCTATTGCCTGTTTGTCCAGAGCTGCACCAACCCTTAAGAACGGGTGAGGGGATGGGCAATAGCTCACCTTAGCCCACGCTCTTTCCTCCAGGAGCTGCAGCTGCAAAGAAGTGGCAGCTAGCTATTAGTTATTAACTAAGGTATGGGGATTATCTGTGGTTTCCACTGACTCCACTTTCACTGGTCCCACCCATTCCCACAAGAGCCAGTTTGGGTATAAGCAACACCTGGGTGAACTTCAAATGGCTCAGATTACCTCAAAGCATGAGAGTCAGAAATACTTCTCTATAGTTCAGATGATAAGAAAGGTCACAGAACTGAATCAGCATTGTCTTTATCCAATCATCCAGCATAAGGCATTCAGATAACTAACACCCACTGGTGCATGGAGTGGAAAGGAATACCATTGCTTGTATTTACCAAATACAACCAGAGAGTAGTTATGGTGTAGAGAGGTGTCTAAGAAGTAAAGCAAGTGCAAAGAGTAAGGTCAAGATTTGGAGTCAGAGACACCTGGGGCCAACCTCAACTCTACACTTGCCATCTTCACTTTTCCCCTCATGCAGACCTCCAGTTTTTCCACCCCCCAATGCATAGTCCATCCATTAGCTTGCTCTGACCTCACTTTCCTCCTCCAGCATCAACCCAATGCTGAGTCATTTCCTCTCTACATCTTCCTCTGCTCCCATGTCCCCTTGTCCTATCACTGCTGTTTTCCTGCTAACCCCCTGCCTGGAAGTATCCCCACTATGTGCTTTCTCTTCTCCTGCTAGAGGAAGTCATACAACCAGACTGGTGAGATATATTTTAAATTCGTGTCATCGAGCTTCAACCAGGCTCTGGCTACAAGAGAGTTCTTTGATTCCTCCCTAGTTAATTTCCCAAATCACTCCCCACAGAAACTATTCCAAACTCTCCAAGTTTCTCACACCTTATTTCTCACCTGTGGACCTTGACTTACCACCGGATAGCACCATCTTCTCCTCACTCTCATTTCAAAGCCTCATCCTATCATTCCTTTCCCTAGGGATCAGATAATGAGGTGGTCTTTCTTGCCAAGGCCCACCCGTCTTCATGCATCCCTGACTCTCATCCATTTGTCTTCAGGAGACGGTCCCCTCACATTCCCCGCCTCTAATCTTCAGTCTCCTCATCTACTGGTTCCTTCCCTACTGCCTTCAAAGTCTCCCTAAGCCTCCCCTATCCTTTAAAAAACTCACCAGATCCTACCATTTCCTCCAGTTGTCATGCTATATCTCTCTTCTCTCTCCCAGCTAAAGTCCTTCAAAAAGCTGTCTACATTTGTTGCCCTCCCTTTCCTCTTTTCTTATTTGCTCCTTCCAGGGGTGGGAGACCTGCAAACCTTTGCACTACGGCATCCAACCTCAGCACTTGACTGAAACTGCTCTTTCAAGTTACCAATCATCTAATTGCCAACCTATGGTCTTTTCTCAGTCCTAATCCTTCTCAGTCTCTCTGCAACATGTAATACTATTGACCACCATCTCCCAAATATTTTCTTCTCACTGAACTTTTGTGACACTACTCTTTTCTGGTTCTTCTCTTACTTACCTCTTTGACTCTTTCTCCATCTCCTTTGAATCATTCATATGATTGTTCCTAAATATGGATATTCCCTGAGGTTGTTCTGGCCTGGTTCCTTCTGTGTCTCTGTCTCTCCCTTCTCTCCTCTCCTTCCATCTTCTTCTTTCTTCCTCTCTCTCCCCCTCTCACTTCTATTTGCCTCTCTCTCTCCTGTCTCTGTCTCTGTCTCCTTATCTCTCTGTCTCTCCTCTCTGTCTCTCCTCTCTCTCTCTCTCTCCCTCTCTCTCTCCCTCTCCCTCTTCCTCTCCCTTCCTTATCTCTTTGCCAATCACTTCCAGGTCTATGTTCCCATCTGTATCCCAGCCCAAGTCTCTCCCCTGAGTAGCAATCCAGCATCACAATTGCCTTTTGGACATTCCAAACTGGCTGCCCTGAAGACATCTCAAACCCAACGTATCCAAAATTGAGCTCATCTTTTTCTCCCAAACCTTCCCCTCTTGCAGACTTCCCCATTTTGACTGAAGGTGCCACTTTCCATCCTGTCTAACCGTGAAGTAATTACTGATTCCTCCCTTTGAGTTCAACAGTTGCCCAATCTCTCCATTTCTCCCTTGCTGACATCCTCACATCTGGCCCCTTCTCTCCATCCGCACAGCTCCCATCAGATTCTCATCATGTCTCCTAATGGGCCTCCTTCCATCAAGCCTCACCGCTCTGCCCCATCCAGCAGACTGATGCCAAAGTGGAGCTCAGACCACACTGCTGTCCTACTCAGTAAACTCTAGTGACTCCCTATTGGCACTACAACAAAATTCAGTCCTCTGTTAGCTTTTAAAGCCCTACCAGACCCTGTCCCAATATCGCTCTCCAAAGGCATTAGATATTCATCCCCTTCCCAAATTCCCCAGCACAGTCAACCTGGCCTGCCCATTGCTCCATCTCTCATCTCCCCATCTTTACAATGGTCTTCCCCCATGCCCAGAAGGTCCTGTCTCCTCACTCCCACATCATCAAACCTCTCTTTTCCTTCAAACACAGCTTGAAGTGCTAATTTCTACAGGAGGCCTTTCCTGATTCTCCCAAGTATTCATACCCTCCCTCTCAAGCTACCATTTATTTTTAATGATGTATATTTATTCTTTTTTTAATAGTCATTGTGTATATATTTAAATATGTACTTGTCATCTTACCCATTAGAATATAAGTTTCTTATGAGTGGAGCTTGTTTTACCCTTTGTCCTTATGTCCCCAACATCTAGACATTGCTTGGCATGAAGGAGGCCCTTTACAAAGGCATGGTCATTGATTGATGCCTGTGTGACCTTCTGATTATAAGTTCCTTGAAGGGAGGGCCTATCTTTGCTACAGTGTCTGGTACATAGGAGGTGCTTAATAAATGTTGATTGATTGATTGATTATCTGGGTCTTAGTTTCCTTTTCTGTAAATTCTCCACAGGCCCTTTCTCCACAGGCCCACCCAGCTCCATATTTATTATTCCAAGATCTGTGTGACTTTGGGAAACACCCTCCCCATCATTAGGGCCTCAATTTTCTCACCTATAAAATAGGGGAATTGGACAAGATGACTTCTAAGCTCCTTTCCAGCTCTAAATCTATGGTCCCATTGTCCCATGTAAATACGATTTTACTTGAGAAATCAGTATACTGAATGTCAAGAGAATTCCTTAAATTCAAATGATGATTCTGTTGAAAGTTTCAGAACAGCAGCTCTGAAACAGCAAGGATATTAGATGAATCACAGATCAACTGCTTTTCAGTAAATGGATTTCATGTGTCAGAGGGTTTCCAAGGAGATGGTTTATATGAAGTCCACTATATCCCAACCCCCCTCTTCCAAAACAAGATGCTGCCATGCTCTTGTCCAGACAACTCCTAGGGGAGATGATATCAATCTCACTGGAAAAAACTGCCTTCTTGTGCTAAGGAAGTGGTTGGTCATTGGCGGACAGGGGTTTGACTCCCAAAGAAGCCAAATCTTGCCATCCCAGATGATGGGCTGCAGATGGGATTGCAGGATTATAGATTTAAAATAAGAAAAGGTCTTAGAGGCCTTAGAATCAAGGGCCAGATGAAACCTCTGAGACCATCTGGCCCAGCCCCCTCATTTTTCAGATGAAGAAACTGAGATTCCTGAGAAAGAGGTTCCAGTCACCATTAGCACTCAGCCATGAATTTATAATCAGAGAACCTGGCTCTGAATCCTAGCTCCATTTCTTATGACATGGCCTTAGTCAAGTTAACTTCCCTCTCTGGGCTTCGGTCTCCTCCACAAAATGAGACAATATGTGACCTCTGAGATCATGACAGCCACATCAAGAAAATACCATGTCCCTCCATCCACTTTATCCCTGGGGAGTAGATACAGGAAAAGGGATGTGGAACAGAGTATAATGGCCACTAGTGTTCCCTGGTAGCCACCGCCAGGAGATAAGAGGGAAGAAAATGAGAAAAGGGAGAAAGGAAAAGGGGGATGATTAGGTACAGAGCACAAGAGTGACTGCAGCCACCTCTGATGGCACCAAAGCATCTTCAAACCAGCAAAGAGTTCCAACCTGACATGACCCACACACAAGCAGCTCCAATTCCTGGGGAGTCTTTAGTGGGATGCAGCAATTCATCCATTGGGATTCATCTCTCCAATGAGCTGGATGGATGAAAATTGAGAAGGTGGTCTGAGAGGGACTTTGAGTGCCATCATCTAAACCATCAGTCTGAGACTCCATTTGAAGTGAAAGCAGCAAGGTAGGAAGACGGGTCCCATTCTTTCTGAACTATGCATTCCTTTCCATAAAGGAAACCTCTGCGCTTGAAAAGTGGTTCATTACCAACCAATAAATGTTTATTAGTCACCTGCTATGCGCTAGTCTCCGTGCTACAAAAATTTTCTGTAGTCTAATGGGAGAAACAACATGCCAACAAATATATACAAAGTAAGCTATATTCCGGAGATGTGATGGTTATCCACATTTTACAGATAAGGAAATTGAGACTCTAGAAGATTCTAATAACACCTTCACGGGGTTGTTGAGAGAATCATTTGAAATAACATACGTGCAGTGTTTTTCCTTACTAATGTTTGCCCTTCATTCTCAAAGAGGACCATGAAAGTACTATGTGAATGCTATTATTCAGGGCCTTGAATTATTATGTGACTTGCCCAGGGTCACATGGCTACTAAGTGTTTGAGGCAAGATATGAATTCAGAACTTCCTGACTCCAAATCCAACACATCACCCATGATGCCAAATGCCCTCTCTGAACTGATCACAGCACCCAGAACTGGGAATTTGACTATGATTTGGGCAGATATGGAAAGTGCTCCTGCCATCCACATGCGAACCAGTAAGAAATAGTGGAAACAAGGTAATGGCAATGAGAGACAATAACACCAATAACTTTGGAGGCAGAAGAGATGTTTCTATCTCCAGGGCAAGTGGCAGGAAAGGTTCCCTCTATTCACGTGTTGCAGGTAGAGGCCCTAAGAGACCAAGAGGCAGGTACTAGGGAGACAATAGCATACGTGGGAGGAGATGGGAAAAAGGACAGGTGAAAACTGGCCTGGCAAAGAATTCACTTGGGGTCCGACCACCAAGAGGATTGACCTGCATCTTCCTGTTTGAACAGGTTGCAAAGGAATCACTAAGCTCAGTTATCGCTTGCCTACTGAGGTGATACAAGTACAATCAGCTCTCTCTAAACTTTGGTACCTGAGACAGAGCCCTAGCCACCCCACCCTAGTTATGGCTCCTGACTGCTTTACATTTGCTTAATGCTTTTGTATAAAGGATTGTAATGAGAGCAACCTGACATTGGAGTCAGCTAACCTAGGGGAAGTTCCAGTTTTAAAACTTAGTACTGGGCAATCGTGGACAAGTTTCTCTCTGAGCTGCTTTTTTCTCACCTGTAAAACAGGCATAACATATTTACCCTCCCTACTTCCCAAGCTTCCTATGAGACTCTAATGAAATAATACATATAAAGAGGACTCCAGCTGTCCTTAAGATTGTGGTCTGTGGCTCTGTTCCTGCTCATTAGGACATCTATCTGTACAGTGACAATGATGGTTCCCAGTCAATCACAAAGCACTGGAGATCAAGCATGTATAATTATCCCCATCTTACAGATGTGGACACTGAGGCTTACTAGAGGAAGGCCTCCAGCATTCAGAGCGAAACATCTGTGGAGGATTAATGGAAAGATGCTAGACGAGAAGCAAATGGGGTTGTAATCTGAATTCCTGGAATGACTCCCCAGCCTAACATATCTAAGTGGCAGATCTGGGAGACAGACCTTTCTGCTTCTAAATCCTGAGTTCTTTCAATCAATCAAAAAGCATTTCAAAGAACCTACCATGTGCTGGATTCTGAGCAAGGTGCTCTCCATTCATTACACCATCCAGCCTCTCTACAGGGACCTTTAAGAAAGAATTTCTAATGATGATCCTTACATCCTAGAGCTAACACAATAAAATTCCCTGTTGAAGTGCACACTAGGCCTTCAGGTTGGCTGGGCCAGCATGGCCAAATAAAACACTAGATAAAAACAACACCAGACTTCCTGGGAATTCACCAAGCAAATCACCAAAACCAATGACTTGGTTGTATTCTTGTTTTTCATTCTGTCCTGTTCAACCCCCTTTTCAAGGACACTTCATTGAGAACTTCTGAAATCACAACAAATAGCATTCACAGTCAAAACTCACAATCAAAGGACCCAACATTTAAAGTTGGAAGGGAGCTCAGAGGTGTAACAGCTAGCACCTCAACATGGATAGGGGGCCTGCTATCACAGGTTTTTTGATCTGCTTTTCTAAAGGGAAAGGCGACTGTTATGGGGTTAACAATCACTTTAATCAAGTACATGTATCATTCAGTTAGTTCAGGGGAAAGTCAGCACCCTGAACTTCAAAGAAAATACAGAGAGATCTAAGTCAGCAGATAGCACTTCCAAACTGTCTAACAGTAAGCAATATATATATTGCTTACTGTTAGTATTTATATACTGTATATATATATATACATATATACGTATATATATATATACTGTATATATATATGTATATATACACATCACAATTCAACAGACAGGTTCAACTGTCTGACCACAGTGACCAGAGACGGAAACGCCAACATCTGGATTTTCAAAGTTGAGGCTCTGCTTAGCGGCTTCCCAGAGTCTCATTTGGCACACAAACCTTCCAAAAACTAAGTCCCAAAGGAATACTGCACCTCAGAATCTTTATATACTTTTTAGAGCTAGAGGGCATCACAATCCTTGAGAGTGTCTCATTAACAAAAGTTATAGACCTTCCTACAAATCTTTCCAGGCCCAACAATGGATGGGAAAGATCCTCCTTAATCACATGATTCAGAGACATTATACATCTTAGTATAAACAGAAACAGCAAAAGATCCTACTTTGCTTGCCCCCACAAGAGGCAAACTGATGCAGAAACTCAGGGCAGGGAAGGGGAGGAAAGTGACTTGTCTAAGATCATGTAGGTCATAAGAAGTAGGGACAAGTTTCAAACCCATAGCCTGTGACTCAGATCCAGTGCTTTTTTCATTGCTCCATCTGCTCCCCATCTAAATAATCTAAATATGCTTTTTACTTAAAGCCAGAGAGTGCACATGCATGCGCACATGCACGAGTACACACATACACACACACACACACACACACACACACACACACACACACAGGAATTTCAGGTTAGCTTGTAACACAATATTAGCAAATCTCCTAGCATAGTCTCACATTTTTGAATGGGATCACTCTGAGTTTTACAAATGAAAGACATGTGATCCAATTCCAGATGGCGACATTTTTACAAACCAAATTTTATTAAGTCATGAGCAGTGAAGCAGGCTTCAGGAGAAGGTTAAGTAACAAATAATCACACACACACACACACACACAGACACACACACACACCAGACTGTCATTAAATGCCTAAAAACACAAAAGTACCTCAGAGCCCTCAAAAGCCCTGACAGCTCTAGCTTAAAGTCACCGAAACAATTTGTTTCCAGAGGAGAAGAAAAATCACAGCAGTTTATATGGCAACTATGCGTCAGGCATTGTGTTAAATGCTTTAGACACATGTTGTCACTGGATCCTCACAACAATCCTTTGAAGTAGCTGCTATTATCATTCCCATTTACAGGTGAGGAAACTGAGCCAGCAGTTAAGGTCATACAGCTAATAAGTGTCTGAAGGCAGATTTGAATTCAGGTCTTCCTGATTCCAGACTCCCCTCCCCCCCTTACCCACCCCTCTCTATCTACTGTAAGTTTTTACATTAATCCAGTAAGCTAGCAGCCTATACTTACATGGTCTTCCTAACTCCTTTGTAACATGGGGGTAATAGTAGCTCTTACCTCACAAGACAGTTGGGAGGCTCCAGTAAGATAATGTACTTTGTAGACTTTCAAATGCCCTGGAAACATCAGCTTTTAGACTGTCTCCATCATTCTCAGTCTGTGATTGCACAAATTGGAAATTTCAAATCTTGAACCTCAAGACTTCGAAAGTCACAGTAGAAACACAGTATAAGGCCTAGGTTCAAATCTTACATCTATTGTCTCCTACCCTGTGACTCTGGGCAAGTCAGTAAACTTCCCTGGGCCTCGGTTCCCATATCTGTGAACTGCACAGACTCTAACATCCTAACCAGTTCTAGATCTCTGATCTCATGTGCATGGGACTTGAGTTTTCTCTCTATTTGGAATCTCTTCACTTCTACCCAGATGCTTCAGTCATTTCTTAAGTGGCCTCCCTAGAAAGGAGGAATTGACCATACTTGATTGACTAGATACGACTGGGAAGGGATTGGCCCTAAGATTTCAAGTCTGACCTACTGGGAGGAGGATGGTACCATGGACAGAAAGGAGGACAACACAAATAAGTTGATTGAAAGAAAGATGATGGGTTCTTGTTAAATATTCAAGTAGACTTTGAAATATTAAAATGATGTTAAACTTACTTGACTGATTTTTTTTAATCTCATAGATAAGTCTCATCTTAAAAGTCTTGAGATGAAGGATTACTTTACTAATTAATTGAAGAAATTAAGTTCTATGTGATTGCAGGTAGCTTTTCCTCAACTTTTAAAAATCCTAACCACTTAGGGATTAAAACATCCTTCACCAGAAAAAAATATATATTACATATGAGATAGAGAGACAAACACAAAGATGGAACAAGGGGGTTTGGTTTTCTTAGAATTTTATTATTGTGGTTGTTAAGTTGTATCCAATTCTTTGTGATCCCCCATTTTGGGGCTCTCTTGGTAAAGATCCTGGGGTGGTTTGCCATTTGTTTCTCCAACCCACTTTATAGATGATAAACTAAGGAAAACAGGGTTAAGTGACTTGCCCAAGTTACAACAAATCTGAGGCTAGATTTGAACTTGGAACTGAGTCTTCCTGATTCTAAACCCAGTGCTCTAACCATTGTGCCATCAAGCTACCCTAAAATTTTATGATTTCCCCTAATATCTCATAATTTGATCACTGAAAATAGTCTATTATGTCACAAACCCCACAAGGCCAGGTCAGAAGACTACTTCACTGGACTTTTTATCTAGTACTATTTTTAACAAGAAGACCCTCTATGAGACACCCAACAAATAGTCATCTAATCTTTTGAGGCAGCTACTTGGCACAGTAGAGAGAGTCCTGGGCCTGGAGTTGGGAATATCTGAATTCAAATCCAGCCTCAGACACTAGTTGGGTGACCCTGAGCATGCCTGCTTTGTTTCTCTCATCTGTTAAATGGGTATAACAATACCACCTATCTCCCAAGAGTGTTTCAAGGAAGCGCAGTGCCTGGCATATAGTAGACACTATAGAAATGCCAGCTATTGCTGTTATCATAATTATTGGCATTTACTGCCAGCATGACCTTGGGCAACTCATGTCATCCAAGCCTTAGTTTCCTCATCTCTAAAATAGTGTTGGATTAAATTACCTCAAATATCCTTTCGATCTCCGAATCAATGAGCCATGATCTTATGTGTCTTCCCTAAATAGAATACAAGCTTTTTGAGGGCAAGCCTTCTTTTACAAAATGTTTGTTTGTATATCCAGAACCTAACACAACGTTTGGCACATGGAAGGCACTTAACAAGTGCTTGTTGATTGACAAAGTGATCCTAGCAGACCTGTCCCTTAATAACAGAGAAATCTGCAGCTTTGCTGTAACCTTTGGGGCTTTCTCCTTTATACAACCCACAATAAGGGCATTAGCCCCCAGTCTCTGGGGTCTGACATCACGTGTGCTGTCATCCAAACTGCATGTGCATTGGAGGCAGCAGAGAGCTGGGACCTAATAAAACCAGACATCAGTCAGAGCATGTCTGTTCCAAAGAGATCCTTCAGGGGCCGACCTCATTACTCACTGCTAAGCCTCTTTCTCTTGGACATTAATGCTTCAAGAACCTCTCCAGGCCCCAGCCTGCTGATCTCAGAGGCAAATGCAGCAGCCCATGGCTGCTGCTGATAACAGGAATGTGCCAACGGGAAATGGAGGGACATCTGGGCAAGATGCCCACCCCATGAGGACTGTGCAGCATCAGAATACTCCTTAATGCCTTAATCCCACTCAAAAATCATTGAGCAAATGCTTAGTATGTAGGTCCCATTTTACCCTTTCCTGGCATGGCTATGACTATAGTCAAGACAGATTCTGAATGACAAGTCAAGAAGCTGCTAGGATTAGTAGAAAGTTGGTGTCATGCATGGAGAGTTGGCTCCGAGTTGAGACAGATCCTGGTTCAAGTCCTGTCTATAACATACACTTATGACTGTGTGACCCTGGGCAAATCAGTGCCCCAGACAATTCTCTAAGGCTTTAAATTTCAGAAAAGGTATCTCTGTCTTCACTGATAGAGTTTCCTTACCCCATGAAATCACAGGTCTGGAGCAAAAGAGCAGGAAAGGAGGTGCCAAGCATCACACTAGCCAATGGAAATACAAAGACCACCTCTATCTGCAAGTATCTGGCATTCCACCCTAGAGAAACCTATGTATCCAGGTAAGTCAATACAAAATTAGACAAAAATGTCAAGAGAGAAAGAATGTCTGTAACTGATGGTATCAATTTCATTCAATCAGTATTTATGAAGTGCCTACTGGATGCAACAGCGCCTTGTGGGACACACAAAGACAAAAACAAAACAGCCCCTGAGCTCAAGGGGTTTGCTATGCTCTGAGCCCCTGGGCTATCTGAAGGCCTTCTGTTCTCTGCCTTCGTTCACATGTGTTTCATTAAAGGATTGACAAATGCATTCCTGAAATAGCTCAAGTTAGTTTTGAACTAACATTTGTCGGGAATATTGCAGAGTAAATTTCTAGATTGGAGGGTCATCAATTCAGAGTTCAAAGAACTCAGAAATCACTGAATCCACCCCAGATGAAGAAACTGGGGCCTCAGGAGAAGTTCATAACTGGCTCAGAATGACAGCTAGTAAGGTCGGAGGAGGGATTTGAATCCTAGCCTTAGTTGTTCCCTATGGGAAAGCCTGAGTCCTTTTGTGGGAGAGGACCCTGTTACTCACATTTGGGGACATCTACTCATAGAGCACACATGAGCTTTATTGGATAGATTTCCTAAGAGCTTTCACTCCCAGGACCCTCACCCCCACCCCAGGTCAAGCAGAATCCAGCTAATCCTTCACATGATAAGCATTTGACTACACGTCAGAGAGCATGACAAAGCTGGCTTCTTCCAACTCAGATGCCTTCTAGTCTACCCCTATCCAAGAATCTCCTTTGAGTCATCCCCAACAGCCTCTTCTTGATGGTCTCCAATGAGGAGATACAACCACAATGTCCTGAAGCAGCCCGTTCATCCCACCTCTGGACATCTCCAATTATTGGGAAGTTGGACATCAAGCCTAATTATGCCTCTCCTCAACTTCTACCCACTGCCCTCCAGGGTTAAGCTGTATCAGTCAGATATATCTCACCTAAGATATTCACCTATCATGCCCCTGCCCTAGCCCATCCTTTCTTCCTGAGTTATACATTCTGAGGTTCTTCAAAAGATCCCAAATATATCTCATTAGATTGGGGGGGGGGTGATCTTGTCACACGTTTAGAGTATGGGGGGGGCCAAATTGTATGTGAGGATAAGCCTACATAAGGAACAGGCAGAATTCAGAAAAACCTGGAAAGAGTTGTACAAACTGATGCAAAGCTCAATCAGCAGAAGCAGGAGAACATTGTACACAGTATCAGCAACACTGTGTGATGATCAATAATGAATGACTCTGCTCTTGGTAACTGACGCATGACAATTACGAAGGACTCACAAAGGAAAATGCTAACCATATCCAGATAAAGAACTGATGGACTCTGAATGCAAGTGAAGCATATTTTTGCATTTATTTTATTCTTTCTCATATTTTTTGTTTCTTCTTTCACAGCTGTGACTAATTCAGAAATATTTTTTACATGATAGAACATGTATAAACTATATCAAACTCCTACCATTTTCAGAAGAGGGGAGGGAGGGAGAAAAATTGAAACTCAAAATCCTGTAAAAAAAAAAAAGAATGCTAAAAATTTTCTGGACATGTAACTGGGGGAAAGGACTATTAAAAATAAATTTTTAAAAAATAAATAAAACATAATCTAGTTTGATGTTCCAAAAAAAAAGCTGAGGTCAGAGGGAGTAAATTATCTTTCCAGTAAGTCCTATATATTTATAAAAACTGTGACTTTTCCAGGATCACACAGCTAGTGAGTATCAAAGATAGAATTTGACCCCAGGTCTTTCTGACTCTAAGCTGAGAGGTATATCCACTATGCCCTATTGCCTCTCAGGAATCTAAGAGATGACCTTGCTAGGTCATCCTAGGGCATGATCTTCAGAGATGCATTGAGTCTATACAGTTTCCTTAATATATGGCAAGGTCCTCCCTAGGATTTAGAGTTGGAAGAAATCTTTGATACCACCTCTTCTAACTTTCCATTTAACAGACGAAGAAACTGAAGTATTGAATGACTACCTCAAGGTCACTCGGGCAGCAGAAGTCTGGATTCAAATCCAAGTGTTTCCTCTGATGTTAAATTCCAAGTCTTTGCACTCTATAGTACCTGCTCACTGGCAGTGGGAATCATAATCATTCTAGAAACTGGAGGTTCTGAGTAAATGGAAATTGAATAAATTGAAAATGACTGATAGGGGGATAGGTAGGGCCAGAAGCTATTTCCACTTGTATAATTGTGGGATATGAAAACACAGCCCAGCCCTTCCTTTTCTTAAATGAGTGAATTAGGATACACAAAGTCAAGTTGAGGAAAAAAATATGTCATTAAACATCATTCTCAGCATCTCCATTAAGGTAGGGCAGGAAAATAGGGTTTTGCTCTTTTCAGAAAGTAGAATTAATGAAGCACCACTCAGAGCATTTCAAAGGGCTAACATAGAGATTCCCTCTCTGAGGAACTATTGCCAGCTGGAATGTTCTCAGCTCTGCGGAAGTACTTCCACAGCACACATGAGTAAGCAAAAAGGGACTGATTCATTCAACCATCCTTCTATCCTCTCATCCATTAATTCAACAAATATTTATCAAGCACCTATTATGTGTTTGGCTAGGTCCTGGAGAGAAGATAGAAAAAGAAAAGACTCTGTTCCTAACTTCTGGTAGCTTAAAGGAGATAAGATGAACACCCAAATATCTAGGACAAAAGGAAGAATGTGGAATTAGAAAGCACTACCTGAACACAGACAACGAATCAAGTCATTTAGAATTTATTTAGTGCTTAACAAGTGCCTGGGGCTGTTTGAAGTGCTGTGGACACAAAGAAAAGCCAAGTCCTTACCCTCAAGGAATTTAGACTCTAAGGGGAAGGGAAAGTGATCACAATGAGTGGGGCCAGAAAAGGCTGAACCTTGAAGGGAGCCAGGGAGGAGAAAGGAGCAATCCCTGCCCTCTGGATAGACTCTGGAAGGATTTCATGAGGGAGAGTTCATTAGAGCGGGCCCCAAAGGAAGGTAAAGAATGCGGCAGATAGAGGTGGGATATGAAAGGGAGGGAAATCCAGAAAGAAAGAGGCTAGTGGCAGCTAGGCAGCAAAGCAGAGACCACCAGCCCTGGACTCAAGAGGATCCAAATTCAAATCAGACTTCAGACATTTACTAGCTGTGTGACCCTGGGCAAGTCACTTGACTACATTGCAAATTTTTTTAAAAGGCAGAAAGAAGATGAAGTGTCAGCTGTAGTCAACCATGCATTCCTATTAGAAAAAAAATACATAAAAATGGATTCTGCTGTCATTGGAATGTAGATTTGTTAAATGCTACTCAAGTTGGGACTGTGCTTGCATGCACGTGTGCATGTGTGTGTGCATGTGTGTGTGTGTGTGTGTGTGTGTGTGTGTGTGTGTGTGTGTAAATTGGAATTTACCTAGATAAAGAGACAGCAGCCTAGCATGGTTCCTTGAACACAGTAGTCATTGTTAAAAATGGAGGGGGTTGTCCATGGGTATGGAACACTGCATATACTGTCAGACTCAGTTGAGCTTTTTTTCTCTTTTTTATCCTTTGCTACAAAGGTTGGGGAGGGCTAAGGATATGTTCAGAAGTAAAGTGAGATCAAATGAAAAAGATCAATAAAAATTTTTTTTTTAAATTTTAAATAAATGTGTGTTGGATTGAATTAGAAAAGACCACTAGACTGAATATCTCCTATACTTAAGGTCAGCCCAATGGAGTCAATGCCAAGGACAAATCATACTGTGTGGCTACTCCCAAACCTAAAACACTCCCCAATCCCAGTCAACACTTTACAGAAGGGAAATTGGATGAGAATTAATACTAATCACTGACATTTAAAGTTTGCAAAGGTAGGAGGGAAGAAGGAAAAGGAAGAGGAGAAACACTGGATCTGTGATCTCATAGGGAACTCCTGCATAAAGCAATCCCCTCAATGGTTGGAGGTCATCACCTTCTCTGCAACTTTTAGCAGCCAGTATATGTCAGAGGAGGGACCAGAACCCAGGTCTTCCTGGCTCCAAGATTACTTCTCTATCTACTATATCATCTCCTATCAGCCTCACGATAACCCTTTGAGGTAGTTTCTTACTTTACAAATGAGAAAACTGAAGCCCAGGGATGTTAAGTAGGATGTCATGGTCACACAGCTACTAAATCAAGGCAGGATATCAATCCAGCTCTTTCTGACTTCAAATCCACCACATTATCCATATATATGTCAAGGCAGCTTGGGAGCTACGACTAAAACAAGAAGGAAAGACCCATCATGGTAGGATGGATGTGGGTGAGGGAGAGAGAAGGGGGAACATGTAAACAAAATCATGTCTAAAAGTTTAGATCTATTTTTTTTTAAAATACCAACTGCCTTACATACAATGCTGCACCACTGTACACAGGGTGTCTGATGGAAATTTGAAGGGACACTCCCAGAGCAAGAAGAAGCAACAAAGATGGCACCAAATGTTGAAACTAAGGACTCAGGATTCTGCTCTACCTGAGGGCACACCTGCCCTTACACAGGGGAGCGAGAGAGACATTGAGGGACAAGATATGGCAGAGGGCTGCCCCACAGGATCCCTAGGGTCCTGTTGGATTCTGGTTCCATGACTTTATTCTCAGAACCTCACTTACACCAAGATCAAAAGCCCCATTTGCCCGAGAACTTTCACAGAGCCAAAACCGTCACCTCTTTCCTCCTCAGAACCCCACAAAGGGGCTAATGAAGAGAACCAGAGAAACCAAAGAAAGGGCAAACAAGCAGAAAAAAACATCAATGAAGCAAAAGAAAAGCAGGTATAAAGGAGAGAAGAAAAGAGCAAAAGAGAAAGCAGAAAGATCTTGGTGGGGAATAGCATCCCTCTTAAAAGAAATATTCAGTCAACATCAAGACCAAGAGATGGAAGAGACCTTGAGCATATCCCATGGTCATGGATTTGGAGCCAGAAGGGACCTTGAAAGCCATCAAGCCCTATTCTCTCATTTTACAGATTTGGGAACTGAGTCATAGAGAGATGAAGTGGTTTGCTGAGGGTCATACAGCTACTAATTGTCTGAAAGGGGATTTAAACTGTAACTTCCTGACTCTGCACTGTACCACATGTCCCATCAAAATGCTACTTGTATGGAACTGCCCTGAAGTTCACAAAAGCAGACCTGGCAAATTCAGGAGTACTAGGACCCTGTAGAGTTGGTCAGTTAGGACAACCATGCCATAATTACTCCCTTTCCCACTGAATAAGTGTCCTGAGGCTACAAGGTAAATACCCCAGATTATTCTCTGGGGCTTTATTTTAGGGCATAATAAAGACTATTTTGTTTGCCAGCTCATCTATTCAACCCTTAAAACACTGTTTCCAGTTATCACTAATGTATCCTCCATACACTTTCCTTTCTCTGTCACCACAAGGGATCCGTGCCCTGCCAATGACCCAAACCCAAGGGGCAACTCTGAAGATGTGCCCATGAGCAAAGAGGGGCTGCGTCATCAATTAAGGAGCTGAGTCTTGTGTGCTCTGGGGAATGGCAGGCCTTTGGAGTCCTCAAGAGACCATCCCAGCTCCTTCCACATTTCAGACAAAATATCCTACCAAGCGTGGCAAACTACCCCCCACACCCACCAATGGATGGTACAGAGAAGCTGCAAAAGGGGACACTGGCCAGAAGCAGGAAGTGTTGTGAACCACCATTTTTGACAAACTTCTCACTCCCGCTGGCTACAGTCAAAGAAAATCTTTCCTACTCCTACCTCTGACCCTGACTCCCAGGAACTTCATAAAGGATAAACTATTTCTAAAGCTGTCATTCACTCCCAAGAAGTATATGAGATCTTAACATTTTGTTGTGTGTTGCTGGGTCATTTTAGTTGTGTCCATCTCTGCATGACCCCATTTGGAGTTTTCTTGGTAAAGATATTGGTGTGGTTTGCCATTTCCTTCTCCATCTAATTTTACAGATGAAGAAACTGAGGCAAAGAGGACTAAGTGTGCAGGTTACACAGCTAGTGAGCGTTTAAGACCAGAAGTGAACTCAGGAAGATGAGTTTTCCTAACTCCAGCCCCAGTTCTCCCTCCACTGTTCCACCTGACTGACTCCAACTTAATCTTTTACCTAAAGTAGAGATGGAACATTGGGTCATCATTCACAACCTGAAACAGCTTGAGATTAGGAAAATGAAGGAATAAAAGGCAGGTGATTGAAAAGGATGGGACAGCTAGGCAGAGCAAGACATATCCAATTTATTAGAAGTGATTCCAGTGGAGTGTGTGCTTTGGCTCCAAAGGGCATTTTGGTTCCCCTGCTAAAAGGCATGTGCATCCCCTTTTCATTCCCAAAGCTCCCTCTCCCATAAAGAGAAATGGCTGATGAACCAAGAAAAGCAGCCAACTCAGTAGACCTTTAATATTAAGTAGTGACTCAACCCTCTGAGGGTGCTCTCTTTCCTTTTTGAGTGTGTGGGGTTTCCTTGAGGCTCTCTCTTGGATCTCTTGACATGGCCCTCTTCCCCCAGCTTCCAGATATTGCACTTTAGTTGCTTAGGTAAGCCTGACCCTGGACCTCAAGAACCTGCCTGCCTCTTCTGCTTGAGTGGCTTTCTCCCTGAACCCAGGTGAGCAATCAGCAGTGATGATGTACTTTTTAGGAGAGATTGGCCACCTCAAGAGTTGGAGAGCTCCTGGGTTCCTCAGTCAGCTGACTGGCAGCAGTAGCAGGAGTTTTCCACAAACTACAGCCTTCTTCAAGACAAGATATGATAGAAATTATCTAAGGAACCCTTGGTAGGCACTGCTACTAATCATAACCAAGTGTCCATACAGAAATATGAGAGGGAAAAAACTGGCTTATAGTATGGTCAGAGCACAGACTTCATTATTTAAAAAACTCACTGAGGTCTGAACAGCAGGATGGGTACAACAGAAATGCAAAAATGAGGGAAGATGCTGATATGCAGACCAAAGAACAGAGGGCAAGAAGGGAATTTCTGTATCATGTAAAACAGGAAACTAGTTACCTTCCCTTCTATCTCAAACTGGAAAGTTGGAGAAAGATAGAGCAGAAGACTAGCCAATCAAGACAAGAGTTAGAATTGAACATCACAGCTTGAATTTGCAGACTCTTGACAGTTACCTGATCTGGTCATCTTAAGCAAATGGAGGTAAGAAAGTTAAGCCAGAAGAAATTCTCTTATCATATGATCACCACCAGAAGGAGGATGAGCCCAAAGTGTGCACTGGCTTACCAGGTTTAGACTTTACATTGTTCTTTGGACAATGCAGAGCTAAAGCAAAAGTGAAATGGCTATTCAGCAGCCCCACAAAATATTCCATGTCATAATATTTTAAGTATCAACCACCTGGGGGAAGTATAATTGGAATTCTAGGTCACTGAGTCATGTTTTAAGCTATTGCTAATGCAGGCTTATCAGTCTTTTTGTGTTTTAAACGTTTCTATTGTGTGGTAGAATTAAATAGCTGTCCCATACTGATCTATGTTGTACATCATGTGCCTTTATGATTCCCTTTGGGAAGACCTAGACATGAGCCAAACAAGCTTTAAGTGATTTTCCCTAAGGCTTTAGGGTAAGGACATAAAGATCCAGAAATAATTTGGAAAGAGCCTTACCTTTCCACTTAGGAGTCAGATTCCTCCCAGGACTAAACCTCATCCGCCTGTTCAGTCATCAGCCCAAACTAGAGTTTCTTGGTGGGAGATGATACAGCAGCCTTAGGACCTAAAAGGTCTATTTCAGCACCAAAGCCTGGGAAGAATAATTTTCAAATGACCCAGAGAAAGGATAGGTAGAATCCCATGGACAAGAGTTTTCCAGAGGAAGTCCACTTTAGAAGAGATGCATAAGCCAAGAGAAACAACGCTAATGAAGACGAGAAGGGTGCTGTCTGAAGGAATTGATGTGGATGCACAGGTGACAACCAGAGATGCACATGTTTAAAGGACAAAGGGGCAGGTAATGAACATGAATACAAAAGTATGTGCTGGTCTTTCTTAAAGAAGAAAAGCGTACTGAGTGCCAGAGTGCCAACAATGAGAACAAAGGATAAAGGGGCTTTGGGTTTTTTTTTTATTTTAACTATGTAAGGGAGAAGAGAAAATCAAAGAAAAGAGAAGGAAGGAAGGAAGGAAGAAAGGATAAATGCCAGCCAACAGTGTAACAACTGGCCATTCACACTGTCTGTGCCAGGGGTGGGGGAAACAAGCAGCAAACCTCAGTTTCCTCCTATGTTTCCTAAACTAGGAAAGCTGTTGTCAAAGCCCCATGCTCACCAGAAGACATGCTGAGCACTCTCTCATGCAGCTTGGGAGGGGAGGGCAAGATAAGCAATCACATCCAAGGAATGCTTCAAACAACATGAACTTGTTCTCTTTACAATCCATCCAAGTTAAATTAGGAAAGGGAAAAATGTAAAAATATTTGTGGTATGGGGGAAATAGAAGAAAGAGAGACCCTTGTGGAAATGTGGAAACTCCCACCACTGAGGCTGATCGGCAGCTGCTCTATCTGAGCAAGCAGAGAACAGAGAATCTGAGAGCTGAGGCATGGAGAGATCCAACAGTTTGTCTGGGGTTATACACTTTATAGGTAGAGGGGTCAGGACTGGAACCCTAGCCTTCCTCATTCTAAGCAGTGTGTTGCCCAAGCCCTGATTCTCCAGCCTTGGGTCTATCAGCTCCCTTTTCCACGGCCAGTGGGTTACCCTTGGCCAAACATCATAGACAATCCACATAAAGACATTTCTATGCTTAGATGCCTCAGTGCCCACCCCCCCAAGTGGAAGTGTTAAATCTCCAATAGAGAACATCAACAGTGACCAACTTATTACCCAAAGAAGCCGCTGGAACCCAAGAAAATGACTGATCCATTTATTAGGGGCCCCCCTGCCAAGCACCAGCAGCCAGTGGCTGTTGAGCCCCAACAGGTAAACAAGCAAAGGAGGCACAGGCCCCACACTGTAGGCCATTCACACAGCCAAGGACTGTTCTAACCCTCCATGAAAAATTCTCCTTGTCCCTGCTAAATATAGCAGGGTCCCTAAGCAGGCTTCTCCAAAGGTCTGTGGTCTGAAACACTGGGCCAAGGAAGTCTCCAGAGACCTGCCTACACGGGTCTTCCTGTTTTCTGGTGGCCTGGGAAGGGCTAGAATCCTTCAAGCACTTTTCATTTTCAGACACACTCTGGGGTCAGTCTCACTCTCTTTCCCGGCTTCTTACCCATCACCCCCCTTCCCACACTTTTCCTTCCAGTCCACTGGCCTGCACGTTGCCACCACTACGTGACATTCTACCTCTTACAGTCATGCCTTCCTGGACACTGACTCTTAGACTCTCTA
Organism: Potorous gilbertii; assembly: GCA_028658325.1. Classification (NCBI taxonomy): domain Eukaryota; kingdom Metazoa; phylum Chordata; class Mammalia; order Diprotodontia; family Potoroidae; genus Potorous; species Potorous gilbertii. Next base: position 78,625 of record JAQQSK010001930.1, read on the forward strand.
GCTCCCTTCGGGACTGGGCTCCAGTGTGACCCCGCAACCTGCCCCACCTGCCCCATGTCTTAGGGACCCTGATCATGTTGTATATTTTTAAGCTTACTTTTCTATTTACATGTATCCCCCATTGTAATATAAGCTTGTTGAGGGCAGACTGATTGGTTTTTCTCTTTGTGTCTCCAGAATCTATACTCATGCCAAGAACATAGTAGAGACTCAAAAAATTCTTGCCATCTAGGGGCAAGTAGGTAGAATACTGGGCCTGGAGTCAGGAAAATCTGAGTTCAAATCCAATCTCAGATACTTACTAGCTATGTGAGCATGGTCAAATTACCTAACCTCTGTCTGCCTCAGTTTTCTCATCTGTAAAATGGCACCCAAATTCCCAAAATTGTTATGAGGATCCAGTAAGATAGTATTTGCATAGCCCTTAGAACAGTGCCTGGCACATAGCAGGCATCATGTAAATGTTGTTGTTCCGTTGTTTCTGTTGTGTCTGATCTTTGTGACCCCATTTGGGGGTTTCCTTCTCCAGCTCATTGTATAGATGAGGAAATTGAGGTAAACAGGGTGAAGTGACTTGTCCAAGGTGAGACTTGAATTCATAAAAAGCAGACTTCCTGACTCCAGGCCCAGCACACTATGCACTGTGCCATGAGCTATCATTACTTGTATGGCATGAATGAGAAACCTTAGAGTCCAGTCCAGGTCTCTATCCATTAAGCCACACTGAGCTCTTTACCACCTAAAGCCAATAAATAAGCCCCTAGGAAAGCAGGGAGGCTAACAGAGATTTGGTCCAATTGGCAGGCCTCCTCCAATGTCTAAAGTCGAAAAAATATGAATGTATGGTAGGGAAACCCCCGTCACTTTACCACACACACCCCCCACCTTTAGATGGACTCTGGAAGGAGCCCAGTCAATGGCTTCTCCTATGTACTGCTCTGAAAGGTGCATCATTGGATAAGGATGTGCCTTCTGGAGCCAGAAACAATCTCAGTGAAGAACATGGCTGGGAGAAAAACCTGCAGGGAAACAGAACAGCTGTTCAGCAGCCCCTCTGTCCTCCACATACCTACTAGCCTTGAGGATAGCTCCCTGACACTGGGAGTCATCATGAAAATATAGAAAGAGGGAAGAGGTTTGACTCAGAGGGTCGGGTTTAAATCCTGCTTCTGCTAATTAATACCTGTGTGACTTTGGGCACATCACTTCATCTCTCTTTGCCTCAGTTTCCCCATCTGTGAAAATAAGGGAGTTGAACTTGTGGTCCATAGGTCCTCCAGTTTGGACTGAATCCAAACTTCATAGCACAAATTCCCTTCATAAAAGGATTTGTTCTGTAAAACTGGAACTCAGTCAAAGGGTCATACTTGAGGACCTGGAGGGCCACAGTTGACCTTCAGGTTGCAGGTTCCCCCCAAGTCCTGAGGTGATCCCCATGGCCCTTCCATCTCCAGATCTAAGGTCTAATGATTGATACATCTTATGCTCACAGTTTGTCCACTAGGGAGTCATGTGGATCAAGGCAGTTCCCTGATTAGTTTGATTAACTTTCCAGGAAGCAAACTTTTATTTGGTGCCTTTGATTGTCCATAGGCCTCTAGGGAGTGTTGACAAACTCAATGGCACTTTGTTAAAAACCCCCAGCAATTCCTGATTATAAAAACTGGGGCTGCCCCAGTATGAATGGGCTGATTCAAAGACTCTTCTCAGATTCCTCCTAGGATAAGGGGTTTCAGTGGCTGGGGCCACACTTAGAATGTTGATGATTCTCTATCTAAAGTCACTCTGGGAAACAGAAACCAAAAATCTGAGGTGTCACTTTACACCCAGCAAGTTGACAGAGGTGACAAAAGATGGGACTAGTCAATGTGGGTGAGACTGTGGAAAGACAGGCACAGTACAATACTATTGGTGAAGTTGGGAATCCAAGCATTCTGGAAAGCAGTTGGGAGCTAAGCTAAGAAAGCGACTGAAATGTCCATAAACTAGGATCCAGTGATCCCACGTGGAGGCACATGTCCCAGAAAGGTCTGCTGCTGTTCACTCTTTGATCTTGAAGAGGAGCAACGACTTCACAAGGGTGAAGTCTTGATGAGCATGAACTGGATTTATGTGAGGCAGAGCTTTGCAAAATCTTCAGTCATTAAAGTTGAACTGCAAGGCAAAAGTCAAAATGACTGGTGATGGCTCAGGATGCAGCGGGTGACCTTGGTCTTTTTAAACTCAGGTTTTTCCTGGGTCTTAGTCTGTCTGAGGCAACACCCATTCAATGACTAAGGTCAAGGTAAGAACAAAGACAAAAGATGGCCTAGTTTTCCATCACAAAAGAATCATCTGGGAGGGGAAGGTCCCAGAGCTTCTGGCCCAGAACAGAAAACAATTGCTACCTACACTCACTTTGAACCATCAAAACCCAAACAATGAGCAAGAGAGGCTCCTATTATTGGCCTCTCAATGAAACTCAGTGGTTTGGGTTTAAAGGCATAGTCAAGGAGCTCTATTTGAATCACAAAGAGTTTTCTAAAAGTCTGTTTTTTCAGAGCTATATTTCAAGAAATCATAAATGAAAATTGTACAAAGCAAAAAGTTAACTGTTCCAGCTTTTGGAGAAAAAAAAGATAAAATAAGAAAATTCAATGACAAAGAAAGGTTCCATAGAAACTAATATCTTTATAGCAGTATTTTTTATGAAAGGAAAGAGTAAGAAAGAAAGTAGACACCCACTCATGCTAAATAAAGTGTAGCACATGCATATAATTAAATTATAATAAATTATAGAAAAGGACAAAAAAAACAAAGAAAACAATCAAAACTGAATGCTGTGAGATTATAATGAATGGACTTAGGAGGAAAAAGGAGAAAGCACCACTCATTGCCTTTGCAGATGTGGTGGACTATGGGTATGGAACACTACATATACTGTCAGCTTTGCTGGTGTGTTAGTTTAGCCAAACTTCTGGGGTTTTTTTCTTTCTCTTCATTTTGGATTAAAGAGATCTGCGGGCATGCCAGTCAAAATTCTTCAAGCTCAAGACCTCAGGACGATGATGCTCCCCATTCAGGAAGATTTCTCAATACCTACCACTGATTTTGATTGTTAGCAGCCGAGCTACATACTTTAAGGAACAGTTAACAAAAGGCAATAACCAAAACAGAAACAGACAGTATGATGTAACGGACAGGTTACTGTCTTTTGGGTAAGGAATACTTGGTGCTGATACATAGCGGCCTTTTGACCCTGGGTTCAAATCCTACTTTAGAAACTTACTATACTGCCTGTATAACCCTGGGCAAATCACTTAACATCTCTGGGATTGGGCCTCAGTTTTCCCATCTGGAAAATAAGGGAGTGGGATGCCATCCCTTCTAAGGTCCCATGAAGCTTTGAATTCATAACCCTATGGTAAGGCTTCAAAGAAGTCATTGATCTACATCAGTAGAGGGAATTTCCACACTGGGATTTCTCTACAGTAACAAAATCACAGGTCCGACAGTGCCAAAGTAGGACAGCTGAACTCAGGGTCCTTCTGTACTAACTAGTTGTTCAAACAAGGAGAACCGGAACTACACATGAACATGTAAGTACATATACAGACACATGCACACACACGTACATACAAATACATATATACACATACAAGCACGTGTATCGATACATATACATACACATACATATACACATATACATGCACATGCATCAATACATAGATATACATACATAATACACATGCACACATTCCTTTTCCAAGCCTGTCCATGTGTTAGAAAGTAAACATCTGTAGAATGCTTAAGCCAATTCAGTAAGTGTCCAGTCCTTTCTCACTTTGAGCCCAGCTGCTTTTTCTCCTTTTCCAAGTAGATCTTTCCAAGTGCCCAGAACAAATGCTGTTTTGTTCCTGGAGCCCCAAGCCACAATCTCCCTATTGTTCATTAATCCAAATGACATTCCCCTGTGGAATCTCAGAAGGATCTGCCAAGCCAATAGCTCAAAGGAGCACTGGAGGTTTTCAAAACAGAAATATAACCCACAAAGCAATAAAGGTAGCCCTGGATATAAACAGATACTCAAACTATGATGGGGCTGAGTATGGGGAGGGGAACTGGAGATTGCCCCCAAGAAAACAAGAGGCAACATAAAATAGTGTGCAGTGAAACAGGTTCAAGTCCCAACTCTGACCTAGCTGTGTGACACTGGTAAGTCAATTGCCCTCTCTGAGCATCAGAGAGTTCTACCACTGTTAAACGAGGGGATTAGACTGGATGGTCTCTAAAGACCCTTCCTCCACTCAGGAAGGTATAGGATATACCTCCCTTCCTTCTTCCCAGAGGTGGGGACTGCAGGTGTAGAATAGTGCATATATTGTCAGACTCAACTGATGTGTTGGTTAGCTTTACTAAAAATGATTTTTTATCTCCTTTTTCTCTATTTTAGTCTTTGTTAGATGGATAGGGGAGTGGGACAGATACATTCAGAAATAAAAGAGATATAAAAACAGAAATAAATAAATCATTTTAAGGAGACACTGAGATTCTACCTCACACCCACCATATTGGCAAAGTTAACAATTATTGAAATGGCTGTGGGAGGACAGGCACACTATAGTAGAATGTGAATTAAGGCAATCATTCCAGAGAACAATTGGAACTATACCCATAAAGCCCCTCAATTGTATCAGTTCAGAAATATCACTACTAGATTCATACTCCCCCCACAAGAGCTCAAAGACAGAGGGAAATAACCCATATGTACAATTTAAACAGCTGTACAGGCAGACGATTAAATTGTTAGAGAAAAGAAAAAATAGAAATCAAATAAGGTTTTTAAAATGTGAAGATAGTGTAACATGGCCATTTAAATGATTTATTATTGTGCCAAAAAATGGGAAGTAGATAAAGGGACAGATTTTGACGTAGACTGTTAATGTTAACACTTCTCACTGAAGTTTAACCTAGGAGAGGCAACCACTACATGGAGACCAAAAGAGACTAGAAACTTGTTAGCCAGCAAATAATCTCCTTAGCAAATAGAGATATATGAAAGCCAAGGATAAGAACACTTCATGGTTTAAACTTCTTTTTAAAATGTTTAAGAGGAAGGTGGCAGAAAATTATGAACAGTATCCCTTCATAAAATAGCAAGAAGTGATAGAGGGCAATACCCTTCAATTAGGGATTATTTGAACAAAGTTACTATTTTCGTCAGGTTCAAAATTTATAAAAAAATAATGAAGGTAAAAATTTATTTACAGAAAGTCAATGTGAGACTCCACTCATCTGGATCATCCAAAAAATATTTAGAGATGAAACGGGAAGTAGGACAATAAGTGAACAGAAATAGAAAAGATCTATCACAGTTTCTACAATAAATTATTTTTCCACTAATAATCACGAAGCACTACATTTTGAACTCTTACATGGATCCTGACAAGTATGAAAAAGGAGAAATGGCCTAAAAGAAAACAAAAATGAGTCAAGGTGTTGGACCATCCAATAGTTGAAGGAGACGAATGCCGGCGGTGACACCATTTAAAAGTCTTTGAGGAATCCTTTCTCAAGTTAGCTGTAAGAGGGGAAGATATCAAATGACTAGAGGAAAAAAATCACTATTAAAAAAAAAGAAGACAATTGAGAAGACTGCAATAGGTAGTGAGTGACCTATATACCTACTTTATCATCTCTACAAAATCTTATGTGAGTAATTTACAAATTGAGGTCATTTTTAATGACACATGGAAAGCAAGAGGCAAACATTTGCTTGTGGTAGACTATGCTTCAACACATCTTACAAGTTACAGGACTGCCAGAAGGAGGTAGAGAAGAGGAGAACCCACTGGGATTAGTATTTATTTATTTAAAAAAAGCATTTTATTTCATTGAGAAAATGGAGCCTTCAAGGTTCTTCTCTAATAAAGTATCTCCCATGAACATGCTGAGATTCCTCCATAGGTCCTGCACAACACGATTCATTTAGATTGAAGTCAACTTTCAGTGTGCTAAGGAAGGCAGGTGGTAACACAGATAATCCAAAACAGTGGCTTATCTATAAATCTGTTTGATGGGACTTTGTGTTGCTGGTTTGTCGGTTTGTTTATTTTTCCACCACATTTCTGATGTTTTTTGTTTTGGTTTGGTTTTCTTACATTTGCCTGATGTTAAGACTTAACTTCAATATCTTACTAAATTCATTCAAGGCCTTCCAAAATATGGTTGGAAAAGTGTATTAAAACCAGATTTCAAAAAGCCTTGAGTGCCAAAATAAGCAATCGTTCCATTTGTCCAGTGAGTCTGTGATCTATAAGAAAGCATGGAAGAAAGAATGGACAACTAGTGATCTAAGTTCACATCTCCAGTTCTGTCACTGAGGTCCTGGGAGACCTTTACCAATCTCTGAACTTCTCTGCCCTCACTCCTAGCAGGGTCCTGGGTAGTGCTTGGAGGTTCTCAGAAGGAAGTGACACTGAAGCTGAGGAAGTGACACTCCTTGCTAACAAAAGGACAACATCTATATTCACAAAGATACAAGATGAAGACCTCAAAACTATAATTTTAAAAATCTCATCAGTCATAATCCTCCTCAGCAAAATCTTCTATCTACCAGGGGAAAAAAAAGGGTTTAGCTGGTCAGCCTCTGAGTGAAAGAGAGAATGTGAAACACTGAGGATCAGATTTTGTATTTCAACAAATCCAATGGAGTTAAATGGCCCTGCCACAATGATAGATAATCACTGCCAATGACAAGCAGATTCTCGTTAAGCAGCAGCACCACGATAAACATACAGAATAAATTAATTGGCCAAAGAATAAGCCTGAGGAGGATGGGAAGAAAGTTCATAGAGCCAACAAGCCAGCACTGAAATAGACCAGAGGCCACTCTGGTTCAAAGAAGGATTCACCTGAACAAGACAGAGAAAAAGATGTATGGTAAAGGCTGCATATTGCCAGAGCACATTTCCCGCTGAGGGGAGCTATGAGGAAAGTATGCCTCCAAGACCCTTCTTAAGAGGTCTTGTGCCCCGGTGTTGATCCAATAGCACTGAGAGGAGTTCTGAGAATAGACGAGCCAGGCACGCCAGTCTATGGCGCTGCTTCTCCCAGGACCATGAGATTAACGATCTAGACTTGCAAGGAACACTAGAGTAGGGGTTCTTAACATTTTTGGTGCCACGAACCCCTATAGCAGTCTGGTGAAAATATGGATCCCTTCTCAGAATATCTTAAATGCATAAAATAAAATACATATGATTATGATGCCATATAGAAGTGTAACTGTCAAAATATTTTTTTAAAAACAGACCTCGGGTTTAGAGGCCATTTGGCCCAAGTCTCTCATATTGCAGCTTAGGAAACTGAGACCCAAAGGAGGTCACTTGTTAGAGGTGATATAATATCAATTGATTAATAAACATTTATTAAATGCCTACTATGTGCCAGGCATTGTGATAAGTATTGGGGATACAAAAAGAGTCAAAAGACAGTCCCTACTCTTAAGAAGTTTATACTCTAATGGAGGAGACAAAAAGAGACGACAATTTGTTTATGTTCAATTATCCCAACCGTTTTATTGCTTATGATATTGAATGAAAACTTCTTTCTGGGATCTTTTCTAAAGCAATTCTTTCCATTTATAGGACTAGGGAATTCCAGAGCTGGCAGGTAACTTAAATTATCACATAGTTCAACCATACCTTTCTTCTCTCTGCAATCCCCCAACTTGGGAGTCAAGTGTATAGGGAAGAAGGAAGGAAGGAAGGAAGGAAGGAAGGAAGGAAGGAAGGAAGGAAGGAAGGAAGGAAGGAAGGAAGGAAGGAAGGAAAGAAAGGAAGATGGAAGGAAAGAGAAAGAGAGAAAGAAAAGCAAACAGAAACCTGGGGTTCAGAGAGGCCCAGAGAATAGGAACTGAACAGTCATCCAAATAACAAGCCTGGGGAGAGTTCAGATGGAGAGGAGGAGAACCAGGAGGTCTTTTACTTCCCAAACCAAGTGCCTTTCCCCTGCCCCTGCCCCTCCACTACTGCCTCTTCTGCCCTGAAACTTGATTCCCTTACATTCCTACATTCACCTCCAGATTCCTGTAAGAAGCCGTTCTCCTAGCAGGCACATTTAAGACATGATTCCATTTACAGAAATGTAATTTTTGCCTCTCTTTTTCACACATATCCATGTATTATAGGAAATGAGGTAGGTACACCTGTGCTGGGATTTCCCTTGGTTGTGTTATTCCCAATGCACTAATTAGTTTCAGCTATCCTAACCTTTTAACATTCACACTAAGGCTTCTTCTCTTCAGATAAAAGACTAGTTTTTAGCTTTCCTGTGTCTTCTGCTTGCCCCAGAAAGACTGTACCATTAGGCATCAGAAAAGAAATGGAGATACTGGTTTGTCATCCTTAGCTATCATTTAATCCAATGCTTTCTTTCTATGCATGAGGATCCTAACTGAGGCACAGAAGGTTAAAAAAGACTTGCCCCAGGGTCATTAAGCCAATAAATAGAGGAGGCAGGATTGGAACTCAGGTCTTCCTCCCTCCAAATCCCAAATTCTATCCATTTCAACATACTATCCCCCCCAAATCAGCAAGCATTCATTGAGTGCCTATGATGTTCTAAGCAGTAGAGGGACTGCAAAGTCCTTTCATCACTCTTCTTTCCATATTCCAGAACGGATTAAGTGCTGCCCCTTACGTCAGTGAGTCTGGTTCAAACGCCACCTCTGATCCTTGCTAGCTGTGCAACTATGGGCAAACCACTTCTGTTTTTTGAGCCTCATTTATTCTTTTTTAAAATAAAAATAATAATACTTATGGTACCTAAGGCTTCTGGTGGGGATAGTCAAATGAGATAATGCATGGAAAGATTTTGCAAACTTTAAATTTCTGTAACAATGTCAATTACTATTGACTAAAATCCAAACAAAAAAATACCTTGTTTACTTCATAGGACTTGGAGCTGAAAGGGACCTCTGAGTTGCTCAAGTCCAACCCCATTTTATAGATAAGATGACTGAGATCCAGACTGCCCAAGTTCCCATAGGTAGTATGTAGGATTCAGACTAAGGCTATCAGATTTCCAATTCTAGGGCTCTTTCCATTGGGACACTACATTGCCTTCACAAAAGAATATAGATAGGGCATGGTGAAGTGAACGGGAAACATGGAATCACAAAGACTCCAGTACAAATTCAGTCTCTGACATCTGCTTGCTAGGTGACCCTGGGCAAGTCACTCAACCTCTCTGACTGTATAAAATCTGGACAATAATTCTGGATGACTTTGCTCTAAAACTTGAATGACATAATATGCAAAAAGTGATTTTTAATCCTTCCAGTGGTAGATTACTCTTAGTTCTAAATTGTTCTGACCTGAGGATATGGAACAGAGGAAAAAGTGCTGAATATGGAGTCAGGAAGACTTGAGTTCAAATCTGACCTCAGATACTAACTAGCCAGGTGACCCTGGGCAAGTCATTTAACCTTCCTGCTTCAATTTACTTACCTGTAAAATGGAGCTAAGAATAGCACTTCCTTCCAGAATTGTTGTAAGGATAAAATGAGTTCATATTTGAGAAATGTTTTTCAAATCTCAAAGCAATGTATCAGTGCTAGCTGTCTTTCTCTGTACATTCTCTCTTCTCTCTTTGCTCTTGTAACTAAATATTTCACTGTCTTTTAGCCCAGAAAATTGCATATTTGTCTTATATCTTCATCACTGTCCTTATTTCCAGAGTTATAATCTCCCTCCCCTATCTGTAGCATGTGATCACAATGGTCACCACCCCTTCCCCTTGTCATCTGCCTCTGAGAGGGCCTCCACTCTGCAGTATTCCTCCTTATCTAGGCAAAGCAGAAGTCACAGCACTAACTGGGCCCCCCCTCTTTGCATGATTTCTGTCCCTGGCAATCCACACTTCCATGGCCAGTGATCATTCTCCAAACCCCAGTGAGGAGAAAGCTAGCTCATTCATCCATAGACCGAACTATTTTCAGTATGAAAAGAAAAACCTACCATGGATTGCCTATAGCTTTATGAATGTCCAGTGTGACAAGAGAAATAAAATACTGTGGGGGAAATGAGACAGGCAAGTGATTGCTTGCTTGATCATCACCTACAAAGTACCCAACATGATGCTAAGGAATGCCAGACACATGTAGGCACTTAGTAAATGTTTATTGACTAATTGACTGTTAAGTCATGTGGGACAAGCAGAAGAAATCAAAATTTAGAGAATTAGAACTAGTTAGAACCTTGGAACCAAAAAGATATGTGTTCAAATCCTGCCTGGGAGTCACAGTGGCTGTGTGATCCTGGACAAGTCCCCTAAGGCTCTCAGTACCCTATGGAAGCAGCTCTCTAAGAGAAGGTGCCTATTTGCATTGGTAGAGGGAGTTCCCTATACCAAAGAAGTCACTGAATCAGTCCATCTGCCTGTCCCCTAGGTTTGACATCCTTCCCCTCCCTTACCCTTTCCTTATTCAATTCCATTCCATTCAAAAAGCATTTATTCAGTATTCTATACAGGCCAAGCACTATTCCAAGTGCTGGTGATGCCAACATAAAAATGATGCAGGACCTGCCCTCAAGGAGCTCCCATTCTACTGGACAAATAAAATACTTGCATAGATAAATACAAAGTGAGTTCACGTGAAGAAAATACATATCTACAAAGCTGACAAGTCAGAGGGATACAGATCATGGGTTTAGAGCTAGAGGGGACCTTTATTTTACAGATGAAGCAACTGAAACCCAGAGGAGAGTTTCCCTTACTGCTAGGAGGTGTCCTGGATAGGACTCTACCCCCAAAGTCAGCCTTGTCATCAACATTTTCTTTCCAAATTCGCAGCAAACCCGCAACTTCAAGTCCTTACTACTTCCCCACTGAACACTTACAACAGCTTCCCAAATGACTCCATACCTCTAATATCTTTCTTCTGGAATTCATTTTTCATACCTCTGCCCAAGTAACCGTCTTAACAGACCAGCATGATAACATCCCTCCTCCACTCAAGAAAACTCCAGGAACTCTCCAATGCCAGGGAAGCAAAGATAACTCCTTATCTCGGCATTTAAACCCCTCCAAAAATCTGACTTTAATCCAACTCCCTGCCTTTACTGGTCCTGGCACATTCTACCTTCCATTGTTGCCACCAACTAGCCTATCTCCCTGCCTTTGCTTCTGTCTCCAACAGAGATGATGAATTCTTTCAATTCACGTCATCTCTTCCAAAAAGTCTTCTCTGATCTCCCAGCTGAAAAATCTCTTCCTCCTCAAATTCCACATGGCACTTTGCAGGAACCTCTCCCTTCTCCACATCCTACTTTGGTTCACAATTATTTGTATACATACTTTACATTTGCTTATTATTTCTAATAATAACTCACATTTACATAATAGTTGAACGCTTTCAAGATACATCCTTTAGAGTAGCCCTTGAGGGAGATGTCACAAGTATTACCTTCATTTTCTTTTGTGAAGTTTAGATTCAGTCAAAGGGCTGCCCTTGAGGATCTGGAGGGCCATCTCGAGGTTGCAGGTACCCATGTGCTATGCCACACTGGCATCATGGACCTCTTTTTCAGATTTTACTAGATTATAATGTCAAGCTGGGATAGTAACAAAAGGAGAAGAAACCATCTTCTTTGGACAGGAGATGTGGGAGGTAGGAGTTTGGAAAATGAGAGGTAAGAATATTTACTGCATGGAAACACTTGAAGTAAGCTTTTTGCTTTGGTCCTTTTTGTTTGAGGATGGATTTTGGGAGTGACTCAAGAAATGAAGATGCACAAGAATAGGTCACGAGATGGAATTTATCAAACCCTGGCCTCGCTTGTTAAAAGCGGTTGTTTAATCTCTGTAGTGGTACTGACTTTGCTTGCTTTGACAGTAGCTTTTCCTTTTTTCCTTTTTTGGGAGCAGCCACAAGTCCTGTAGTGTTAAGTTAAGCTACAGTAATTTCTGATTTTTAAGAATCAAGTCATGGTGTAGAACGCTAATTCATAATCACTCTAAGTGTATTCTGAATAAAGTATAACATTGTGTAGCCTTTTTATATAAAACAGACAAACAGAAATGGTCCGATTGGTTTCCTTTTTAATATGCTTAAAATAAGCAAGTGGATCCATTTCATGTTTTTGATCAAAAATTTTATCTAGGATATGTCTGGGTAGGGGCCAGTAAGAACTATTATAGAAACCTTGTATTGGACAGTTTGCAGGTGCCTTTTATCCCAAAACTGTTGTAACCTGCTGTGATAGAGATGCTTCCAAGACAAGATATAGTTATATTAATGGTTCAGAATTGAAGAGAGCTTTTCATTCAAAAAAATATTTACTGCTTGATTTAAATTTCTATCAGTCTTATATTAGTCTCATTGGAGTAAATGCTATCCTTCATGACAGATATCATGTGACTGATTGTGTCACGCTTTAGAGAAAACAGAGGCTCCCAAGCAAAGGTCATGAATAAAATGGTGGACCATACAGGCTTCCACCACGCCTGAAATACAGTCCTTGATCATCTCTGTGGACCAGAATCCTTTTCTTCCTTGAACTCTAAGCTTAAGGGTTGCCTCTTTCTTCGAGCCTACCCTAATTTTCTGCCCCTTCCCAGCTATGAGTGCTCTTTTCCTTCTTACTTTTTCTGGTTCTCAATTATTTTACACACACACACACACACACACACACACACACAATGTGAGGCTCTTTCACTTTTGTCCTTATGTGTTCCCAGTATCTAACACATGGTAAATTCTTGATAAATGATTATTACATTAAATTAAAGCAATGGAAAATGGAATGAAATGAGTGTGCAATGAAAAAAAAACACTGAACTTGAAAGTCCTATGACTTGAGCTCAAATTCTAGCTGTGTTGCACTGAACAAGAAACTTAACCTCTCTGGACCTCAGTTTCTTCCTCTGAAAATAAAAGGGTTGCTCAAGGATTTAGAATCTATAATTCTAAACGTGCCTGTTGAGTTCTATGGAATCACAGAGATGTCATCAGTTACCACCTCTATGAAAATGAACTCCTACACATCACCAATTGCCTTTTGGACAGCTCAAACCAGTAGCTAAATAGATATCTTAAACTTAAAAGTTCCAAAACAGAAATCATCATCTTTCCCCTGAAACCCTCCCTTCTTCCAAGCTTTCTTACTATTGTCAGAGATACCACCACCCACTCTATCACCCAGGCTTGGAGAAATCTGGATTCCTTGCTCTTACTCCACAAATCCAACCCACTCCCAAATCTGGCAACAGTCCACATTGAACAATTCAGCCACTTGCCAGAAGGAAAGCCACTAGAAAGAAGATAAAGATTGGGTGTAAGATAATGTCCAGCGCAGGGTTGAAATATGAAATGGATTGTTAACAAAACTGACAAATTCGTTATTTTAATGAGTTTTCTTTAATGACCTTCCAGATGACTACAACAGCTGTTAGAAGTAAGCTACTAAAATTTGTACTTTGATCTTTTTATGCTTAGAATACCCTTTTATGAACTGAGATAAATGATCTGCTCTATATCTGATTCATGCTTGTGATTTGGGTACTGGGGTTTTTTTTTAAACTTTCTCCCTTTCTGACTTTGAGTCCTAATTATCACTATTGTATAATTAGCACTTTCCCCAGGACCCTGGGGTCGATGAGAAACTGAAGAACATGAGAATGGGGAACACACATCCCCTCTAGAGAAGTCAGGCTTTCCCCAGAGCTGAAGCCAGGTAAACGTCAGTGGCTGGGTACAGGTCAGGGAGTGGTGCTGGTCATCAACCCTAGGACCCCAACTGGCTCTCCAACCTATAAGCTAGAAACAGATGAAAGGCTCAGAGAGGTGCCTTCCTTAGCATCAGTTCAAACTGAAGGCTCTCATTCTCTAATCAATAAATTTTCAAAAGATATGTAATCAGTTTTCAAAAAAAATTCAAGCTATCAACAAGCATATGAAAAGTGTTCAAAATCCCTAATAAGTACAGAAATGCAAGCTGAAATAACTCTAAGGTTCAACCTCACACTAAATAAATCAGCAAAGACCCAAGATGTTGAAGCAGCGATGGGAGACTAGGCATGCCAGTGCTCTGTTGGCTGAATTGTGAACTGGCCCAGCCATTCTCAAAAAAAATATAGACTCATGCTCCAAAAACCTGCAAATTGTTCAGACTTATGACCCAGAAAAACTGACCTATAACTTGGAAAGAAGAAAAAATGGGAAAAGGATGCTTATGTTGCAAAGCATTTAGAGCAGCTTTCTTGTTATAGCAAAGAATTGAAAGCTCTCAACTGAGAGATGGCTAAACAATATGTGAATGCGATGGAATATTGTTGTGCCATAAGAAAAGATGAAAGATTGTTTCAGAGAAACTTGGGAAGACTTAAACATGCTGATACAGAGCAAAGTGAGTAGAGCCAGATTAATTTATACAATAACCACACTGTTAGAATAAATGGCTCAGAAAACTTAGGAACTCTGATCCATGCAAGGCCAAATGCAGGGGACGGCTCTCAAAGCCACCCACCACCCCACAGATCAATGGACTCAAGCTGAAATAAGAAGTCCATTTTCTGACACAGTCAATGTGAGTTTGTTTGTTTGACTCTGTAGAGTTATCACAAAGGTTAGATTGTCCTTTGTTCTCTGATGCCCATCCCCCTTTCCTCTTTTCCTTCCCCCACCCCAGCAACTCTGGGAGCTAGAACATAGTTGCTGAAAGAAAGAAAAGAGGGTCATTGATGCAATTTTTAATGAACAGAAGGAATCACAGGGAAGTAGGATGGTTTTAATAGTCACATATGGAATTCATTATATACTTTAAAAAAACGAGCCAACTGTCCATCATAGAGATTCACAGTTTCATATGAAAATCTTTACTTTTCCCTTCTTCTGTACATGCAAATGCTTGTTGGCCTGGATGTTTTTCAAACTGAGAACTTTAGAAGGGGAGCAGATCCAAGCCAAGGCTCTGCTGACTCCTAGCACAAGGCTTTTCTCATTCTGCCACACTGCCATAAAACATAATTGAGACAAGTGACAAACTATGGAGCTAAAATGAAAATTAGGAGTGAAGAGATCTTTTTAATTATACTGAAATATATGTACGGAGTGGCTTTCTCTGAGGAGCTCAAAGTACTTTTCAGCTACTCTCTACCTCACTCGAATAACATTTCTGTGAGACTTAGTGTCCCTGTGCAAGAGGTGAGGAAGCTAGCATATAGTACTTAAGACTAGACTGTTCCTTAAAATTGTGGCAACTAAAGAAATAATGTTCAAAGGGTTTTCAGATTTCACAGGGGCTTGAGAATTATTATTCATTGCAAGGGAATTTATTCTGCATCTGTTCTTTCTAGTTAGTCAAGGCACACAAAGCCCTCTCGGAGCTATTCCTGCCTAGTGGAAATAAAAGTGTTCTGGGAATCCTGATGACGTGATACAGGCTGGTCTGATTGAAGCAAATGCAGGTTAAACAACTTAGAGCTTCCTCAATAAGAATCCTCCTGATGCTCCCCATTCCCAGTTCCCTAGGGACCTAGAAGACATTTAAGGTCTGCTCTGAAATTTGATTCCAAGTTTTCAGAGTTATCAGTGTGAGATTTGCCAAACTGGCAAGTCAGAAGACCCTGGTTACATCAGTAGCCAGAGACCATCGGTGGGGTTGCTTTCAAAGTTAGGTACATGATGAGGGGAAAGTTGTAGTAATTACTGAACAGACGCACTTAATGAGGTCTCTACTGGATTTCCAGCTGGCAACTGGAGCAGTGCATGGGGACAATGGTATTGCAGTCACTCAAATGATTCTGTGACATCACGTCCTCCCCTGGTTGTCATGGTAGCTCCAATAATTCCCCTGAAAAGTTCCCTTAGGATGAAGGCAAGTCTCATCTTTCTCCATTAACTGGAAGTTCATGGGGCTTAGTTCCCTACAAAGGATAAAAAGGAAAAAGCTCTCTGTTGGCCCACAAATCACACTACCTTTGAGCTGGCAAGGACCTCAGAGACCATCTAGTACAAGCTATACGGAAATCCTGTACTCGTTGCCTTGACTAGTCCAATCCCTGCCTACATTAGGGACCCTTCTGCAGATTCTGGATGCGTGTTCAACCAGCAAAGGCAGCGTAGAACAATGTCAAAGAACTCACTTCTGAAAACAATCCACTGCCTTTCTGGAAAACTCTTCTCAAAGGTCTTTTTTACCTTTACCTGAAAATCTGCCTCTACTCCTCCTACTCATCGCTTTTAATTCTACTATCTGGGACCAAATTTCTTATTGCTGGGTGGAAGAGGGATGGGAAACAGATCTATGATTTCATTGGTACAGGAAATTCCTAGGTGAGGAAACTTCCTCTACCAAGGCCCTCTTCTGCCTCGTATCCATAGTCTTAGAGAGTGGCCTAAAGTGCTGAGAGGCAGCTCTCTCAAGGTCGTACAGCCAGGATGTGTCAGAGGTATTCCTGGCTTCAAGGACAACTCTCAATTCATTAGAAAACACTGTCGCTACACTAGCTGGTTCACTTCACCCCCTTGGGCCTCAGTTTCCTCTTCTGTAAAATAAGAAGGTTGGTCTCTAAAGTCCCTTACAGTCCCAGTCTGATGGTGTAGTTCTATCCCATTTAGGCACAACAGTCCTTAACTATTTAAAGATTCCAATCACGGCCCTGCTAGGTCTTGTCTCATCTCCAACTTGTGCTGGTACAGACAACCGGCTCACCATCTCCCAGTCCTGCTGCAGCTGGTCATACAGAAATGTGGTGGCCAGAACTGAATGGGCTTAGTGTTTGGCCCCTTCTGTGGCTACAGTGCAGGACTGCAGGGTCATCCCATGACTAACGTTAGCATTTGGAGTATCCTTATTTCTCCACTTCTCATGTGAGTGCCTCGGGAAGGGAGTCAGCCCTGCTCTACCCTCCTGAGTTCTGCCGATCCTTGCAAGGACCAGCTAGGTAACACTCAGTCCCAGAAGAACAGATGGAAACATGCTCAGCCTCTGCACTTGTCCATTGTCCTTGATGGCCACAATACCCCTCTCCAGATCAAACCATACCTATGAGTTGAAAGGTAGTATGGTAAAGTGAAAAGTAAGTAATACTCATAGGCTGAACAGGGGTGGGGAACTGGTGGCCTTGAGGCCACATGTGGCCTTCTAGGTCCTTGGGTGCAGCCTTTTGACTGAGTCCAAGTTTTATAGAACAGATCCTTTTATGAAGGGGATTTGCTCTGTGAAGTTTGGATCCAGTCTTGAGGCAGCAGGTTCCCTACCCCTGGACTGGAAGGCAACATAGCCAACGTAAAGCGTACTGAAGCAGAGTTCAGCCACAGGAGGAGAACAGGAATCTTAGCTCTACCACTTACTAGCTGTGTGAGTCACTCTGCCTCTGCCAAATGCACCTGCAACACAGGGTGGTTGGTCTGGTGGTTGGTCTAGTGCTTGGTACAGTGCCTGGCATACATTTGGTGCTTAACAAATGCTTGCTGACATTTTTCTGAGAGGCAATTAGGGTTAAGTGACTTGCTTAGGGTCCCATAGCTAATAAGTATCAAGGATCTAAGGCTAAATTTGAACTCAGGGCCTTGTGACTCTAGAGCCAGTGCTCTGTCCAAGTTTGTTGCCTTTTTGACTTGACTAGACAACCCATGTCTAAGGTCCCTTCCAGCTCTGGATCCCTGATCCCATGATAACAGTAGCCCTAGATACAGCTGCCAATCAAAGGATGCACAGTTCTTACACACAAACCTCCTGGGTGTCCTAAAGACTAAGCAGTGATGAAAAGATGAAGCGCTCACCAAGTAGCCGCTACTATTTATCTGCTGGTCTTGGTAGATACCTTGGGGGGCCATGGTCTTGGTTCTGTCCCAGGAAGTACAGTCCCCTAGAAGTACCAGACCAGGACAAATCACAGTAAAATTCACCTCACTCCTACGGGGCTTCCTGCTTCAATTAATGGCACGTGGAGAGGCCATAAGCTTGATGGCTAGATGAGGCCTCTGGCCAAAGGAAGGCCTGCATTCAAGATAAACCCCAATTAATAACATTACCATAATGACACATGATGACCAGCGAGGTAACTTTGCCCAAGTCATTCAGTGCTCCAGGCTGTAAAGCACACAAAGGTTCCTGATCCGCTTTGGTGGAGGGGCTTTCCTCATGCCACAGATCATAAACCCTTACCAAAAATACCACATGAACTCTTTGGGTCTCCACATCACACTCCAACTCTAGACCCCAGCTGAGCCTGCAGAGTCACTAAGATCCCCAAGTCTTTTCCACACTAGCCATATATAGAAGCAGCTATGTGGGTGCAAGGGGTAAGAGTCAGGAAGACCTGAGTACAAATTCAAGCTCACACACTTACTAGCTGTGTGACCCTGGGCAAGTCATTTAGCCTCTATTTGCCTCTATTTCCCCAACTGTAAAATGCCTACTTCCCAAGGTGGCTGTGAGGAACAAAGGAGATGATACTTTTCATGCATTTGGTACAGTGCCTGGCACATAGCAAGCTCTAGATAAATGTGTATGTATATATGTGTGCATTTGTATACACGTATATACACATGTGTACAGATATAGATATGGATGTACATATATCCCTATATACACATGTGTACAGATATAGATATGTATGTACATATATCCATATATACACATGTGTACAGATATAGATATAGATGTACATATATCCATATATACACATGTGTACAGATATAGATATGGATGTACATATATCCATATATACACATGTGTACAGATATAGATATGGATGTACATATATCCATATATACACATGTGTACAGATATAGATATGGATGTACATATATCCCTATATACACATGTGTATAGATATAGATATGGATGTACATATATACACATGTGTACAGATATAGATATGTATGCACATATATCCATATATATACACATATACCCCTCCCACCCAACCCCTGCATTTCTCACTAGCCCTCCATTTATAACCCAATGCTACCTCTCGCTGACTCTGCCCCTGTGACCTCTCTCACATGCCTCCTTCAGTCTCCACACACACAGCTGCCCTCCTCGCTTAAGTCCTGTTCACCTCCCCCCTCGACTGTCACAACAACTTCCTCATTCAACTTTCCATTTTTTCTATTTAATCCATCCTCTGGGCAGACATGAACTCATCACTTCCTTGCTCAAGCAGCCTTTGTGGTTCCCTGTCACCTCTTGGATGACATACAAACCACTCAGAGTTGGCATTTAAAACCCTTTGTAGTCCAGCTCCAACCTACACTTGCTGACGGTGTCTGGCAAACAGAAGAGGCTTAGTAAGTGCTTGCTGGTTGGCTAATCGACTTATTTCACATTCCAACCAAATGGCCTACTTCCTCTACCCCAAAATGAGCAGTCCTGCCTCCAAGGCTTCATCCAAACTGTTCTCCTCTCACCTCCATGGAGCAGATGCTTGCTTCCTGATGCTATCAGAAAAACCTGGAAAGGCTTACATGAGCTGATTGGAAGTGACATTTACTATGTACAAAGTAACAGCAGTATTGAAAGATGGTCAGCTGGGAATGACAGCTATTCTCAGCGATACAACGATCCAAGACAACTCTGAAGAACTTAAGATGAAAAATGCTATCCATCTTCAGACAAAGAACTGATGGCATCTGAACACAGACTGAAGCATACTTTTTTTTTCCTTTCTCTATTTTTCTGGAGGTTGGAGTTTTTTTGGATCTATGTTTTCTTTCACAACATGACTATTATGGAAATATTTTGCATGACTACACATGTATAACCACTATCGAATTGCTTGCCTTCTCAAGGAGGAGAGGGAGGTAGGAGGGAGGAAGGGAGAGAATTTGGAACTCAGAGTTTTAAAAATGAATGTTCAGAATTGTTTGTGGGGAAAAATAAAGTACATAATTCAAATACAAAAAGAAATGCTTCATGATTAATTCTCCCAGGTGTTAATACTTTCTCCCTCTTTAAAGTCAATACAAGCATGTGGGTAAGAGTCAACAGCTGGAAGTACCTCCTGAAGGTGGTAGGACCAGAGCTGTGCTTTGAAAAAAGTTAGGGATTTTCTAGCCAGAGATGAGGAGGGCATTTCAGACATGAGGGACAGCCAGGGAAAAGGTGAAGCAGTGGGAGATGAAAACACCAAGTATGGAGAATGGAAAATAGATTAGTGTGAAGGGGTCATTAAGTATATGAAAGGGTGTCATATATGATCAGTCCAGCACATAGTAGGTGCTTAATAAATTTTGATTGATTGAAAAAGGAAGCTGGAGCCAGATTGGAAAGGAATCCCCCTTTTATAGACCTCCCTTTTGCTGTCCCTGACCTTTTCTTTACAAAGTAGATGAACTCAAGTTTCTTTTTCTCTTGATATCTTGGCTTGTGCCTTCTGAGACACTGAGGAGAGTAAAATGAACAAAAGTCAAGCAGGTAGCAGATGAAATGGGGGGGAGACAGGGAGAGGTCCTGGATAATTCAGAGATGACAACACTCACCCTAGCACAACAGAAACTGACAGCAGCGATAGATGAACTGCATATTCCTTTTTGCTTTGAGGTTTTTCCCTTTGATGTTGGACTCTCCAGAAAATGGGTTCCAGTTCTTTTGGTCTTGCAGTCATAGCTCTGTGATGTTCACCAAGGGAGCACATGGAGGATAAAGCACGGGGAGGCCCTGAGCCACTACTCTTGTGAGTCAGGTACCTCTCCAAGTAGAAAAGACCCAATTTTGCTCTCCAACGTGCATGTCCACACCAGTGATGTCAATGGGAGCTATAGACAGGTCTCCTGCAAGGTAGGCACCTTTCAGAGGGAGCATATTCTCTTTCTAATTTTAAGCCTCAAAATGCGGGGTAGGGGGTTAAGTGTCTCAGGCTCTGGAAGTGAGCAAGTTGGCTTTGCTTTGCTAGAAGTAGTAGGAAAAAAGAGATCTCAACCTGACCATTTTTTCAGTGTTAATTTAAAAAAGAAAACCCACATTGACATCACGTTTCAAGGTTTGCAAGATACTTTATATACAGGATCTCATCTGATCCTCACAATCCCCAATTTACAGAAGAGGAAACTGAGGCTGAGAATAAGTAGCAGGGGTGAGATTTTAACCCATAGATTTGCAAAATACTTCACATTCCTTGCCTCCTTTTGTCCTCCTAATCTCCCTCTGAGGCTTCAGGGATGGATAGGGAAACTGAGTTTCAGGGAGGTCATTCAGAGAAAAAGTCTTTTCTTATACTACTGGCCCCTTTATCCTCATGCTCTTCATACTACTACTATTTCATACTTACTATGCTCCATTTCTGTCATTCAGGCCTTTTGGGCTTCCCCAACAACAGCCTATCTCTTGCCTCTCTCCTATGTCTGGAAAGTCCCCTCTCCTCACTTCTCAGAAGGCTCAACTCAAGCCCCACTTCCTCCAAGCAGCCTCCCTAAATGCCCCTTAGTGACATTTTCTCCCAAGACAATTCCCTTGTACCCTATATATTTGTGTGTATATCCCCCCACTTCACACCCCAGTAGACTATACACTCCTTGAAGGCAGAATTTCTTTTTTTTACACTTTTGTCTTTATATACAAGCACCCAACACTGTCATTTGTACCCTTTTTTTTGGATAGATGAATCAATCAAATATTGTTATGAATGTACCATGTGCTTGGGACTGTGGTAGGCACTGGAGGTACAATGACAGAAGTGAAGCAAGGCCAGTCCTCCTGAAATAAGTCTAGAGGAAGCATGAAATTGTGGGAAGGATGCTGACAATGCATCTGGCAAGTGATTTAATTTCATTTAGTTTCATCGTTTTCAAGACAAGTTGGTTGGTGTAGGTGATCTCCAAGATGTCAAGAATCTGGGGTGCTAGGTATAGACAGTAAGGGAATAGAAGCCAGCAAACCACCTCTCCATCTTCTTACAGATGTGAGATGTGCTGGAGAAGTGAGGGAAGGATGGCAGTCCTGAAAGTGGGACACTGAAGCCAACAAGGATCGATGCCATGTAGATGACTCCCAAACCACACCCACCATCAGTTTTTTCCCAGAGCCCTCATCCAGGGTGCATATGGCTGGTTGCAGAGAGGTAGATGATAGAAAATTGCCTTGATACAGACAGAGCCCAGGGAGAGGGCTTCTAGAGATGTGGGAGGTGGTGGTGATAAGGCAAGAGATGGTAGGGTGGTAGGGGTGGTAGCAGCAGATTAATGAGGGGGAGGGAAATAACAGACAGTCAACAAGCATTTGTCAAGCTAGATGCCAAGAAGTAGGCTAAACACTGGGGATACAAAGAAAAATCAGTGTAGTTCCTGCCCTCAAGAAGCTTATATTCTAATGGAGGAGATGGTCTGTACATAAATAGGAATTCCAAGATACATACAAGGCAGGTAGGAGAACATCTGAAAGAAGGAGCTCTTAGTGTGTGTGTGTGTGTGTGTGTGTGTGTGTGTGTGTGTGTGTGTGTGTGTGTGTGTGTGTGAGAGAGAGAGAGAGAGAGACAGAGAGAGACAGAGAGAGAGACAGAGACAGAGACAGAGACGAACCCCTTTGACCAACTAGCAATATCTCTAAAGCCCTTCTAAGAATAAAGTTCTTAAATGCAGAGAGGATTACAATGGAAACTAATTCTATAAAAATGCAGTGATCAAAACATATTTTTAATAAAGCCCACAAATTCCAAGTTAAGAACTTCTGCCTGCTGGGAAAGGTGATCTGTACAAAGTGACATTTGGACTGAGTCTTGAAGAAAGCCAAGAAGTCTAAGAGGCACAGATGAGATGGGAAAACCTTCCCAGAAGATAGAATACCCAAGGCAAAGGCTAGGAGGTAGAATGTCATGTGAGGAACAGCCAGAAGGCCAGTATGAGTACACCACTGAGTAGGTGGAGGGAAGTAATGTTATTGTCATGGTCAGACCTGACCTTTGCATGACTTTCCTTCCTCATTGTGGCTATCATGGTGTCTGTGTGTATGTGTGTGTGTTGGTAAATGCAAGGTAGGGGTAAGGGAAGGATGTGATCAAAAGAGGGATGGCATTTCTGGATGCTTCTCCCAGTGATATATATTTATATTGTGACACCAGAACCTTTCCCAGAGCATGTGTGGGAATGGTCCTACACCCTGGCTTCTTCCCTTGGGTCATATGTGCTCACTCTGGTCCCTGGACAAAGGTCATGTCTTCCTACCAGTTCTTACTCAGTCCCTTGATTTCCATGAAAGGGAAAGGAGGAAGGAGAAATTCAGGGAAGATTATGTCAAATATGACTGGCAACTGAGCCAAGAAAAGTCAGGATGTAAGGAGACATGACCATAGCTGAGCCTATATTCCATTCAAGACTCCAGATCCAAAGCAGACCAACCAAGTATGCCTCTGGGTTGATTCAATTAACAAAGATTAATTAAGCAACTACTTCTAGGTACTGTGCTCAGCACCAGGAATATGAAAATAAAAATGATGCCAGTCCTGCCCTCATGGAGCTGACATTGTGGGGAGGGGCAGGGAGGAGAGATGCACCAGGTATCCAGATTAGGAAGCATGGGGTAATTTGAAAAGACAGAGCTCTAGCAAATGGCACAGTATGACCATGACTTTCCCTACTCAAGGGTACCAGGGAGGATGAGCACCTCGGGCAGGAGAGCTGCTCATCCCCTTTTGGTGTTCACCCTTACCCAGTTCTCACCTGTGGCTTGGAGAAGCATAGGTAGTAACCACATCCAGGGAAACCATCTCAGCAGATGGGCTAAACCAGGCTGAGGGTAACTAACAGACCTCCAACCTATTGGTGACTTGGAGGATGTCTAACCCAAGTATGGGAAGACTTTCCCCAGTAGAGTGGACCCATGAGAACAATTTGTTCCAATAGCCATGAAGGTAGCTGAAGCAGGTACTGGGGAGCTCTTGGCACTTGGTCAGACATTGAAGACACCAAGGTCATCCACTGCATACTGGGTCATCACCAGTAGCCTTGACTCTCATCCTGCTGCTTTACCCTGATGACTCAGAAAGAGAGTGCAACTCTGCCTTATTTAAGTTCAATTCAAGGAGAGTCAAGGTAAAACGAAGGATGGACGACAACCTTGGGTGGGGAGATCAGAGAAGGCTTTAAGGAGGAGATGGTACCTGAATTGAGCCTTGAGGCAAGGCATGGATTACAAGGCAGAGATAAGAAAAGGAGTACATTCCAGGCAGAGGAAGCTGCCTGGGCAAAGGTGTGGAGATGAGAGATGGCATGTCAAGTTGATTAAATAGTCCAGTTTGACTAGAACATAGAGGACATGGATGGAAGAACCTGCAATAAAGCTGGAAAGGAAGGAGAGAATGGGATGTAGGGGGCTTAAAATGCCAGATTGAAGGGTTTGCATTTTTTCCCTAAAGACTCCAAGGTTCTGCAGTGGGGGACGGGTTTGATGAGACCTTTACTCAGGAAAATTCTTTTCCTGGATGGGAGAATGAAGTTCAAGAGCTGGAGCCCAGGAGGCCAATTAGAAGGTCCCATTGAGAACAGGCTGTTACCATGTTGGTGATGGCATTGGGCATTTGTAACTAACAGCAGGCCCCTTCCTTTGCTAAAACAATCCAATTATTAAAAATAGTTAGATTTGGAAACCCTTTTCTGTATTTGGAGGAAAGAGTACACTGGAAAGCAGAAATTAATGGGCCATGATTTGATGTCAGTTGGAAATGTTATTAACATAAATTAAGAGGCTAAAGCACCAAGCACAAGATCTGAATTAAAAATCAAGACTTTCCTGGGCTGCATGGGGTGGGGGAGGGAGAGAGGGTTGAAACAGAGGCTGTGGGTCTTAGGAAAGGGAAGTGGATTTGTGGAGACAATTCCTGAAATGAGTTGTCTACACTTGTTGACCACTTTCTCAGCCCAAACTCACTCAGCCTCTCAGCATTGGACTGGCAGTCCTGTAAAATTTTTCTAGCTCCAGATCTATGACCTTCTATCTAAAACCTCTATGGATGTCAGATATCCCACCTATCAAATGAGGGCATTGGACTAGCTGGCTTGTGAGGTTCTTTCCAGCTCCTCAAAAATGACCCCAAGTATCCCTGGAAAAGCATAGACTTCTTAAGGACCTGGGCACCAGGTCTGACAAACTTCCAGAATTTGATCTTCTAGGGAGAAAGAGGAAGTCTAGGGCAGAGTTGATCTTGGGGTTTGCTCTCTAGCACCCCCAAGTTCTGGAGTTTAGGGGAGAGAGAAAGGGAAACTCCAGGCCAGGGTCAGCTTCGGGAAGAGAGAAGAGGATCTCGGAATTCAGCCTTCAAGGGATCCAAGGAAAAGCTCTTGGATAGAACCAGGCTTGGGGTTGTCTGCCTAACAGCCTCAGGTTTGCAAGTTTGAGTACTAGACCTTCTAATGAGAAGGGCAAATTCCTAGAGCCAGCTTCTTGGAAAGAAGTTTTGTGTGTGTGTGCGCGCGCGCGCGTGTGTGTGTGTGTGTGTGAATGTGTGTGTGTGTGTGTGTGTGTGTGTGTGTGTGTGTGTGGCCCCCAGAGCTATAAGTGCAAGCAAGAGACTAAGCCTCAATGCCCAGGAGGGAATGACCAGGCCCCTGCCCTCTGCCAGTACAATGAGCTATTTCAATGGCACAAGTCTGACGTTAAAGAATTCGTCTTAGGGAATTACTATAAGTTCAAGTCCAGGTGAGACAAAGAGACTCAGCTGAAGGAGTGGGCAGGCATTTTAACTCCAAGTGCATTATCCTTTCAGAGGAGAGGAGATTCTTGTCCTTTGCGCAATCCCATAAGGCTGAAATGAGTCGGTCAACAAGTATTGACGAGTACCTAGTATGTGCCGAATACTATATTAAGCACTAAGGGAACAAAGAGGCAAGGACGATCCCTGTCCAAAAGGAGTTTATATTCTAATGGAAAAGACTGCATACATCCTTGGGATGGAAATCAGAGAGTGACCATTCTAACAAGCACAGGGTCAGGGAAGGATCACTGGGAAGTGGCATGTTTTGGGGAAAAGAGAGGCACCTGAGGGAAAGATGGGGCTTGCCAGCGAGGAAGCAAAATTATACCATTTTTTCAGGGCTTCTGAGAGTTCTTCATGTGATCTATATTTTTTGTCCAATGAAATAAAAACCATCTCGGACCCTGGATCCAATATTTAGTGCTCTTTAAATCCAGCCATGAGCTTTCAGGATGCTTTCTGAGATACTCTGTTCAGGTGATAGCACAATTAGACAAAGATTTTTTTTTTAATTCTTCCAGACTGAATTCTACACCTGAAAGCCCAGAGCTTGTGTAACCTATAACTAACTCAATTATTCACGTTATTTTTTCAAATCATAGGTTTAGATTTGTTCTTGCCAACCAGCATACCTTGGCACCCACCTACACACCTCCCCGAATCTGTCTTTGTCAGCTGGTATATAGTCAATTCATGATAAAGAATTTAAGTAAGGCATAATGAGTCAAATACAATTAATCCAAATACTTTAATATATTTAAAAAAAACAAGGCATAATGGGTCAAATACAATTAATCCAAATACTTTAATATATTAAAAAAACAAGCGGAAAAGATTTTGGATTATAGTAAAAAATAATAACTTCTATTTATGCTCACTATTTGGATTATAAAGTACTTTTTTCTCAACAACCCTGGGAAATACATATCACACACACACACACACACACACACACACACACACACACACACACACACTGTGTGTGTGTGTGTGTGTGTGTCTAAGTCCTGGGCAAATTGCCTAACTTCTCAGTACTCCAGTATATCTAAAGCTATAGATTGCAAGAAAAAAAAGAGTACAAACATGCATTAGCAGAGGGAATTTCCTCACCTAGGTATACTTTATACTAGTCAAATCATAGGTCTAATTCCTATCCCAAATAGCATCATCTCCACTTGACAGATGAAGAAACTGCTCAAGGGAGGTTCAGTAGTTCTTCCATAGTCACAATTAGTAAGCTTAAATCTGAACCCAGGTCTCCTGATCCCAAGTCCATTCTGCTTTCCATTGTATCATCCCCTGTTCTGATTTACCTAGCCCACTGCTCCTCACTTTGGTTTTCATTTTAATCTCTATGTGAACTTGACCAACACGTTTAGCATTAACTATTCTAGTAAACAAGTGATGATCAAAAAATGGAAATGGGAAAAAGGAAAAAAACAAGTTCCCATGAACTTCCACTATTTTATAAAGAACTTAAGCACACCAAAAGTAATCACCACAACAAGGCGACCAACAAAGCCAAGAAACCATTTCAGTCAGTAAACAATCTCTTTGCCAAATGCAGAGATATAATCCAGGACAACAATGGCTTAGATTACGAATGCATTTATAAAATATGAGGTATTTTTTGCTTAGCATTAGTATATTTTTCTTAAGGATAGTTTTATAACCATAATAGATGGAGAATTTTATACAAATGCCTTCATTGTTGGATCTTACACACTGGAAAAACGTGATTACAAATATAGGTAGGGGTTATGATACTTACTCCAGCTTCCTTTAAAAATAATCCCCTGGGAATAGTGTCAAGTTTGTGCCCTGATATGTGTCCCAGTTTCCTAGATCATTGACATTTGTAAATTGTAAAAAAAAAAAACCCACAAACACTTCAATATCTCTTATCTCAATTCTTTCAATAATCTACTAACAGCTCTTTCTTTCTTCAGATTCCTTCGCATTCCATCCTTCAGTTTTTCTGTTGGTACATTAAGTCATGGTGTTACTATGTTGCTGAAAAACTTTCAACAACTGAAATAAGTAAAAATCCCAAATTAAACACCATGACATTGAAGGTCTTCTACAATTTAGCTTCAATCTAACTTTCTAGTGTAATCTCCCACTATTGAACAATATGAACCTTTGCTCGAGGCAAAGTGATTTATTCACTCTTTCCCCAAAGAGGCTTTGTACTCTTCCATCTATTTATGTTTTTCTACACAATCCCATCTTCTTCCTCATACTCTCAAACTATATAAACCTTACCATTAGTCACGTAATCAACAAACATTTATTCGTCACCTACCATGAGCCAGAAATTACATATACAAGGACAAACTTCCAGGAAGCTTATATAATAAAACAAGATATAAAGTTTTCCTGTCTACTCCAAAAGTAATTTGTGATTTAGAAATCAAAGGGGAACAGACAATATTTGCTACAGCAGTTCATATCTTCCCAGTTACACAACTGGCTTAAATGTATAGAGAGTTCAAGAATCCACTGTGCTTACTGTTTGTTGGCTATTAAAATTCAGTTTAAGCCCTGGGCGCAAGAAGTAAAAACTCTTTCCAACAAAGAGTCTCTTCTGCATATGACAAAATCTTGCAACTGAAAGTATTTTTCTCTATTGACCCTCTCACCAGTCATGTCAATCAGGAAATAAAGTAGTGACATGTCTGTATAGCATCCTGGGCAAAGCCCAGAAGAAAGTTTCCATATAGATGATAAAGTCCTTCATATGCTCCTGTTCAAGGATGATATTTCAACCAATCAATGAGCACGTTTTAATTCAATTTCAATTCAATAATCATTTATTAAGTGCCTACTATGTGCTTGGAACTGATAGAAGAGACAAAAGAAAGTCTGTCCTAAAGGAGCGTATAATCTAATGGGGGAGCCAACTTGAAAACAAATAAATACAAAGAAAACTATAAAAATGATTAAAAGAGGGAAGGTACTGCAATTAAGGTGGATTAGAGAAGGTTTCCTGTAGAAAGTGAGATTTTAGTTGGGATTTAAAGGGAGACAGGGAGGTCAGTAGTTGGAATGGACTCTATGCCTGAAACAATGCGAGATTCTGGGTATATAAAAGTAAGATGAAAAAACAGCCTCTCCCTCAAGGAGTTTGCCACCTACAAAAGGGAAACAGAGGCACTCACAGATAAGTCAATATAACAAAACAGAACAGAACAGAAAATATATTATATGATATAACATAACATAGCATAATATAATATATAATAAATATTGCGATGTGATGTAATAAGATAAACCCAAAGCAATGCCAGGGACACTAATGAGAGACTTCTTGTGATAAGTAACATGGTCACACAGTGAATAAGTGTTTGAAGTGGGATTTGAACCCAAGTTCCTGACTCCATGTCCAGCACCCCCTCACTCCCATCTCTCTAACTAGGCGGTAGAGGAGGTGTGGGTGAAAGGGAATCAGGAAATACTATTGCATAAGGTAACTCTGAGTTGACTGTGAAGGGAACTAGAGGTTCCAAGTGTAGGAAACCCTGTGCTTCTGATTGGCAAAGCCCATCTCACTTCTATATTTGTGTGCCAAGCTCATGGAACAGTGACTGACACATTGAAAGTTCTTAATAAATGTTTGTGGATAGATTGTCTGAAGAGGCAGAAGCAAGGAGGAAGGGCATTCTAGGCATGTAGGAATATCTGTGGACAGCCAGGTGGCCCAAGTGACAGAAAGTTGGGCCTGGAGTCCAGAAGACCTGAGTTCAAATTGAACCTCAGACATTTAGTAGCTATGTGACTTTTAGCAAGTCACTTCACCCTGTTTTCCTCTGTTTCCTCATCTGTAAAATGAGCTAGAGAAGGAAATGCAAACTACTTCAGCTTCTTTGCCCAGAAAACCCCTAATGGGGTCATGAAGAGTCAAATATGACTCAAATGACTGAACCACATGAAACACCCATGCAAAGGGTAGTGATGGGAAATGGAGTTTCACACATATTGAAGAATGAGTGAATCCATTTGGACAATACATACAGTGCATGGAGGGGATGAGGACAGGGACCGGAAATGGAATTTCATTGATATAGATATATTCACTAATATAAGTTAGCACTTTCTCCATATCTTAAAGGCTCAGGGAAATGAGGTCTAATCAACCTGAGAAGTCAGGTTGCAAAGTCATATTGTAAAGGGCTGTAAAAGCCAGAGAAGTATATATATATTGTCTTAGAGGCAACAGAGAGCCACCAAAGTTTCTTCATCGGGTGATGATATGGTCTGATATGCACTTTAATCATATTGTTATGGAAGATGGATAAGAAAGAGGAAATATTAGCTGTAGAGATATCTGAGTTAATCCTAGTGAGAAGTGATGATGATTTCGACTGATGTGGGTGTGTGTGGAAAGAAGGGAAGAAGGGAGAAAATGTGGAGAGACAACTGTCAAGGCTTGGCAGCTAATTGGAACGGGGAGGAAAGTGAGAAAGAGTAAAGTATGACTCCTGGTTTTCAAAACCTGAGCAACTGGGAGAAAGGGAAGATTTTTGACAAGAAATAGGAAAATCAAGGGAAAAGGAAAAGATGAGTTTTTAGGGCAAGACAATTAATTCTCTTTTGGACATGTTGAGTTTAAGATGCCTGAGGAATATACAGTAAGTTAGCCTAGAGCTCAGATGAGAGATAAAGCCTAGATATGGGGATTTCAGTCACCTGCAGAGAGATGTTAGTTGGACCCCTGGGAGATAATGAAAAAAACAAAGAGAACTCAGGGCAGAGCCCTGGAGTATATGTACAAAGATGGAGCAAAATATGGGTGATGATCTGACAAAGGAAATGGAGGAAAAAAGAACTAATTACAAGAATTACAACAGTGTGATGCCCCAAAATCCCAGAGGGGAGAAAATATACAGGAAGAGGGAGAGATTGAACAGGTTGTGCACCACTCAGAGGTCAAAAAGGAGGATTATGAAAATTGCTTGGGGGGAAGATGTCAAAGTGCTCTATTTGGAGAGTATGCTTTCAGTCAAATGGTAAGACAGAAACCTCATTGCAAGGGGGTTGTAAAGTGAATGGGCAGTAAGAAGGTAGAGGCAACAGTGTAGCTAAATTAATTACTACAATGTTGCGATATTTTTAAGTAATAAATTCAACATGTAACTTTCAACGGTGTCCTACTTGTCTGTGATTCCATTGACTTCCCTTCTCTTTTGTGCATTAAAAAAAGCTTCAGTGATACTCTTTTTCTTTCTTTCCTTTGGCTACCCAAATACGGCAGAAGTCTCAAAATACTACAGGAAAATAAACATTTATATAATTCTTACTATGTGCCAGGCATTGTGCTAAACACTTTACACAATCTCACAACAACCCTTTGAAGTAGTAGCCGTTATTACACCCATTTTACAGTTGAGGAAACTAAAGCAAATAGATGTTAAGTGGTTTGACCAGGGTCACACAACTAGTAAGTGTCTGAGGCTAACTCAGCCCTTCATGATTCCAGGTCTTGAATTCTATCCACCAACTGCCACAGGATGTCCTCAATGAAATTCTTGACCAGAAGAATGAGCCCAAAATGTCTACTTCACAGGCTACCATATACAACTGAACAATCAGTTCATGAAGTTACTCCATCAGGACATTTATCTTGAGCAGGCACTAGACATGGACAATGAACATTATCTATAACTGAATTGGAGGCAGAGAGAGAGCTAAATTTTGAGCTAAGGTAGACAAGGGAAAGAAATAAAAAGAAAAGAGGATCATTGAAGCTTTTTAGTGAACCAAAGAGAAGGGAAGTCAGAAGGAATCACAGACAAACAGGACAGCTTTGAAAGCTACAGGTTGAATTTATTACTTAAAAATAAGGTAAACTATGCATAATAGAGAATCACAGTTTCATGTACAATTCTCTTGTTCTGCTCTACCAAATAATGGCATTAGATTATAAATGTTTTTAATTTCAATCTTCTCTAGAGAACTGCGGGGGAAACTTGCATGGTCAGAAGAAGTGCCAGTATCAAGGAGATCCCAGAACCATGGACAATGTAGCAGCTTCTATTCCAAGCCTTCATCCTGGACTATGGGTTAACTAATCAGCTCTTACAATGCTCCAGTGAGGAGGCTTGGATTATCAAGCCAAGGGATCACTATGCCTGCAGATGGGGCAGGAATTGTAACAGGCTCTCTAGTTGGATAGCTGGGACCATTCTTCCAAGGCCCACATGGAAGCATTTTACTTGGGGAAATTTGACACTTCCAATGCTTGATATGATTGAAAATATGAACTGAAACAAATGGGAGTCTTCTAATTGTTCCAGCATTTTACAAACACATCTGGTCAAAGAGAGACCAGTCTGGGCAAGATCCTGAAAAGGTTATTATACTAGCTTAATACCAGAGATCAAAGGATAATAGATTTAGAGCTGGAAGTGACCTTAAAGGACTACGCAGCCCAACCCTCTCACTTTACAGATGTGGGAAGTCAAATCTAGAGATGTTAGATTATTGCTCCAAGATCACATTGGTATTAAGTAACAGAATTGAGATTTGAATCCAGGCCCTGGTCCTCCAACTCCAGTGACTGAGTATCCATGTTGTTATATTCAGGTGACAAAACATGTTTTCAAGGCTAGCTCCCTGCTTTCATAAATTCATCTGTCTCATCTCAGTGTCCTTTGTCAGTAATCACACATGCTAACCGACCTCTGTGCTGAGCTAAAAAGATGTAGCACTAGGGGCAACTAAGTGGCACAGTGGATAGAGAAGCAGCCCTGGACTCAGGAGAACCTGAATTCAAATCCAGCCTCAGACACTTACTTGCTGTGTTACCCTGGGCAAGTCACTTAATCCTGATCACTTCAAAAAAAAAAAAGGCAGTAATTACCCAAAGGGAGCTATTAACCTAGAATTGGACCCCACACCTAGCGTATGTGACCACAAGGTTTTGACAGTGCTTTTCTTTAAGAAGTGGAATGGTATCTGAGCAGCACAGGCTGAAGAGCCTGCTAATGTTCAAGAATGCATTAAGCAGGATGCACTCTCCTTCAGCGATTAGTCTACTTCCACTAGTTTCCATTTCCTTGGCTTCCTTGGGCTACTCTATCTCATCCTGACATTTTGTTACATCTCATCCAATTTAACCAAGGCAATAAACATTTATTAAGGGTCTACTGCTTGCAAGGGACCAGGGTAGACTCCAGAAGAATACGATCTGAGCATTGGAAGGGACTTCAACTAATTGGGTGTGCATCCATCTAGCCCAACCATACACAAGAGGAATCCTTACCCTAATATACACATTTTGGGACCTTGTTTAAATTTTAGAGTCCTGCTCCTAGTCGTGTGGCCCTGAGTAAGTCACTTGCCTTTGGGGAGCCTAAGTTCCTTATCTGTTCAATGACAATAACACTCTAAGTAACCCTTCCCTCACAGGGTTGTCACGAAGCTTGAATGAGATCACGTGGGAAAATGCTTGGCAAACCTTAGAGTCCGTGTAATTAGAGTGATCAAGCTTGGCCCAGAAGAGACGAGGGACCATGGATGGGGAATATTGCCTAACCTGTCAGATTCTAACAACACGGATTAAAAGTGCCTACCATGGGCCAGTTAATGTGGGATTAGTTTTACTGAAGTGCTTCTTCTCACCAAAAAAAAAAAGAAAAAAGTTCAAGTCCTGTGTAAATGTCAGTTACTGTTATGACTGTTCTTATAGTATTTGGGATGATCTATGTGGCTGCTCCTGGGTCTCCATGTGATGACAAGGGGTCAGCCCTAGTTTTCCCCTGGGCATCGGGAGGCATCCTTAGCATCGCCCCAGGATCAGAAAGGTGGTGAGCCTCCTAAGAGGGAAAGTTTGAAAGGAGCACACACTGCTCAAGGAAGAGAATGGGGGATTATCCTTCATGCTGAAGTGCCAGGAACTCTGCAAAGCACAGCAGGAGCAGCTGCCCAAACTGATGCCAAATAAATGATTGGTGAATGCATGCATGCATGAATGAATGAACAGGCAGCATGGCACGGTGGGCATAGGCCTCCATTTGGAGTCAGAAGTGACCCAGTTGTATTTCCCCCTCAGATAAGCTGAGCAGATCACTTCAAGTCTGAGTCTCAGCTTCCCCATCTGTAAAATGAGGATAACTGCACCAGCTTCACTAGGCTGATAGGAACTTCAAATGGCATAAGGTATAGAAAGTGCTTTGCAAAAACTTAAAGTTATATGAAAATGTCTGTTTTATTACTAATACTATTCTTATTTTCCTTGTTACTTGGACCCCGGGCAAGTCACAACTTCCTGGTCCTCTTCAAGACTCAAAGTTGCCAAGAAGGTGTCAATCTGCTTTGGGGGAGGGAATTTCCTCACCTGGGAGCTCCTTATTCTAATGAAACTTCAGGTGCAGGGCCTAGCCTTATTCCCTAACATTCCTGCTATTATTTTTCTCTATTTTCCCCACTCCCACCCACCCAAAGAAATTCTGAAATCATTCAGGCTGGGTCATCCCCAAAAGCAGAAATCCCTCTCTCCTGCCACCGCCCGCTCCCTGCAGGCTGTGGGCAGGGCTCAGACTCCATCAGTCCCTGGTCCCCTAGGCTTCAGTTTGCTGTCACGAGGTACCTTGTTTTTCTCCTTCCAGGGCAAGAGGAGGATCAGGGGAACCCCGCCGCCATGGTTGCTATAGTAAATGCCTCCCTCTGTTAGCAACACCAATGCAGCCCAGGCTCAAGATTTTCCAAAACACCTCTCTCTCTTCCTTCTCTAAAAGAACCTAGAAGAAAATATTCTTGCTATAAGAGTACCAGGCTTGGCCACAGAGATTCTAGGTGTAAAACCTAGTACTGCTCCTGCCCTTTGGGAAGGTCACACTATCAATAAACATTTAGTAAGGACCTACTATGTGCCAAGCCCTGTGCTAAACCCTGAAGATATAAAGAGACAAAAGATAACCCCTGCCCTCTAGGAGTGAGCTCAAAAGTCTATATCAGTCTCTGCCAGATTCAGTTTTCCTTTCAGTAAAATGAGGGGATTGGATTGGGTGGTGTCTCTCAGGCTACATCTTGCCAAGACAATAACATACAGTTGGCAAGTCAGTCCATTGAGGCAGTCCATCAGTGATAGATAGCTATAAGAGATGGAGGATCCCCTTTGCCATTTCACCAAAAGTCAACCTTGGAAACATGATCAACCTCCAGGTTCCCCTTTCTTATCCCCTTCTTTCCAGCTACCTGGTACTTGCTCACATGGTACCTAGGGAGACAAGTCCACATTGGAATACCAAGAGTAGGAATGACCCACTCATGATAAAGCAAAGAAAAATTTTCCTCAGTGGCTCACAGATAAAAAGCTGGAAAAGACCTCAGAGGCATTCAATCCAGTTTCCTCAGTTTATAATTGAGGTAAAGTGACTTGCCTATGATCACAAAGGAAGTAAGCATCAGAGGTAGGTTTTTAAACCCAAGGTCCAAACCCAGAATTTCTTTTGTTTCACTACCTTCCTTCCTCTTCCAGAGTTCTAAAGCCATTGGCTTTTGATCCCCGAACTCAGTTCTGTTTCGAAGCATTCCATGGGGGTGGATCATGTTAAAAATGGCTCTCTTGAAGTGGTGAATTATACTTTCCATAACCTGGACCCCTCCAAACCAGCTTCATTAAAACCAGGACTCAGCTGAAAGGGCCTCCCCAGAGTTGAATTACAAATAAATTCCCACATAAGGGCCCTGCTGGATTCTCATCGTTATAATTATGTGCTACAATCACAACTCAATAGTTTTCATGAGGACAGAACATTTCAATCATAACCAAACAGCACTTATTGTATTTGGCATTTTCTCGATGTTGGCTAATTAAACCTCTGAAAAACCTTTCTTGGTGATTCACCCATTTTATGGACTGGAATACTGAAGCAGGAAAAGCATAGTAACGTTTGATTAGTCATAGAGTTTTTAGAGTTTGAGGGGGATTTCTGTAGCCATCTCACCTAAATCATTCCTATAAAGGAATCTCCATAACAAGTGGTCATCCAGCCTCTGCTGGAAGACCTCCATGGAGACAGAGCCCATCCCTCTGGAGGCAGCCCATCCCACTTTGGAGCAGCTCCCATTATTAGAAGGTTTCTCCTAAAATCCAACTGAAACAGGCCTCTTTGCAGCCATCCCCCTCTCCATCTAGTTCAGTCTTTGGGACAAAATAGAACGCAGTGATGCCTCTTCCCCAAGGCAAGCCTTCAAATACTTGAACGGAGATATCCCCACAAGAAGCCTTCCCTTCTCCAGAGTAAACATCCTCTGTTCCTTCAGTGGATTCTTCCGAGGCAGACTCAGCCCTTCTCTAACCTGGCAGCCCTAACATTCACTAATTTCCTTTCTAAACTATGGTGCCCCAAACAGAAACCAATTGCTGCTGAGAGCCAACCAGGACAAACTGGGTGAAACGCAAGATGAGGCAGAAAGGAGCACTGAACTTATTTGGGCTTTGGATCATACAATACATGTACGTAGGTGAACTGGTGGGTTTATTAACTGCAGAAAATTAACATAGGTCAACAAACCAGGTGACAAACTCCCCACATACCTCAGCTACCAATGCCTGGGCAAGCACCATCTAATCACCCCCAAAACGGCCTTCCTTTGGAAATGAGGCCCACCTCGCCCCTGCCTTTCTCTAAAGAGCTTCTTCTGGCCCAGCCCCAGATGATCTTTTGTCAGGAAGTCTTCTGAGTTAGTCATGATTTGGGTCATTCCTGGCCAGATGAACTTGGATTTGAAGCCTTTTTCTGACACTAGCTACATGATCTTAGGCATGTTACTTAATATCTCTGGGCTACAGTTTTCTCATCTGTAAAATGGGGCCAATAATCCCTACAGCACCTAACTCACTGGGTTATTGTGAGGCAGAAAGGTGGTCATATTTTATGTATCACTTGGCAAATGCTGCATGGAAATGTTGACTACTGTTGTTATCAGACTTGACTGAGAATTATCTTAGACTGACAGATCCCCTCCGATTTGCTCCAGTCTACCAGGAAGCCAGGCCAGCTCAGTAACCCTAGGATCTCTCCAAACCAGAGCCAAACCCTACAATTCTCTTTCTCCATCCTCATGAGCATCCTGTGGCCTAAGCCAACTCCAGGTCACCATCCCAAAGGGTTAGGGGATCAGGAAAGAGATGCCCACTGAGGCCCGATCTTTAAGAATTCACCTTAAATGAATCCAAGCAGGGCAGCACCTTCTTCCCCTTTCTCTCTACTGGCATCCCAGGCAACCCAATGTTCTCATGGGAAAATTCCCCATCTCCTTAAAAAAGGAAAGACTCTGAAAAGAGCAAGTCTCTATTAGCTTAGTGTATCAGTCATGTCTCTACACCCTTCCAGGAAGATGTATTCATTAAAACAGTGTCAACAGAACCAAGGAAATTTGAGAGAGCTGATCAAGGAAGATGGTTAGGAGGTGGCAGGGCTCCCCTGGACTCCCTCAGACCTCCATGTAGGGAACTGTCTACTCTGTCTTTGCACAAAGCCATCCCTGTTACAAGGTTCTCAGAGAGAGAAAGCTGGCAAATTATTGGATACTTCTAGTGGAACTAGGCCTGACATTGATACATGTGAACTTGGTGACAAGTATTGTCATACAGTGACCCAAACTTGGATTTGTGACACAGATATATCACATGGGAGGAAGTATTTTAAAGGCTATTTCTCCAAGGGTGAGATGGTATAAATGGATAGAGGATCAGCCTGGGAGTCAGGAAGATCTGGGTTCAAGCCCTATTCCTGTCCCAGACTGACTCTTAACTGGATTCCAACCTCTCAGTGTCCCAGACAGCTCACACTGATCAAGGGGGTCTCGTATTGCAATGAAATCATCAATCTAGTCTTTAAAAATGTCTTTAGAGTGACCAAGCTTAGCCTCAAAGAAGAGATAAGAAAGAGTCCTTCCCCCTCCCTAGGGATGAGGGACTACAAGTATGGATCACTGATATAACAATAGTAGCAATAACAGCTAACATTTATATAGGGGCTTGAATGCTTGAAAAACAACACACACACACACACACACACACACATATATATATATATATATATATATATATATATATATATATGTGTGTGTGTGTATATATACATATATATATATATATATACACATATATATGTATACACACACATATGTATGTAAGTTTGTTGAATGGTTGAAAGGTTTTTTTCCTCTTTGCAACTCTTCATTATAAGGGATTGTTCAGTTGGAAGGGGAGGAGAAATAGAGATGACATAAAAATAAAAAGATACCCACAATTCATTTAAAATATAACCCTTTATTTTATACTATTTGATGGAGTCCTCAGAGTGCTGGACTTGGGGTCAGAAAGAATTGGATTATAATTCTATCTCTGATACTCACTGGCTCTGTGATAATGGATAAGTCCCTTAACCTCTCTGGGCCTCAGTTTCCTCATCTGTAAAATGAAATCGGACTGGATGATGCCTAAGGTCCTTTCCTATGCTAAACGTAGTGCCAGTGACCCTCCCAAGAATGAACCAAAGCAAGGGAAGAAACCCTCCTGATTTTGCATATCTTCCAATTAAAAAGGAGAAAAAAGTGAGTGAATGGAAAGTCCCCATAAAAACTGCTGGAACTTCTGGGCCCTTTTAGATAGAGGAGAAGCATTTTCCCAAGGAACAACTGTTGAGCATTAGCATAGAGAACTCTCTCTGCAATTGCCTCACTTTTTCAAGAAAAAGGAAAGCCTTGGATTGTTCTTCAGCTGAACTCGGAATCAGAAAGATCTGAACTCCTACTGGGGCCTCTGATGCTTACCAGCTATAGGATCATGGGCAAGTCACTCACCTTCTAAGTCTTGGGCATCTCAGGCACTTTACATCAAAGACCATCTTAGGGATACTTAGGTGGCACAGTGGATAGAGTGCCAGACCTGGAGTTAGGGGTGATGCCTGCGCTCAAATCCTAGCTGCGTAACTCTGGGCAAGTCGCTTACACTGTCTGTGCCTTAGTTTCCCCACTTGTAAAACAGAGATAATAACAATCCCTACTTCCAAGGGTGGGTGAGAAGATGAAGTGAGGTAAGGTTTGTAAAGCACCCTGCAAACCTTAAAACACTAGGTAACCATGAGTTGGACGAGTTGAGAGCTTTGTCGTGGGAAGAAAAATCACAGAACTCTAATACATAAGAGAGGCAGCCCTTGGGAGCAGAAGTCAGTTGACCTGGGTTCAAGTCCTACCTGCGGTACTAACCAGCTTTGTGACCTTGAGCAAGACTTTACCTTCTCTGAACTCTGGCCTTCTGGATAAGATAAGGGGATTGGGTGGACTAGAGGAATTCAGTGCTCCCTTTGAGAGGGTAAAATTTTATAAGAGAAATTCCAAAATTGTTTATCAATTTAGTCCTTTCATTATGGCTTCATTACTGTCCTATACCAAGAAAACTAGAAGTTTTGACCTAAATTGAGTGGGATGCTTTAAAAGATGACCCAGAATCATCTTCGAAAAGCCATATCTTAGGATGCTTTTGAAGGAATGCTTTGAAAATATGGAATTCTTAAAAGCCCTGCCTGGAAAGTTGGGGCTCATCTGGATCGCTATCTAGTGTCCTGCCATCATGAGGATTCCCTGTCTCCTGTAAGCTGTCTTCTTTTTCTTCCTTCTCTTCCCTCTCCACCCTTTTAATTAAATAACCAATTGGGGTCAGTGAAAGGAGAATCAAAAAGCCTGTGTGACCTTGAGCAAGTCATTGAGGCCTCTGAGCCTCAGTTCCCTCATTTGTAAAAAGAAATCAGGCCTCTGTAGATATGAAACCACAATCTTTTTGCATTTCATTAAGTAATAAAACATGTACACACTTTTATATGTTCATAGAGAGGATCCGTGCAAAATCTTTTGAGGAGGAGGTTTCAACCACTTTAATAGGATTTACAAATCCTTTAAAGATTAAACATTGTTCCCTATTTGAATTTTTACATTCCAATTTAAGGTTCGCTCATTAAAAAGCACATGAAACTCTGAATATACTTTTGGGTTTGGTCAATACATTGATTGCTTTTGATGACCTGTTTTTTTCTACTCTTTCTGTTCTTCATTATGAAGGATGTTATCTTGGTTGAAGAGGAGGAAACATATATTAGGAAATGGAGGTGATGTACAAAACAAAGGGTATCAGTGAAAAAATTAAGTTTACTTAACCTCCAAGGAAAAAAGTTGGCAGAACAATGGCCTTGTAGTGAACTCAACTACAAACTCCAAAAGTCCTGTTCCACTTTATTAGAAGAAACCAAAATGAAAAGCAAAGGGTCCAAGCTAAGCACGTGGGAAGGAGAGAGAACATCTAACCAACGCATCAGTAGAGAACTGAAGATTTCAAGCTGGAAAGGATTGACCAATTCCCTCTCTACCTAGCCTTCCTTTTTGGCTGTAAATCCAAAGCACACAAATGTTTCCTGGCTACTAAACCAGAAAATGGAAAATCTTCCATAAATTGCCAGGAACTGACATAAGACTGCAAGACTTCATCCTCATGTTCCAAAGTTGATGGAGAGGGCAACAAGTTAAGATTTAGTCAGATAGCCCGTAATCTGGACACTAAAGAAAGTCCACTGAGGTGGGGTCCCCATACATACATACATACTCTCCCTGTCTTAGCTTGGTCTCTCCAAATACTGTCAGAAAGGAACCCTCCCTGTCATTTGCCACAGGGAAGTTAGCCCTTCCTCCTTCCCTCTCACCACCACCAACCCTCTGCCTCTTTAGTCCAGTAAGATGACTGGACAACTTCTGTCAGTTCCTGAACAGACAACTACAGGTCCAAACCAGTGTGGTACACTTGAAGTCCAAGCTGGCAAAAAAGGGTCTACCTTGTCAGATGTCCCCTGGCCTGAACCTCAGCCAAGAAACAGTGGGCCACCCACCCCCCACCCCAATTCTTGTTCCCTAAAATAAGCCAGAACCTTCCTGGAGTGTTTCCTAGTCTGCATGATTTGTGAATAAAGAGGGGAGAGTAGAGATAGAAAGGAGAAGGTAGGAGGGAAGAAATCGTGCTAAACATTGTCATTCATCACACAAACTGCAACTCCCCAAAGAATTTTCTAGACTTATTCTATCTACTTTCCTTCCTTTCTTTCATTTCCCTCCTTTCCTTCCTCTTCCTTTCCCTCCTATTCCTTCGTTTGCTCCCACTTCCTTTCTTTTCCCTTTCTCCTTTTCTTTTTCTTTTCTTTCTTTCTGCCTGCCTTCCTTCCATCCTTTCTTCCTCTCTTTCCCTGAAAACACCCGATCCCTACTGGTCAGTGAACTTGAGGTCTGGATACAGAGGCAACTCAGAAACCTGCCCTCCTCGAGTCACCGGCTCCCTCAAGTTGGAGCCCGCACATGCAGACGGCCAGCAGCCCGGGGCGCCCACAGATGCCCAGCCTGCCACAGCAGCACCGGCCGGCGAGCGCTGGGAACTCTGTGCCAGACTTCCTCCAGAGCCCTGCCCACGGCCGCGGCCAGGGAAGCACGCCCCTCTGTGCGAAAGGGGTCAGGAGAAGGCAGGAGAGCCCAGGCACCCCAGGAAGGAGGGCAGGAAGAGGGAGCAGGGCGGGATGCGAGGGGCTCACCAATGGTGAAGC
Source organism: Potorous gilbertii (assembly GCA_028658325.1). Classification (NCBI taxonomy): domain Eukaryota; kingdom Metazoa; phylum Chordata; class Mammalia; order Diprotodontia; family Potoroidae; genus Potorous; species Potorous gilbertii. Next base: position 119,889 of record JAQQSK010001930.1, read on the forward strand.
TGTAACCATCGATGCTAAAAGTAGCGCTTCGGCATTTCTTGAACCCATCCTTCCTGCCGCTCGCCTCCGTCATGGCTCGGTCAGGCCGGGCTCGCCCTCTGCTCTTCCCGGAGAGCAGCGGCGGCAGCCGCCCGAGGGCGCGGGTCCCAGGCAGGGCTCAGCGGCGCAGGGAAGCCGGGCCGGGGCAGTGCTGGCCAGCAGCTCGGACCTGGCGCATCGTCCGCTCCTCAGCAGCAGGAGTACAGCGAGCAGCTCAGCCCCACACACCTAGAGCGCAGCCAGCAGCGCCCCCGCGGCACAACCCAGCGCAGCGCAGCCCTGGGCGCCCAAGCAGCCTCCCCGCGCTGGCAGCGCCCGGGAGGAGCGCCCCGCCTGGGCACCAGCCAGCCTCAGAGCGCCAGCTCCAAGGGCCGCTGAGAGCCCTGCCAGGGTGACAGTCGAGCCGGGACCTGGGCGGCCTCCAGGCCGGCAGAAATCTGCCCCCTACAAAGCCAAGAGTTCCAATAGCACCTCTGACGCTTACTTACTCCCTGGGACGGGTCACTTGGGTCTATTTTTTTACCTGTAAAATGAAGAGGGTGGACTAGAAAGATCACCTCTGAAGCCCTTTCCAGTTCTAAATCTACGCTCCAAATCCCGCCCCTGAGGACCAAACACTTCACTGCCCTGGGCCTCAGTTTCCTCGTTTGTAAAATGAAGGAGCTGGGCACTAGGTGATATCTAAGTCTCCTTTCAATTCTAAATCTGTGCTCCAAAGTCCACCTCCAGTGCTTATTACCTATGGGCAAGTCATTTTAATTTTTCTGGGCCTCAGTTTCCTCATCTGTAAAATGAGGAAGTAGGATTCCTACCCTCTAACTCCCTTGGAAGCTCCATGATACACCACTACCATTCTGCCTCCTCTCCAATAGTCTGGGGCTGGCTGTGCATCCTCCCCAATTCAAGTGGGTTTTGTAACTGGCAGTGGGGAAAGGGAAGAGAGGGGAAATGCAAGGCTATGCTGTTGGTCAATCAGGGATCTCCCCCTGAAAAGCCCATCCACTGATGGGAAGTCAGTCTCCAGCTGTCGCAGTTTAGAGACGATGAGCAAGTTTACAGCAAACAAAAGTAGGCTTAGTCACTTGCATTGGAAAATGCCATGTCCTCCCCTTGCTGACACCTTCCACAGCCTGGAAACCAGGCTCATCTTCCCCCTTCTACCTACTTTGAAGTTCGGATCCTCTAAGATGATAGCTGAACTGAAAGGGATATGTGATGTTCACAAAAGAAGTCCCTGTACCTTGGAGGCCAGCTAAGTTCTTTTGGTGGAGTAAAAAGGCAGAGTAGGGAGTGAAAAGAGTCCTGGATACAGTCAGAAGAATCTTGGTCCTGTCCTAACAAACTGCAGTTTTGCACAAGTCACCATCTCTTTTAAACCTTTTTCCTTATTTGTTTAAATGGGGATAGTAATTACTCCCTTTTCTTTTGCACTGTAAGGTTTCAAAGTATCGCTACCCCTGTAACTGAGGCTCGAAGACACTGTGACTTGCCTAACATCATATGACCAGCAAGGTCAGAGCTGGGATCTGAACTCTGGAGACCGAACACTTTCCCCCACTACAACCTGCTGTCTTGCCTGTCTCAAAGGTTCAGACAACATAATACCCATGACCTTTTATTGGTAAACGATTAAGGGTTATGTAAATGTAAGGACAGGATCATAGGCTCTGGACTTAGGAGGTCATCGATGCAACAGTCTTACAGAATGGGCAGCCCAATAGATAAAAAGAATCCCTGCCTGGACGATCTGGATTCAAATTCTGGTCTAGATACTTGGCCTGGAAGTCACCACACCTTTGTGGGTCTTAGTCAACAAGTCAACAAGCATTTATGAAATGCCTACCACATAGTAGGAACAGTGCCAAGTACTGGGGATTACAAAGGCAGGCTTTCGAGGAGCTCACAGGGGACTGGACTAGAGGATTCTGAAGGTCTTGAGTCTACGAATCTGTGATCCAGATAAAACAGAGACCCACTGCGTAGGAGTGACTTTTCACAGTATTAGTTTTACTAGAATTCATTTGTATCCAATATTGGTTAAAAGGGGTAGGCTGTCAGCCTGGGTTTGGAAAGTGTTATACCTTGTTCTAATGGGATTTGTAGTAACAGAACTTTCCATGAAATAAATGAACCCACCAAAGCATGGTAGGAGTGCTCTGAGCCCACATCAGTCTTACCCAAGATCCTAGATTTGGAGGCAGATAGGGGACCTTGGAGATGATCTGAATTTAGGTTTTCGAAGGATCTGGAATCAAATTCCAGCCTCCACACCCACATCATCCCACTTACTACCTGTATGACCTTTGACAGGTCACTTAGCCTTGATATCCTCACCTGTAAAATTAAAGATTTAAACTAAATGGTCTCAGGTTCCTTCCAGTTCGAAATCTACCATATTATGATCAAGTTGTTTTTTTTTCAGATAAGGAAACTGAAGTCTACAGAGATTAAATGACTTGCCCAAGATCACAGGTAATAGGTGAGAACTGAATGTGGGTCCTCTTATTCTAAATCTCTCATCCTTTCCATTGGGTCATGATGCCTTCCTTGTGTTAGGGTTACCGTGACTCCAAACTAATTTGTTGCAGGGGTTCCTAATATGCATCATCTATAGAAGCAGCCATGAAAAGTGGCAAAAAAAGGCTGGGCTTTAAGTCAGAAGACCTAGGCTCAAGTCCCAATGCTGTGTGACCATTGGAAAATCACTTTTTTTTCTCACTGTAAAATGAGAAGGCAAGACTCAATGATCTTTTAAGGCCCCTCCCCCAAGAGGGAACATTCTATGATGGACACTGGGGGAAAATCTCTTTCATGTGTGAACACTTTCAACTCTTATTGACTTGAGATAGAAAATATTAGTCATGTAATGACTGGACTGAACTGGAAAGTTCAGTAAACATTCGAAGGGCCACCTATTACCACCCACCTCTGACATGTTACTTGAGTGATTTGGACCAAATCATTTTACCTGTTTCCTCATCTGTAAAATGAGGAGGATGAGCCAGAAAGGGACTTTCAAAGGTCTCTTCCAGCTCCATCTGTGATCTAAATCCCAGCTCTGAAGCTCAGCAGCTGTGTGACCTTGGACAACTCACCTCACCTCCTTGACCTCAGTGTCTTAATCTGTAAAATGGGACAGATGGACTAGTTAATTACTTCCTAGGTCCCTTCCGACTTTGGATCAATGAACCTGCGATCTTAGGTAGACTGGAAGAGGGGCACAAGAGAGCCCCAAAAGCAATGCGTTATAAGAAAATGCATAAAGGAAGAAATAATTAGCATTTGTAGTTAACTCTGGGTCAACTAGGTGACAGTGGACCGAGGGGTCAGACCGGGAGTCAGGACGACTCATCTTTGTGAGTCCAAATCTGACCTCAGATGCTTTCTAGCTATGTGAACCTGGGCAACTAACTTAACCCTCTTCACCTCAGTTTCCTCAGCTGGAAAAGAAAATGGCAGACTACTTCAGTATCTTGGTCAAGAAAACCCCACATGGGGTCATGAAGAGTAAGATATGACTGAAAAACAAATGAACAAGTTGAGTTTTCCAAGTACTTAACATACAGTATTTGATTTGAACCTCACAATATTTCCTATGTGGTCAAAGAATATGAACAGGAAGTTTTCAGATGAAGAAATTAAAGTTATCTATAGTCATGTGAAAAAAAATGCTCTAAATCACTATTAGAAAAATGAAAATTAAAACAACTTTGAGGTACTACTGGATAATATGACAAAAAAGTAAAGGACAAATGTTGAGAAGATATGGGAAAATTGTAACACTAATGCATTGTTGATGGAGTTGTGAACTGATGTGGTCATTCTGGAGAACAATTTGGAACTATGCCCAAAGGGCTATATAACTGTGCATGCCCTTTGATCCAGCAATAGCACTAGTGGGTCTGTATCCCAAAAAGATCATAAAAAATGGGAAAGGATCCACATGTACAAAAATATTTATAACAGTACTTTTTGTGGTAGCAAAGAAATGGAAATTTAGGAGTTATCCAACAATTGGGGAATGGCTAAACAAGTTGGGGTATATGAATGTAGTGGAATACTATTGTTCCATATGAAATGATGAGCAAGAGGATTTCAGAAAAGCCTGGACTTACATGAATTGATTTAGAGTGAAGTGAGCAGAACCAGGGGAACATTGTACACAGTAAGAACAACAGTGTGCGAATGCTAACTTTGACAGACACAGCTCTTCTCAGAAGTACAATGATCTAAGACAACTCCAAAAGACACGTGATGGAAAATGCTATTCACATTCAGAGAAAGAACTAGGGAGACTGACTGCAGATCAAAGCATACTATTTTCTTTTTTGTTGTTGTTGTTTTTTCTTTCTTGTGGATTTTCCCTTTTGTTCACAACATGACTAATGTGGTAATATGCTTAATATGATTGTACATATATAGCCTGTATAAGATTGCTTGTCATCTTGGGGAGGGTAGAGGGAAAGGAGTGAGGGAGAAAAAATTTGGAACTCAAAATCTTTTAAAAGTCAATGTTGAAAACTATATTTGTAATTGGAAGAAAATAAAATGCTACTAAGTGGGGGAAAGCAATATCTCCTATGAAATAGGCTACTTCAGTTGTTCTAGTTCCCTTTTTACAGATAAGAAAACTGAGATTGAAAGATTAAGTGGCTTGCCCATAGTCACACAGCTAATGGTAGAAGCAGGTTGCAAATCTAGTTCTTCCCAATTCTGTGCACAACACTCTATCCCCTACATCGTCGCTTAAATTTCTTTCCATCTACTCTGCCTACAATTTGTCTTGTATGTACTTACTTATTTAAAAACCTCCTCCAGGAAAGTGTGAGCTCCTTGAGGGTAGGACCCTATTTTTGTCTTTCCTTGTATTCCCAAATCTTAGCACGGTGCTTGGCATATAGTAAATGCTTAATGCTTGTTGACTGAATAACTGATTGACTATCTCACTTTGCTATGGGTGGATCATAGAAGGCTTCATGGGGGAGATGAAACCTGAGTTGGACCTTGGAGTAAAGAAGAATTCCAATAGATAGAGATGAGGGACTAGTCCTGTTTGGCTACAGCATGGACTACGTGAAGGAGAGAGGTGTGGTAGACAGATCTGAGTATCGTTGTGGAGGGTCTCAGATACTCAGAGATTAGCATTTTTCCTCATGGACAGTAGTGAGCCACCAAAGAATTTTGAGCAGAAGAGTGACAAGGTCAGTATGAGGAAGGCCATTTTGGCAGCTAACTGAAGGAGTGCAAAGGATGGAAAGGAGAGGGGAAGAGAATAGATACAGGGAGTATAGGAAGCTGCAGAAATAATTGAGGGGATGCCCATAAATGAGGAAATGGCTAAACAAGTCGTGGTATAAGAAGATACAAAAATAATCCGAGCCAAAGTGACAGGAATTTGAACGAGGACAGTGAAGAGGAACAGTATCTTGAAGATGTCATGGGGGTAGAAAGAGAAAGGACAGACAGCTGCCCGGTTGTGAGCCCTGCATGCCTCTAAGTGGAGCTAGGACAGAAGTGCTCGATAAAACACTCCATGAATACGAGATCATAGAGCCAAGGCTTGAGCCCGGGGTCTTCTACCTGAGTGTCCCCCCAGGTCTACACTACAAGCCACACACCAAAAAGACGGAAGGAACCAGCATTAAGAACCTGAAAATCCTCTGTCTCCAGGCTCCTATTTAGAACATGAGGAAATGCAATCCTTAACATGATTGAAATGGCTCTTTATAAATGAAAGTGTGGAATTAAAACTCGGCAGATAATCACCCCCCGTAGAAAGCTTTTTTTTCTGAAACACAATCTATAAGAATAATTATATAATATATATAATAAATATAATAATACGAGTAATTTAACTGCCCCCTAAAGACTGGTAGAAAATAACTTCCCTGAAAAAATTACAGCTGTTTGCAGCTGCATGCTCCTCTGCTCCTCTCCAGAATCATTCTCCATGCCCTTCTCATCTTCCTTCCCCCCTCCCCCATTTCCCATCCCCCTCTTCTCTCCCTCACCCTTTTCCTCTTCTCTATCTCTGTCTTTCTCTGTCTCCCTCTGTGTGTGTGTATCTCTCTCTGTCTCTCTTTGTTTCTATCTCTTTCTGTCTCTCTCTCTCTATCTCTCTCTTCCTTCCCTTCCCTGCTCTCCCCTCTTCCCTTCTCTCTCCCTCTTCCTTTCCCCCACTCCCACCCTCCCTCTCTCTCTTTAGATATCACACACCTACAGATTGGCTAAGTGTGGCACCTCAAGGGAACAGCTCTCCCAAACTTCCCCCTTCCCCCAAGAACAGCTAAATTGCTCTTTCTACATAAAGTTACCAAGTTCTAGGTCAAGAGCAAGAAAAGACAAGAATGTTCCCCTTGACTGATCTCTGAGAAATATGGAGCTAAATGATGCCCATGCCAAGGCAGCTTCTTGGGAGGCTGGGTGCAGGTGACTGGGCTTGGCCTGACTGGACATGGATGGCTTACCTGCCTAGGAAGGAGACCCCTGCAATGCCTCTTCCTTTTGCCAAAATATGAGTTTGAAAAGAATTTATCACTTCAAACATTGTCGTTAAGATGCGTTAGTCATGTCAATGAAATATTACAAAGAAGGTCACAACCAATATGGAAATGTGTTCTATATGATTGCACATACATACCCTGTATCAAATTGCTTAATATCTTAGGGAGGAGGGAAGGGAAGGAAGCAGAAAGAAAAATCTGGAATTTAAAGTCTGATTTTAAAAAATGAATGTTAAAAATTGTCTTTACATGTAATTGAAAAAAAGAAAATACCATTTAAAAAGAAGATCATGATCCTCCACCACTTTCTATCTTCACCACTTCTCTTTCTTTCCCTCCATTTTCTCCTCTGTAAAATAAGGGTATTTCAACCTAATAGCAAAATTGATTTTTAAAAAGGAAAATTTCCAGTTCTGGGAGGACTGTGGGAAAACAGGCACATGAATGCACTGTTGGTAGAGCTGTATACTGGTCCAACCATTCTAGGGAACAGTCTGGAACTATGTCCCCAGTCTGTTAAACTGTGTACACGCTTAGACCCAACAAGGCTGCTCCTAGGTATACACTCCAAAAGAGATCAAAAAGAGATCTTCAAGATTCCAGACCTATGATAGCAAAATGTCTTTTAATGAGCTACTCTGACTTCATCTGAAAAGGAGAAAATAATGTAAACCTTGTTATGACTGGATTCACTAGTGCATAGATTCAGACACCTCAGGAGAAAAATTCATCCCCTCATGCCCCTCCAAAAATGCACTGCAACCAATATTTATTACGAATCTACTAGTCCAGGCCCTGTGCTCAGCATCATGCCTCCCATGCTTCCCTCAGGATCCTCTTCCTTTCAGAAGCAACTTGAGTTCCACCTTCATCTGCCTTTCCTGACCCCCCAGCAAAGGCCGGTGCTCTCTGTCCCCAACTTACCTTGTATTTAATTCCACTTAATGCTTGTATCTTTCACTCTAAAATTATGTTCTACATACAAATATATGCACTTTTCCTTCCATTAGAATGAAGGTTCCTTAAGAGTAGGGAAAGTTTCAGTTTTGTCTTTGCATTCCCAGCACCTAGATCAGGGCTTGGCACACAGTAGGGATTTAATAGATGCTTATTGATTGTTTGATTGCAAAGACACATATAAGTTTCTCTGGCAGAAACATAAAAAAATCAGACATGAATGCTGAGAAAGTACACACATGGTCCCAAAGAAAAGACATGTTAAAACACCTCCCCCTACTCTTTTGCAGAAGTGAGGGTCTGTGGGTGTGGAAAATTACATATTTGGTCAGATTTTCTTAATATATTCATTGGCTTTACTGAATATTTTTCTCCTTTTAAAAGAATTTTTTCATTATAAGGGAAGACTCTCTGGAAAAGGAAAAGATACATAAGGAAATCCAGGCTGTGTAAAAACAAAAGAGATCAATAAAAATAGCATTTAAAAAATACTCAAATATAAAAGAATGAAAGATAAGTCCAAAGAAAGGGCCAGGCCAACTGATCTGAGACCTTCCAGGAGGGACAGCAGATCACTTACACCCAGAAGAAAGCAGGTGGTACCAACCAGGATAAGCTTTGAAGAAAGGGAGGGACACTTCAACAGAGCGCGGTGGTTGTAGAAGATTGGGTTGGAAGAAAGTCCAATCCAAGCAGTAAAAACCTGGGACAGTACAGTCGGCCTACAGCTCAGGTAGTGTGGAGCCAATAACCATCATTAGGGGCTCCCACCATAGGCTCCATTTCCCTACATATGTTTAAATGGAAAGAGTGGGAGGGACAAAACCTTTTTTATCAATATTTTTCTCATTTCTAGGAAAAGATGGATAAACTACGTATCAAGTATTTTATCCAGCATAAGAACAAAATGGCTCCTCAATTTGCAACATAAAGGTCTTTACTCAACTCTCATATGATTGTCTTTCATACCTTCTAATATGAGCAGACACTTAACCAGCTGGGGATTTCCCAGGACACCTGATGTTCTGAGATTGGAACCCCAGCTCTCCCAGGTGACCTAAACAAGCTCAGTAACAATCCCAGTTCTCCCAACTGATTTAGCTCCTTCAGATGGGAATTCAGCATGGTTAGATTTCTCTTCTTTCACCTCCAAACCCCGTTACCTTATGGGGCACATTCCAGTTAAGAGGCCCCACCATCATCCTATCAGCAACTGAGTTCTAGAATGTGGACAGACACTGAAATGTGAACAGATACAAATACCCCAGTGGGGCCCAGAAGCTCCCTAGTGCGGTGAATCTCACGTATTCTATTTTCCACTTCCATGCCTTTGCCCTGGCTGTTCCCACCCACCTATACCTGAAAAGCCACTTTGGCCTCAGAGTTCCCGGCTTCCTTCAAATGCAGCCCAAGTGCCACCTTCTATCCTCATGCCCCAAATACCCATGTCTTCCTTCCTCAGCTATCTAGTATTTAGCAACTCTGTATTGATTTGTACTGATTCTCTATAAATATATCTGTTATTGACTATATGTGTTTTTGTCTGTTCTACACTCAAAAGTAGAAATTGTTTTATTCTCTGTATTTATATCTCTAAGACCTAGCTGAGTACCTGGCACATAGTAGGCACTCTATGAAACAGTCTGAGAATTGGGAAAGTCTTTATGAGTAAGATGGTGCTTAAAGGATGAGAAGGACTCTATAACATCGCAGTAAGAAGGAAATACATGTGGGGAGTGGGGTTGAAGTACAAAAGCACAGAGAATGAAGGAACAAAAAGAAGCCCAGCTTGGCTGGGCTTCCAAACAGAGTTTGGGATGGCAAGTAAAGTCCATTGAGACTGGAAATATTTAACAGTTAAACAGAGAAGTCTATTATCCTAGAAGCAGTAGGGAAACTCTGTAATGAATGGAGTGAGAGGGCGATATGGTTAAGATCTGGATGTAAGAAAAATGACTTTGGCAACTGAATGGATGATGGACCTTAGTGGTGAGGGTCTTGAGGCAGGGGATACCACTTAGGACACTGTTGTAATCATCTAGCTGAGAAGCAATTTGGAACTCTGCTGAAAGGGCTACGAAACTGGGAATACCCTTTAATACAGCATACCACTGGCAGGTCTATATCCCAGACATCCCCCAAAAAGGGAAAAGGGCCTATTTGTACAAAAATGTTTACAGCAGCTAGCAGCTATGGGGAGGAGGGAGGGATAGACGTGGAACTAAAAACTCTAAATAAAAAAAGTTTTTAAAAATTGGTAATAAAACTGTAAAAAATCATCTAGGTGAGAGGAGATGAGGACCTGAAATAAGGTGGTATCTGCGTGAATAGAGAGAGATGGATGAGAAAAATACAAACTGCAAGGTTTCGATTTGAATCTGTGGGATGATGCCAAGGTTGTGAACCTGGGAGTCCAGAAGAGCCTCAGGGAGTCTCGAAGAAGAGAAGGTTTGGAGCTTGTCTATCCTCTATCTGAAGACTTCCAGTGAAGGGCAACCCATTCCTTCCCAAGGCAGCTGCTTTCACTCTCTAATGGTTAGGAAATCTTCACCTATATAAAACTGAAATTTTCCTCTTTACAACTTCACAAATATCACTAGTTTTCCATTCTCAGGGCCAAGTAAAAGAAATCAAACCCTTCTTCCGCACAGCATTCCCTCCGATACTTGGTGCCTTTCTAGGTCTTTTCTCCTGGAGGTTAAACATTCCTACTTCAATCAGTCCTCATGCAGACTCCAGTCACCACCTGCCATCTTGGTTACTATCATCTGGATATGCTCAAGTTTGCTAATGCGCTTCTTAAAATGAAGTGCTCAGACTTGAACATGGTATTTGATGGGTGGCCAGCAAGACTGTCACCTCCCTCATTATAGACACTATGTCTCTCTCAATGCTTCTATTTGGGGCTTCCATCTCACACTGTTGCTTTCCCATTGTCACCCTGTGATCTTTTTCATAGGAACTATTGCCTAGCCACTATCGTACTTGTAGGGTTAATTGTTTGGACCCAAGTGTAGAACTTTATATTTACCTTTATCAAACTGCACCTAATAAATCTAGCTTATCATTCTAGTCAGTCATGATCTTGCATAGACTGTCCTCCAGTTTTGGTAAGTACTCTGTCCTCTCCACTGCCTCTTAGGATCCCCAGTTTCCTTCAAAGTATAATTAAGGTACCACTTCCTAAGGGAGGCTTTTTTCTGATCTCACCCCACCCCATAAGCTGCTCAAACTTGTGTATAATTTTTATCTACTGATCTGAGATATACTTTATCCCCAAGTAAAATGTAAGCTTGTTGAGGGAAGGGATTATTTCATTTTTGTCTCTATCCCCAGTACCTAGTGCAGTGCTTGACACATAGTAGGCCCTCATTAAATATTTGGGGATTTAGATTTTCGATGCTGATTCTCTCTTCCAGTGTGTTGATTCTCCTTCCCATTTGCTTTTTATCCACAAAAACACTGAAATTCCCAAAGCATGGTATACATGCAATCCCCCTTTAGTCCTTACAACAACCCCAGGAGGTAGGGGCTATCATTATCATCCCATTTTATAAATGAGGAAACTGAGATAGAGAGAGGTTTAGGGATGTGCCACAGGGATGCCCAGGTAATAGATGCCTGAGGCAGGATTAAACTCAGGTTTTTGTGACCCCAGGTTTAACACTCTATCCACTGTACCATTTCACTATCTAAAAAACATTTGCTCACAGTTATGCAGCACTTTCATGTTTGCAAAACATATAACATATTTTATCTCATCTGAACTTCACAACAACCTTATTTTGGAGATGAGGAGATGGGACACCATGCTCAGTCTTTTCGGTATCTTCCAAGAGGAGCCAGCAAGGCATTCTGCATGTCTACATGCAGAATTCTAGGCATCATTTGTATCTCTGGAATCCAAAACAACATTCCAAACCTCACAGTTGTGACACTGGGAGAGCCAGTGGTCCAGGGTGTGGTAGAAGGAACTCCTGCTGAAGGCCAAGGCTAGGCTCAATAAGTACTGAGGTCCCTGCCAGCTCTGAGAATCCACCCATTGTATTATGGCATGCATATGCTTTAGACTAAGATGAATTCATTTTACTTTGTTTTGAGAATTTAGGGAAAAAAATTCATAATCTCCCTTGACATAATTGGACATACTCTAGGGTAGGGATTCTAACTCTGGGGGATCTGTGTACAGATTTCAGAGGATCTGTGAATTTGAATGAAAAAGAAATTACAACTTTATGTCAATACTATTAATTTCTTTTATAATCCTTTGTGTATTTATTTTATTTCTTTAAAAATATAATCCTGAGAAAAAAGTCATGGATTTTACCAGGATGCCAAAGGCGTTCAGATTTCCTGAAACTACAGTTTTGAAGAGCCCCTATTTTAACCTTTCTGAGAGATAGGATGATGTTGACCTTTGGAGTTGGGAAAACTTAGTTTCTAATGCTGTTCATTAGACTAGCACTGACTGCATGATAGGTCCTTTAACCACCTCAGGCTCAATTTTTCCATCTCTAAAACAGAAATAATATTAGTGTTTGTGTCACATAGAAGGATCAAAGGAAATAATAGAGGAAAATGCTTCAAAACCCAAAAGAATTATGCATAAGAAATAAAGCAATTTCATCTATGTTCATGGTGTAAAACATCAAAAATTCTAATGAAGTAAAAACAAAATGAACTACCAGAAGGGAAATATAATACCTAATCTGTATGTACTAACTCAGTATCTCCTCCCTGATAGCCACTAGACCCATGGATTTCCAATGGAACTCAATTGTTTCCCTCCTTCCTTCCAGAACCATGGAAAAGTAAGAGAGAAGCTTACTGTAACTAAAACTTCAGTAGACAAAATGTATTCAGCCAGAGAACTGAAGAAATGACAGAACGGGTAAAAGAAGTCAGAATGCATGTAGACTCACTAGGCCTGAAGGAAATGGTACTGGCATTCAGTAGAGGTCAATTCCCCAGAAGTCACCTGGAGCAGTATCTAAGTCTAGTAAAATATGAACTTCCCAATATAGGAATAAACTGAGACAGTTCTGAGGCACAGCCACTGGGGAAATTACTACCAAAGGGAAAGGAGTCAGAAAGTGAGCAATAGGGGAATGTAAGGGGAAAAAGACTAAAATGACCAATGATTTCAGAAAGGCCCTGAGTACAAGCACATAGACCAACAAGGAAGATATTAGCAACAGAAGGTCAGGTAAATGAGTCCTCATATCTATGAGACAAAGGAAAATTAATTCATAGGCTAATAACAGGGTCCATCATATGAGGCACAGGACTCTGAGGATTCTCATGAAAGCATGGAATCAAAATGTGATGTTTCTGAATGGTTTAAGAGACAAATCGTGAAATCTGAGACAGAATTATGAAAGCAGAATTTGTGGTCTACGGAGCAGAATCAAGTGGAATAGAAAAATTTGAATCAACTGAGGTGAACCTCACTAAAGAAACAAAAGGGAATGAAAATACACAGAAGTTAAGAGCAATTCAGAAGAAGAAAAGCAAAAATCAATAATGTTTTTAAAATGCATGACCTTTTTCTAAGCAAAACATATTAATCTCAAAGATGGATGCATTGAGACAATTTAAAGGTTATGTTTCATCCAAAGAATACAAGTCTTAGCCTGAACACTACAAAGCAAGAAATAATACAAGAAAATTACTCAGAATTTCTGAACATAGGAAACAAAGTACCAATTTAAAGAATCCAGAGATCATCTCTAGAAGGGAAAAACAAAACAAAACCTTACGAAGCAAGCTCCAAGATAATAAATTTAGCAAATTCCAATGACAATAAATTCTGCAAATGCTCAGAAGACCTTCAAACATAAAGGAAAGAGAATTAGAATAACGCAAGACTATTCTGTACTCACCAGAAATCGCAAGAGGGAATGGAATAATGTGTTCCAAAGATCAAAGGAGCTCAAAACACAACCCAAGGTAAAATGCCCTACAAATTTGAGCCTAAGCATTCATGAAAAAGGGCACTCAGTGGAAAAAATAGCATTGAGGAATTTCTACAAAGAAAAGCAAACCTGACCAAATTATTAGCTTGGCAAATATCCCAGACAATAGAATTGTAAGAAAGGTAAACAAGTGCCAAGAAAGGCACAGACAATAGGAAAAAAAATTACCTCCACAAAAAAAGTAACTAAAAACAGAATGATGCCTATGAGGTTAACAAAACAACCACAAAAAGCAAAAATAAAATAACAACAGAAAATTAAGAGATTTCTTTCTAAAAATACATAAAAAGACAAGGGTGAAAGTCATATAGAAAAAGGAATAATGGAGAAACAAACATGAAACATCATGGACTAAACCACATATACCTGGAATCAATGTTTCTTGTAGGAATAACATGCAGAATGGCACAACGTATAAAAGGGAGGAAGAAGATATCAGAGATCATGTTATATACCTAATTAAGTCAATGGTTAAGAAGAAAGGGAAAATAACCCTTGATGATTGTGCATTCAATGCCACCTCTGAGATGAGATGCAACAAAGAATGGATCAATTCTGCACCACTCAGGCTCATTGTGGCCTGATATTTAGCACCAAGAAAATAGAGGTCCTCCACCAGCTAGCAACACACCTTCCAAACATGGAAAAATCAGTCACAGAAAATGGAGAGATTTTGAATGTGGTGGCAATGCTCTTGGCAGTATACTTTCCAGGGATATGCACATAGATGATAAGGTTGATGCACACATTGCCAGAGCTAGCTCAGCATTTGGGATGTTCCAAAGGTAAGTGAAGACATATTAGACTGCCTACCAATCTGAAGGTCTACAGAGCCCATGTACTGACCTCATTGTTGTACGTCTATGAATTCTGGACAGTCTATCAGCACCATGCCAGGAAACTGAATCACTTCTATTTGAACTGTCTTAGAAAGATTTTGAAGATCATCTGGCAAGATAAGACACTGGACACTGAAGTCCTTTCTGGAGCTAAACTGCCAAACATTCAAAATCTACTAAAGAGAGCACAGCTCCAATGGGCTTGAATGCCAAATGTACACTTGCCTAAAAGACTATTTTATGGAGAATTCACACAAGGCAGATGCTCACATGGAAGTCAGAAGGAGCAATAAAAAAACCCTCTCAAGTTCTCTTTGAAGAACTTTAGTACTATTATGAAACAGGAAAGATACTCGCACAGGGCTGTCCAGCATGGCATGCCCACGTCAAAGAAGCCACTGTGCTCTATGAGGAAAGCAGAATAGCTCAAAAGGAACATGAGGTGTGCAAATTTAGGGACATATCTACTCCAAATATTCACATGGACTATATGTGACTGACCTGTGGTAGTGCCTTCCGAGCCCATATTGATCTGATCAACCATAGTATATACATTGACCCCAACACAATGATGTCATTTTGGTCCTCTTCAAGAACAAAGGACAACAATGAACCCTTGTAGCCCTTCAGGAAGAAAAGGCCCTATGGGAGAATGGATGAAGAGGAAAAGGAAGGGACTGAAATAAAGGAAGAAATCTCATTTCAGTGGTAGGAGAGAGTCCTACTGAAGGACAATCCTATGGAGAAGAGAGAGGCTCTATAAAGGAAGGGTGAGTACCTCATAAAGAGATTTTGTGTTTAGAGAGACCAGTCTTCCTGCCTCAGGAGAAGGGTAATCAGAGTTTCTGGGGCAAATGGCACCCAGAAGGGTCAGAAGGCCTGGGTTCAGAGAAGACTTCATGGCAAATGGGGAAAATTATCATAGGAAGGAAAAAATTGCATAATCAGTCATTTTCACATTATCTGCAATCTCCTAGAAATAGTTTTATAACTGTTACTTATGGGATGGTAACTAATGAAACACATTTCCCTTTTTAACTAGCAATGTATACTATGGGAAATAAAAAGTCAGCCAGAGAACAAGGATTGTGTTTTTCTCACATGTGGCCAGGCAGGGAAGGGCACAGGTGATGATCAGAGCATTTCTGGCAAATGGAGGAAATGAATTATTATTGAAGGGTCTTGGGGAGATTGGAAAGAACCAAACCAGATGAATTTTAACAACAAAAGAACGTTACATGATCAGAATGAAGTGGGCCATGGGGACTGTTTTTAAATGCAACAAGTTCAAGAAAGAAGGAAAGACTCTCAAGAGTTAGAAGGGTCCTCAGAGGCTGTCTACTCCAGCCTATACTCCCCCAGTGAATGGCAACATACAATCCAGTTGATAATTTCCTGGATGCATTCCCTACAACATTCCCAGCTTAAAGCTTGGCAGTGGGAAACACTCAATGACTGTTGAATGAATGGGATTGAAGCATACTTCCTGCAGTGGGAAACACTCAATGACTGTTGAATGAATGGGATTGAAGCTTCCTGCATACCCCACCCTTCGGTCTTTCTGCAGCTTTGGGCAGTGGCTTGGCATGGAGTGACTCCTCTCTCCTGATTGGTTCTTGTTCTAAATTGCTTCCACCTCCACCAAATTGATGCAGATGTCTCCTTGTTGGTATTTGTTGTTTTGTCCTACCCTGAGATTATATCAGAGGGAATGCCCTTCCACTTATATGATTTATGTATAATTTATTATGATTTATTTTTAACTTAGAGTCTCAAAGTATTACTAGACGTACCTAGAGAGATTTGCTTAGGGTCACTCAGAGGATACATGTCAGAGGTAGAACATTTAAAAAAAAAGTCTTCAAGTTCCAAGTTCAGTTCTCTATCCACTGGGCCATGGCTTGGGATACAGAGACAAAAAAATCCCTGCTCTCAAGAAATTTCTACATCTAAAATGTACACAACTAAATCAATACGAAATATATATATATGAAGCAATTTGAGGGAGTGGGGTTAGCGGGGAACAGAAACAAGAGATAGTATGTCATATGTGGAGAATGAGAGATTGACCAATGTCCAGTCCTGAATCCCAGACAATACCAATCAACAAGCATTTATTAAGAACCATGGACCAGTCACTGCACTAAGGATTGGAGGTTTAAAATAAAAAAAAAAAGCCCAAACAGTTCCTGACTTCAAAGAGCTCACATCCTAACAAGGGAAATCATAAATGCATGTAAGGTAGGGCTTCATTGATCATCCCACCTCACTTCAAAGTAATTACCTTTGTTAGGTAAAAATGCTTCTCGATTCACTCAGAATTACAGAGGAACAGAGCCTGTCTGCCTCCTTAAATCAAAGGCATTGTGTGGGATCCTTGGTCACACCCTAAGGAATTTGTGAAAAAGGAAAAGCTATCTTAGAAGCATGTAGAGATTCTAAAGGTCTGGAAGTAGAGAAGAGTGGGGAAATATAGGGCTAAGCCCAGAACTAGCAGCCCAGGAGAAAGAAAAGGGAAGACTGAACTATGGCAGACAAGGGAGATCTCAAGAAGGTAAATATCCAGGCTAGGCAGTGAATCAAAGCAGAAGACCTGCCACCAGTGTACATACTGATTCAGGAATGTCTCAGTGAAAGGTCACCTCTTTTCTTCAACTTCCCCTCCTAGTGCCTGTCTAGCTACATACACTATAATATAATAATAATAAATGTTTATTACCCAAACATTTCTAATAACCTGAATTTTGTCTTAACCGCAAAGACGAAAGAGGTTCTAGAGTTGGAGCACCCAAACTCCACCTAAATGTTAGGAATTTTCCTAACTGAAGACTTGGAACAAATGTGATTAATCTCACACCTTTTCATTTAAAACAAATTTATTTTGTCCCCCTGCTTAAACTAGTTATTATTGCCATAGGGTGTCATATGTATAAATCAGTACATAACAGATATGTATAGTGTAGATGGAAGTTTCTCTGCAGTCATTCTGAATCCTAGGCTTGCTGGAGATACAAGACTTTCAATTCATGGGCCCTTGACTGTCTTCCTTTTGGAGTCTTTGGGATAAGCTACAACTCCTAGAGTCTAGGACCTGGTTCCTCATCTCAAGAGACAATGGCACAGGTTCTCAATTTTTTATGTCATGGATCCCTTTAACAAGCTGGTGAAATCTATGGAACCCTTCTTTCAATGAAAAATATACATGGAATGTAGAGGAAATTAATTATATTGAAATACAGTAATCAAAAATATTTTTTAAACAAGTTTACAAGCCCCAGGTTAAGAATCCCTGTTCTGTAGAAACTAGAACATGACCCTACTATCCCATCTATGTTCCTGATGAAATTAACAACCAATAAGACATTACCTCCTCAAGAGTCACAGACAAGAACTCTCTCTTATTCTCATGAGAAGGCTCAGAGTATCCTAGATGTAGAACAGAAAGAGATGTCAGAAATCATCGAGTCCTTCTCCATTTTACAGATAAAGAAACTGAGGCCCAGGGAAAAGAAGTGACTTACTCAAGATCTTCTACTGTATAAATCCTGGAAACATTTCTGTCCATAGATTTGTCACAGTCTGACCTCCAAGAAATAGGCTTACCTTGGAGACCTGGGAGCTGATAGAACCCTCTAGACAAGAAAAAGAGGTATTTTATATAGCCAGCTTTCTAACTAGTGATAAAATTCTAGTGAACAGCAGTCCTTTCTATGGCAACCTAGGCAAATGAATCATTAAGAGTAGCATCTCCATTCAAACTCAATATATATAATATATGATATATTATACATTATATATGTGTATATGTATGTGTTTTATGTGTATATCTATAGGTACATAGATATACATGTGTATATATGTGTGTATATACATATGTATTTATATACACATACATATATATGCATATATGCACAAAGATACTATACTTACTTAGTATTGGGGATGCCAAGATCCAAACCAACCCAACAAGCATTTGTTAAGGACTTCTGAGAGTTGTCATGGCATAGTGGGTAGTGAGATAGCCTAGGAACTAGGAGACATGGGTTCAGGTACATACTGTGGGACCCATGGAATTTCCCAATGCCCCAGATAACTCCCTTAGATTATAAATTTCAGAGAAGGAACCAGTTTGTATAACTAGAGGGAGGTCCCTCATCTGAGCGTTCCCTTCATCAGGGAAATCCCAAGTCCAATCCCTATCCTGCAGGACACCATCGGGATACCATGGTCCAGTCTTGTATGTTCTAAGACTCTTTATGTGTGCCGGGCATCATGCCAAGCAATGGGGATGAAAAGACAAGCCAAAAACAATCCCTGTCATCTGCATTCGGCAGAGGGACACGTTCTCAAAAAAAAAAATCATTTGAGAAAGAAAAGATCACTCCCAGCTTGGAGGATCAGAAAGAATCACCACAGGGTCACAGATGAGTGAAGTCTTACAGAAAGTTCAGAATTCCAAGAGGCAGAGGTGAAAAAAAGATGAA
Source organism: Potorous gilbertii (assembly GCA_028658325.1). Classification (NCBI taxonomy): domain Eukaryota; kingdom Metazoa; phylum Chordata; class Mammalia; order Diprotodontia; family Potoroidae; genus Potorous; species Potorous gilbertii. Next base: position 138,686 of record JAQQSK010001930.1, read on the forward strand.
TTGCAGGTATGAGAAAGAACCTCATGGAAGGAGAACTGGAATGCCAAGTCTGGGGAATAGCAGGTTGGCCATTTGGGCTGAAACATAAAATATAATGGCAAATTTTTTTAAATGGCCCAGTCTCTGTGCTATGGTTAGGTGAGGTAAGAAATGTCAAAAAACATTATCCAATTTGGAATGGAAATGAGCACATTGAGAAGGCTGGACGAAAGAGACCAAATAACCTGATGTAGCTTCTCAACTTGAGTAAAGAATTCAGTTATTATCTGGCATGATTTTAAAGGGAGGTTGGTCTCCTCTACATGCCTTCATCAGTAATCAAATACTTCCAAAAGGGAAATACCTGTAGTTTTTTCTAACTTGTGAGGGAGACCACTGGAGAAAATATTGGTTGACAGGAGCTTTTGCTTTTGAAATCTACTCCATCTATCACATAATATACAACAAAAGAGGGAGATGCCTATGCACAAATGTATTTCAGAAGTCACATAAACTAGATAAACTAGAAATCTTATTTCTAGTGGAAAAACTCTGCTTTGTAGGTACCATTGAGACTAGCAGGAAAGGGCTGAAAACTATATTCTGTAAGAGTATACTGAATTTAAAAGGATATAAATAAATAAAAAGGCAGTGGGAGACTACTGTATGTTAAGAAGATAAAATCAAACAAGGAAATCCATATAAACAAATGGGAAACACAGGGTCGAAAGTATCTCAAGAGAAAAAGAAACAGAAGTGATATTATTATGGAGGTATATGACAGATCACCTCAATAGAAGGAAGTAGAAGACAAGTTGGGTGGGCAGAGGTTGCAAAACTAGAATGGAGACATGATATTATAGATACATTATATTCCTAGATTACATTTTACATATGTATATGTAATATCTATAGAACTTGTAGATATAATCAATTATACATACAACTGTTGAAACTCTCTCCTTCCTCTCTGTCTCTCTGTCTCTCTCTCTCTGTCTCTCTCTCTCTCTCTCTCTCTCTCTCTCTCTTCCACCCCCAAAATTCCAGAGCTCTGGAATAAGGCATGTATTATAATTTCATTTTTAGACAGACAGAAGTGACGTGAAAATATTACTCTCAACCCAACTGTGACCAACAAGGCGGTACTGAAACAGAAATGAAAGGAATCTTGGGATGGATGTGACAACTCCATTGTACAATCTGTGATAGGAAAGGAAAGGAAAACCTGCATAATCTAGCATGCACACTGGATTTAATGGAGGGTATAACTTTGAAACATTTAAAGCAAGAGGTATTAACCTAGGGTATGTGAACTTTAAAAAAATATTTCAATAAGTGCATTTCAATATGATTAATTTCCTTTATAATCCTATGTATTCTACTTTATGTATTTAAAAACAGGTTTTTTTTTTCTGGTCAGAGGTCATAGACTTCACCAGAATGCCAAAGGGTCCATGATAGAAAATAGATTAAAAACCCTGGTTCAGAGAAAACATAAGGAAGATTATAATATTATGTTATATATGGCTTAATATTTTGTAGGACAAGTCAGCCCAAGAGAAATGGAAACTCTCCAGAACATTTTGAAGACACAAGCAAAAATTATTTTAATGAGAAAAGGAGACTATGCAAATGCCTAAGTATCTGCATGTAGAAATCTTTAGGCAACTTGGGCTTTAAAAAATCATGCAGAAAAGATGGAAGCCATGACAACTAACAAGATAAATCCAAAAGAGTAGTGTGGCCCTATGAGCAGTGACAGGAACACTAAATCCCAGAACCAGTCAGTGCTGGTGACAGATGTTAAGGGTGCAAAAGGAGACCTTCCTTTATCTACGTTGGCTGAAAAAGAAAGTTCAAAGGACGATCACTAAGCGGGGATGAGATGGAGGTAATCACTGATGGGGAAAGGCTGAACTACTCAACTCTTATTTGGTTTCTGCTTTTTCCTCCACAGAGAATAATCCTTGGACCTGGGGGGGAAGAATTTAAAATAGTTATCAGTGAGTTGAAACCCGAGAGTAAGATAAGTGAGGAGATGGTAAGGCTGTACCTAGATGTCCTCAAACCTGTCAAAACTATTTCAGTAACTATTAATATATATATATATATATATATATATATATATATATATATATATGTAATATAACTATTTATTTCAGTAAAGTATTTACTGAAATAATTGTCAGATATGATCACTGGACCTTGCCTATGACCTGTGAAAGTCAACATAGAATTTGAAAAATGCCACAGGACTAAAGGGTAAATGTTCTGGTTTTCAACAGAGAGAAGAAAATGGACTCTGCATACTATTGATGAGCTGGATGTCTATGCCTGGAAAAATTCTAGAACACAGTGTAAAAGGAATGATTTGTGAGCATTTATAAAGAGAAAGCAATGATCACAAGAGCCAGAGTGGGTTAAGCAAAAACAGGTAGTAGTAGCAGTAGTGGTAGTAGTAGTAGTGGTGGTGGTGGTGGTGGTAGTAGTAGCAGCAGCAGCAGCAGTAGCAGTAGTAGCAGTAAAATTATATCCTGTATTTCCATAGTACTTTAATGTTTACAAAATATTTTAGTGTTATCTCCTTTGTTTCTCCAAGCAAGCTATAAGGTAGACACAATTATTAACTTCACTTTAAAGGCTCAGAGAAACTAAGCCATTTGCCCAGAGTTGTATAGCCAGTAAATGTTTAAGACAGGATTTGAACTCAGCCCCTGTTGACTCCAAGTCTCGAAATCCAACCACTGTGCTATCCATTTGCCTTAGTCATACCAGACTTTACTAAATGTCATCTTATTAGATTTGATGCAATGTTTTAGCCTGCTGAGATATTTTTAGATCTAAACTTACACCTAGATCATTTTGGATTCAGATTGCTAGCTATCCATCCCCTACTTTATGTCACCTACAAATTTGACAATACTCTTTGTAAGCCTTCATTCAAACCATGACTTAAAAAAATGTTGACCATCACAGGGCATTTCACTAGCAACCTTTCTCCAAGATGACATCAACCTATTAGTGACTACATTTTGGGTTTAGTCATATACTAGGTCTGAAGCCAAGTAAGTGCTAACATTGAACCTACATCTCCCTGCATTATCACTGAGGATCTAATAAAGAATTTTTTTCAAATGCATTACTGAAATTTAGGTAAACCATGTTTGTAATATTCCCTTGAACTTGTGGTGTATTTTTTCAAAAAAGTCTAGCATGACTGAGAGCTATCATGTGGGGAAAGGGTTGGCCTTTTCTTGCCCTCAGAGGGCAGAACTCCAAGAACTGCCTAAAAGTAGATCAGGCTGCCTCAAAATGGAGTGGGACCCCTCCTAGTCAGACTTCGAAAGATGCTTAAGGAGCCTCTATGAGGGACAGTGTACTGTTATCTGAGAGTCAATAAGGGTATTGACTTATACCATTGTAAGTCAATAAGTTCAAGAAATCCAAGGAAGCCAGAAGGAACTTTAGAGATCATATATCCTTAACTCTCGACAATGCAAAGCTCCTTGAGGGAGACTTTGGCATCATGATCAGGCTCTCATATCTGAAGATTGTGATGAAATCACAGGGATGTTACCCAGCAGGGGCTCGTAGAAGCATAAGCTCAGAGCTGAGACTTTGAAGCCACCAACTGTAGCCTTTATTTTAATTAAACCACAGAGGTGAAATCACTTGATCAAGGTCATACAGGTAACAAGTGGCAGTATTTGAACACAGATCCTGTGACTCCTAACCCAACCCCCTTTCCACGGTATCATGACACAACTTGATAGTATGATCAAGATTGCTAAAGAAACAGATGAAAGATGAACATGGTTACAGTTCTAAATGATAGCACAAGTTATAAAAATCCTTTGGGAGAAGAGCCCAGCAGAGACACCCCAAGGATGATATAACCAAATTTCATCATCGCTCACACACCTTTCCAGCTGTTGATTGCATTGCTGCTGAATTCACCAGCTGAAAACCCAATACCATTATCATAACAAAAGGCGGTAGGTTATAGATGGCAGCGGGTGGGAGGCTTAATGACTTAATTCTGAAATGCTCTTGTCAGGCATTTAAGCTGCCTCATGAGACTTTTCATTGTGACAAATTCTTGCAGGTACATTTGGCGACATGGATTTTGAACACAATGCCACTCCAACAAAGGACATTTGTGAGAAAATCCCCAGTGACAGACAATTGGCTTTCCTCTTTTGACATGGTTATATTTTTGTTGTGTCTGGGGTGGATGGGGCAAGCTTCAAAGGTGCCATCTTAGCCTACACAAATACCTAATTTGGCCTCTGTGCTGAAAGGTTAGGTCACCGTACTTAGCCAGTGAAAGAGCTATGAAACTGGGAAGGAAACGGGTCTGTATAGTTGACTCAAAATGAAAGCTCATGATGTTGAAAAATACAAGAAGAGCCAAAGGGAGCAACGCTTGCCAAGAAAGCAATGTTGGAGTATAGCTCAAGTGCCACCATTGACACAAGACCTTTCTTGATAATACTAACCTTCTCTCCGTCTTGGAGTTACTTTGGTTTCCCTTGTGGAAATATTGCATTTACTGCTCCGTGTACAGGCTGTATCCTAAAAGAATATAAGCAACTCCATCTGATCCTTGGTCTTTATATCTCCAGTGCCTAGTCCGATGCCTGGGACACAGTAAGTGCTTGATAAATGTTTGATGATTGACTGTTTGATCCTTCACATTCCCAGAGGAAACTCTAAAACTGGAAATGCTTTCATTTCCTCCACAGAACAACTCAACATCTATACAAAAAAGTCCCAGTTTACCTTGTTCTCCTGTGTCTCCTGTGTCTGGATTTTCCATGACTTCTTCAGGCAAGTTCCATTCCTCCATGGTATCTTCCCTTGGTGTTTCAGATTCTAGCCGAAATCAAACAAAAGAAAGTATCTCCAGTCAACTGGTTGGTGCTAATTATGACAATAATGTCTTGGGGATTTTATCAATGACGTACAGGAAAGGTTGGATCTATACCCCGGCTGACGAGGCATAGTGCCTATGTCTTGGGTTGGCACCACCCATAAAGCAAAGACTGTTTAAATAGAACCAAAGAGGGAATGTCTCGAAGAAGGTAGACATAATAAGGTAGCATTTGCGTAGCCCTTTAAGGTTTGCAAAATGCTTTGCAAATATTATTTCATTTTATTCCTCACAACGATCCTGGAGGTAGGCGCTATAATTATTCCTGTTTTATAGATGAGAAGACCGAGTCTGAGAGAAGCTCAATGACTTTCCTGGGGTCACATAGCTAAGAAGTATCTGAGACAGGCTTTGAACTCAGGTCTTCCTGACCTCTATCCACCACACTACTAGCTGCCACATGACCTGGGACTCAATCACACAAACACTGGAGGCGGGGCGTGGATCCAGGGAAAGAAGGGAAGGGCAACCCCAGAAATCTTCTCTGTTCCAGGGCCTGTCCTCCTTTAGGAACAAATAATCCTCAGGGAAAAATAAAGCCTCTACAATCCAGCAGATGATCAGTATCACTAGGAGGCGGTCAGAGGGCAGGGTGGGAGATCCCAGTCAACAACAGGGCAGTAATTGTGGGAAAGCAAGCACAGCAAGAATTGATCACCCAGGTCCTGGGCTCTGCGCACTCTCCCCGCCTCCCCATCGCCATCAAACTAAAAATGGACCCTTTGGGAATCTGAAAGTGGAAATGCAGACGCTGGAATTCTTGGGTGTGAGGTGATCTGTAGACTGTTTGGACTCGCCTAGGTTTGGAAGGTACCTGGGGTATGAAGCACACCTGGTGATTGTTTATAATATAATTGAATTGATTGCTTTGATTTCAATGAGCCCTAGTAATGACTTAGGCAGTCAAACTCTGCTTACGTGGTTTACATCATGTCAGGCTCAAGTGATTGGTGTCTGTCAAAATACAGCCGGCAAGGGAAGGAAAGGGAGTAGTTTTCCCAGGTAATAGGACTGAATCAAGAGAATAGTTCAGGAAGTTAATGACGACTTTGCTGCTTAACTGAGATGAGCACTGTGGCCCACAAAAAGGGCTAGTATCAAGGGACAGAAAGAGCTAGCTCTCAGAGAGTTTGGTGATCTACTGAACCCACCAACCCTTCGATGTCAGGTGCAGTGTGTAACTGCCATAGTGAACCCTCAGTCACATAACTGAGCAATAGCACCCCATACAGGGCTTAAGATAATCTGGGTCCTTGTACTTAAAATTTGTTTTTCACCATAACTAAGAGAAGCAGTATAAAGAACATATATGAGTAGAAAAAAATGGAGTGTTCACATACTGAGAACAAGGAATAACCAATGGCCAGCCCACGTACTCCAATAGTATTTGGTAATATCAAAAGAATTCAAGGAAGATCCTCCACTTATGGGAAGACATAGAAAAGAGTCACATGGAATGGATTCTGATTGACACTGTTGGACAGATTATCTACATTGATAGGATCACAATTATAAACTCCCTACTGGATTATAAAGGAATGCAGACTATAAAGGAGACTTTTTGGGTTCAGTTCCAGACCACCACAATAAAGTAAATATTGTAATAAAGCCAATCACACACGTTTTTTGATTTCCCAGTGCATATAAAAGTTATGTTTACACTATACTGTAGCCTACTGAGTGTCAGTGG
>JAQQSK010001933.1:0-65000 GCA_028658325.1 Potorous gilbertii
AGAAAGGAGAATTGACAGAGGGACTTGAGAAGGTGGAGCCAATCAGCATGATGAGGAGATAAGTGATGTACTTATCTGTCATGGGGCCTGATATTTCTTGGAATAAAAATGACAACGTTAAAGTGGAGAGTTGACACACACAGAAAGAAATGCAGAGTAAATGCTAATAATCTGAAAGGTGGAGGCTTGGGCAAGAGAGGGATTTACAAGGCAACCTAAAGGAGTTGGAATTTGAACCATGGCGGGACAGAATCAGAACTATGCTTTAGAAAAATTACTTTGGCAGATGAATAGAAGATAAATTAGAGGAGAGTCCCAGGCATGGGGTCAGGAATACTCATTCCTCTTTGTGAGTTCAAATCTGTCCTCAGACACTGACTAGCTGTTCAACCCTGGGCAAGACACTTACCTTTGTTTGCCTTGTTTTTCTCATCTGTAAAATGAGCTGGAGGAGGAAATGGCAAACCACTCCAATACCTTTGCCAAGAAAACCCTAATGATATCACAAAAACCAGATACAACCAAAAAGCAACTGAACACATAGCAGGTGAATTGAGACAAGAAGACTAATTAGGAGCCTATTGCACTAGTTGAGGCAAATGGTGACAGGAACTTGAATTAGGGGAATGACTCTGTGAGAGCAGAGGGATAGATGTGTACAAGATACTCAATGATGGTGGAAATAACAGTATTTTGTATTGGATTAGATATGTATGCTGAGTAAGTGTGTAGGACTGAGGATGTGGCCAAGGTTTCAGATCTTGGTGTCTGGGAGGATGGTGGTCCCCTCAACAATAACAGGGAAGTTTGGATGGTGAAAAGTTGGGGAAGAAGAGAGTGAGGTCCATTTGATATGTGTTGAATTTGAGATGAGCATAGGATATCTAGAGGCAGATGGAGAAGAATGATTGTGGTTCAATAGAGGGCTTAAGATTGGATATATAGCTCTGGGAATCATCTGCATTGTCAGTCACTTCAATCACATCTGACTCTTTGTGAATCCATTTGGGGTTTCTTGGCAAAGAAACTGTAGTTTGCCATTTCCTTCTCCAGCTCAATTTACAGATGAGGAAACTAAAGCAGATAGGGTCAAGTGACTTGCCCAGGGTCACACAGCTAATAAATGCTTGAAGCTCGATTTGACCTCAGAAAGATGAGTCTTTTTGACTTCAGGTCCAGAACCTGATCCACTATACCACTTAGCTCACTTAGCTGCATAGAGATAGCAATAAAATCCACGGGAACTGATGAGATCACCTAGGACAGAGGCTTTGGGAAACACACCAAAATAGTCAGCAGAACATGCATGAAGAACTAGCAAGTGAGCCAATAGAGTGATTTGACAGACGGGAGGAGAAGCAAAAGAGAGCAACATTGTGAACACTTATAGGAAAGAGTATTGAAAAAAGAGATGGTAACAATTCAAATGCTTCTCAGATGTCAAGTAGGATCAGAACTGATAAAAGGCCATTCAATTTGGGAATGAAGAGGTCCCGGATGACTTTGGAAAGGTTATTTTCTGTTGAACGATGAGTTTAGAAGTGAATGAGGGGCTAGGAATTGGAGGCACTGATTGCAGAGAGCCTTTTCTTCTAGTTCAGCCACAGAGTGGAGGAGAGACATGGGGTGATGGTTAGTGGGGTAGGTCAGATCAAGTGAGGGTGTTATAGGGATGGAGGAGACATGGGCATATTTGTAGGCAGCTGGAAACGAGTCAGTAGATAGAGATAGAATATTAGCGAGATGAGATGATAGTGGAGGCAGAGAACTGGATCAAGAGTACACAAAGGTTGACCTTGGCAAGTAGCAGGAGACAGGATAAAGGAGAATATAGTAGAGGAAAGTGTAAGAGAGATGAAGATGAAGACGAGGGGAGAAATGGTCCCAACGTTTTCAGTGAGCACTGGGGCAAGGTCTTCGGCTGAAGTGGTGGTAACATAGGTGCTATGGGAGGTTTGAGGAGAGATGAGAATGTTTGAAATGGCCATGGTGGGGAGAAGGAGAACAACTAAATAAGAAAGGAATAAAATGCTTTTCTAACTGTGGTTAAGGCCTGGTTGCAAATAAAGAATACAAATCCATCCACCATAATATAGACAGAGATGCCCTATTATAAAAAGCAAGATGGAGAATAGCCAAAGATCCTCAATAAACCTAAAAAAAGAAATTATCAAGAAAATGAACAGAAAAGGAAAAAATAGAGTGCACAAACATATCCTCCTATGCAATGAATACCAGAAGGAAAGGGAAAAAATAATGAACCATGATTAAGGATAGCCCTAGAAACAAACTGGAATTTTCCCAAGATACTTCAAATCAGAAAACAAACACCCTAAGGAAAAGAATGAAAGTAAAAAATAAGGTGTCATTTTTTTTAAAGAAAAAGCATTTGATGTTGGAAAGAGCTGTCATTAGTAAAAAATAGAACAAGACAAAATGACAATGAAAACTAATGGCACAGAGAGAGATCTGGGGAGATGTAACGTTTTAAAAATATCAGTCAATGAAAAAATCGGTTTTTTTGTTTTGTTTTGTTTTGTTTTGTTTTTGCTGGAAAACAGAATGACAGAAGGCACAGAATATAAAGTGACCTGAAAAGTTCATTAGACCCGAAGAAGGCTTGCTAACTCTCCAAATAAAGACAATGGAACCGGAGGGCATAAGGATCATCTCCCTAAAATACAGGATGAGGGAATGTGGGCACTATATTTCAGGGAGTCATAAAAATGCCCTAAAATTATTGAAATAAGGGACAAAGAACAGCTCAGTATAATTCCTGGGAACTAACAGGAAAAATTTCAGTCAATTCCTCACTACTCCCTAGTCTGACCTCCAGCTTTCTGGTGCATTTTCACTGGCTCTCTCCAGTTACCCAGAATTCTTTCCCTTCTCATTTCCATCTCTTGACTTCTGTGGTTTCCTGGTTAAGAATCTGCACAGTTCTAAACTAGGCTTTTTTCAAGGTCTCAGTCAAAACTCTTCTGTCAGCCCTTAGGTTTTGCTGCTACCAGGTGCCAGGTGTTTTATGAGCTAAGGCTGAGCCACCTGAACCCTTCAGATTTGTGCAGGCCAGATGTATGGTGATAATTGAGTTAGTGAACACACACTACTTAAAAATAAAAGATAGACTTGTTAAAGCAATAACGATGATGATTCTTTTTTCTTATGACCTGTGATTTCACCAAAATGGGAGTTCCCAGTATGGAAAGTTCCTTCACAAATGCACGTTAGTCACTACACAATAATTTATATTTTTATAGAGCTGCCCACTGCACCCAGAGGTTCAGGGATTTGTCCAGTTTTCCACAGGTATATATCAGAGGTAGAATGTGAGCCTTGATTCCAAGGCTTACGCTCCACATTCTACCTCTGTTGCCTCTAATGAACTAGGACATTAAATGGTAATTTTAAAAATGGACTTGTTTTATTAAGGAAGGAAGAGGGCCTGGCTAGGTTAGAAATAGGGAGCCCAGGGCAATGGAGTCTTCTCTCTTGAGTCCCTTCCTGGTAGAAAAGCCCTTTCTCTCTTCCTTCTCCTTCTCAAGCCCTTCTCCATAAAAAGAGCAGTTGGGAACCTCCTTTCCCTTCCCTTCGCTTTTCTTTCTTGCTGACAGCAGAGAAAGCAGTGATTCTACCACATGCTCCCAGTGTAACCCTGGGTATGTCCCAGAACTCATCTGGGCATGTCTGACCTCCTACCTGTCTGTCTATTTTGTATGTCTCCCTTATATCTCTCTTTCTCTTTGTCTGATCCTGAGTCTCTTGTAGGTCTCTCTGTAACTGTCTTGGTGTCTGTATTTTTGTCTTTCTCTGTCTCTATTTCTGTCCATATTTCTGTGTGTTTTTCTCTCTTTCTCCCTCTCCCTATGTTCCTCCCTTCTTATTTTATGGCTTGGAGTTCTCTATACTTTCTCTTTTCAAGATGAATTGGGAAAAATTATCTAATTCCATTGTATCAATAGGAATTTAATTCAACAAATGTGTTCTAAGCACTTACTCTGTGGGAGGCCCTGGGGATGTGAAGATACTTACATTCTGGGGGTGGGAGAACTCATATATAAAAATAATATATATAAAGCTTGTGAAGAGTAAGACCAAGTGATTACAAATGGGAGACAGTGCCAATAGCTAGGATGTGAGATAGGAAGGCTCAGAGAAGGTTGCTCAACTCCTGAGATCCCTTCTCATTAGACATTCTGTGATTCTGTTGTAGCAGGTAGGATCGGGAGAAACCTCTTAGTCTGCTGGGCTTGGACCTTTCCCCTTGTGCCAGGCAGGCACACATTGGCTCTTTGGGGAGGAGCGCATGCACTGCCATATCAAGAGTTCTGATTCCCACCTACTATCAGAAAGGTCTGTGTAGGGGTTAACACCTGAACCATGTTTTGAAGGAAGCTAGAAATGCTGCAAGGTGGAGGTGAGGAGGCAGGGCATTCTAGGTATGGGGCATGGCTTGGCAAAAGGTAGAGTAGAGAGGGATGTAATGCTGTGTTCAAGGAGCAGCAGGTAGCCTGTTTGACTGGAAAGGAGAGTGTCATGAAATAGACATATATGTGTGTATATGTGTGTGTATATAACATCAAACTTTCTGCATGTGACAGTGACTGATTGAGCTCTTCTTTTTCCTTTTTTTGTTATAAGGGATATCTCTGGAAAGAAGAGAGGAAAGGGATGTATTCAGAAATATGGCTAATGTAAAAATGAAAGATATCAATATATTTATTATTTACAGATAATAAAATCATGTCACTATTTGCAAGTTGCTTAAAATGGTTGCTCCTAATTCAAACAGGGCTTTCCTTGTCAAATTTGATGTTTAAAATCTCATTTTAAGATCTGAACCAAAAAGAAATATGATGGGAAAATTACATGTGAGCCAGATTGTGGAAGGTTTTAAATATCAGGCTGAGAAGTTTATGTTTCGTCCTAGGGGCAATAGGGAGCTATAGCAGAATTTTGAGCAGATGGGTATCATGTTCAGATCACTGAGTTAGAGAACATCCTTGGGCACCTGGGCATGGAATGAGGTAAACAGAGAGCAGCAGAGGCAGAAATGCTAATTGGGAGACTGCTCTAGCACTCAGAGAGAAAGGTGATGAAGGCCTGAGATGTGGCAGAGTCTGTGTGGATGGGATGATAGAGAAAAAGGGACAGAAATGAGATAATCGGAAAGGTAGAAACGCTGAGACTTGGCAGCTGGTTGGATATAGGAGTTGAGGGAGAGGATGAACAAGGGGGATGCCATGGTTAGGCACTAGGGTGACAAAATTAGGGAGTCAGTGTGATACAGTAGATAACATGTTAGCCTTGGAATCAGAACAATCTGGATTTGAGTCCTGCTTCAGACACTAGTTATATGACCTTGGGCAAGTCTCAAACAGTCTGAGACCTTTTCTTTCATCTGTAAGATGAAAAATGGAAAAATATTCATACCACTTACATCCCAGGCTTGTTCTGAGGGTCAACTGTGATAATATGTGTGAAAAACACTCTGCAAACCTTAAATTGCGACATCAATATTACTATTATTGCTCAAAGGATGGTGGTGAGGAAGTTTAGGATAGGGATGAGTTTGGGGTAAAATGTAATGGCTTTTGTTTTTAGAAATGTTCAATTTGAGTTATCTTTGGGCCAACCCGATAGAGAGGATGGGAAAGGAGCTGCTAGTGTAGTGGAGAGATTTGACTGGACATATAGGTCTGGAAGTCATTGGCACAGAGATGGTAAATAAACTCATGGGAACTGATGAGATTACAAAGGAGAGAAGAGAGCAAAGGTTTTTATCCTGGTGCCCTTGGGCAGGTGCCTGATGAAGCCTATGGGCCCCTTCTCAGAATCATGGTGTTAAATACACGGATTCAAGTATATAGGATTACAAAGGAAACCAATTATACTGAAGTAACGGTTATCAGAAAAATATGTAAAGAAGTTCATGGACCCCAGATTTAAAAAAAAAATCCTGAGAAGGGAGAGAGAGAGAGACAAGACAGAGAGACACACATACAGACAGAGACACATACAGAAAAGGTGCTAGGTGCCATGTCTTTATGGTTATGGCTATGAATTATATCATTCACATACAAAAGTAATTTTGATTGGTTGGAATGTAGTGCCTGTCCCACAGCCCACTGGTATGGGACTCTCTCCTATTTCCACCGATGAGGAGAGAGTCCCACAGCTACAAAAAACAAACAAACAAAATCAAGCATGTGTGTGCGTGCTCCATTCCAGCAGACTGTCTTCAGTGTCTGCTTACCCCAGCAACAGTAATCTGTTTCCTGGACCTGGCTGGGGCTGACTTACCTTGGATCTTGGAGGTTGAGGGCAGCTTTCACTACTAAAGAGTCAGCCCTGTGGTGTCCCAGTGCACACAGTGCACAGATCCAGGAATACCCAGGCTCATATCTAACCTCACACAATAACTAGCCATGTAACCTGGGCAAGTCACTAAACCCTGTTTGCTGCAGCTTTCTCACCTGTAAAATGGGCTTAATAATGGTCCCTACCTCCCAAGGTTGTTTTGAGGCTCCAGTGAGATGCTTGCAAAACACTCAACACCATTGTTGGCATGCAGTAAGTGCTATATAAATGTTAGTCCTTAATAGTAAACTCCCAGGCTGATGCCTCATCCCAATAAAAAAAAATACTGCCTGTGGATTCTAGAAGGTTGTGTATGGTAGTAGAGAGCTAGCTGTAGCAGGTCCCAAGAGATAAGGCAGAGGGGCTTGACTCTGGGCTGGGCTTCCTATCCGCCATTCAGTATTAGCCAAAATGCCTTACTGTCAGACGACATTTGTGGGGGCGGTTAATTAGGATTCTTGAAAGCCTCCCCTGAGGCATCACTAAGGCTTTGGGATTTGTGTTGGCCTTCGGGGGGGGCTGTCTCCCTCACCAGAATGTCTTCCAGGAAGCCATTATGAGACTTGACTCCCCTGCTTGTCTGCCACCCTACCCTCTTCATCTTCTCCCTGGAGTATCCTTGTGTCTGACCAAAGATGCTCTTTAGCCACCTCAGAATTCCTTGGGCAGAGATGTTGAGTTAAGCTCAACATTCTCTCTGTTACCCAGGAGTCACATCTCCTTCCCTCTTTACACAGCACTTGGGTTGGAAGTGACACATACAGTAATACGCAGTAAAGAAGAATTTGTCAGGACGTCCCAGAAAGAAGGAGACATGCATTTATTAAGTGCCTACTGTATACCAGACATTATGCTAAGAACGGTCCAAATATATTTTATGTGATCTTCAAATCAACCTTAGCAGCTAAGTACTATTGTTATCCTCATATACAATCAGGGAAACTGAGGCAGGCAGCGGTTACGAAGCTTGTACATGGCCAAGACTGGATTTGAATTTGTTTCATCCTAATTCCATCCCCAAGCTCTACTCACTGCACTACCTGGCTATCTCCACCTACTTTTTTATCCTTTGGGATGACATGAATTACTCAGAAGCTTCTTTTTTGCCTGATTTGGACAGTCCATCATCGAGGAAGGAAGCCATGCCGTTCTGGTCCAGTCACTCATGGCCAATGATTCTCAAACATGAATTCTATCAACGCTTTTCATTTACTCCATTAGCTGAAGCATCGCAAGGATGAAGAGCACTTGGAAGATGCTGATGAGTGCAGGGCCCATGATTAAACCAAATACACGTGCTTTTGCCTCTGGCTGTCTCTCAGTGCTTGTGAGCTCGGATGGGTTAGGGGAGGTGACTTCTCAGAAATTCCCAAATAGCATTCTTGGAAGGTTCTAAGAAATATGAGATATTTGCACTCAGGTTAGACATCCTGTCAGACTCTTCCTAACTGGCCCCCGCCCTGTTCTGACTCTTCCCTCAGTCTTCCTTGACTTCTCCTTGTTTGTTGGTACATGTTGTTACCCCACAATATCACCAGGAAGCATTTCTGCAGCACTATAAGGTTTGCAAAGTGCCTGGTATATGTTATCTCATCTGATCCCCACAATAACTCTAGGATGTGGGTGGGAATATTACCTCCATCTATCAGTGAGGAAACTGAGGCCAACAGAAGTTAAGTGACTTTCAGAATCACACTGCTGGTAAGTGTCTGAGGCCGGATTTGAACTCCTCCTAGGGCCAGTTCGTGCACTCTATCTGCTGCTCTGCCTAGCAGAATGGAAAAGGAACTATTTCCTTTTTGTCTTTATAACCGTAACATCTAGCTACAATGCCTAGCACATTTTGTTGTAAACCAGAGCTATGATTTTATTTCAGCTTTCCTTGAGGAAACTATCAAACAGAGCTGCAAGTTAAAGTCTTAGAGGGTTGCCTAAAATATGTAAGGCATTTGGCAAATTTCAAAGCTCAGTATAAATGTTATTGTTATTTTGATGATGGGGATGGGGATGATGACTGCGATGAAGATACCGAGACATTCAGTGTGTCCATGGTTACACAGTGTGTCAGAGGCTAGGTTTGAACCCAGAATTTCCTGACTGTGAAGCCAGCTCTCTGACCACTCCCCCTACACCAAACTTCCTCTCACCTGACACATAGTAGGTATTAATTCATGTTTAAGGAATTATTAAATTGAATAAAAGAGAAGAACAAGATTTCCATTGTATCTTCTGAGACTACAAATATTGTTGGGTCATTCTCGTAATGTTGTCTTGGTGGAAGGGATTAATGTCAGACACCAGGTGGTTCTGGTGACCAGGATGATACAGTATTTATGAGGGAATGGGAGACTATAATCACAGAGGAAGAAAATGCCTAGTTTTTGCCAGAAGGCATATGGGATTTCCATGTCTGTGTAATATAAATTTAAAACCTTTTTTGTTCAGAGATAAGACTGAATAAGGAGGCCTTTCAAATCGAATTGAAACATTACTAATAAGTAAGGCAAAAGAGAAAACTTGCCAATAATTTTTGGAGTTGTTCTGAAGGGGAATAGGCCACTTCAGGGTGTAGGAGATTTTCTCCCCATCATTGGAGGTCTTCAAGTTATACGGGGTTCTAACCCCACCTCTGCTACTTACATTCTGTGCCCCTCAGTATATCACGTTAACCATTCCATGCCTCAGTTTGCTTGTTTGTAAAATGAAGTTGCACTAGATGTCCATCAATGTCTCTCTGAAGTCTAAATCTATGATCCTACATGAAGTATTCTGCAACACTTTAAAATGGTATATCAATATTAGCTTTTTAAAAACCCCACTTTGTCTAGAAAGTTTTCCCTGATTTCTGCACAGTCTACAATGATATTTGATTTCTCCTCCCTCTATTACCCAGGGACAGCAAAGAGATTCAGGTTATAGTCCTCAATACCCAGCTGGGATAAAGGCTCAGTGATCAATGAATATCAACTAAATGTTGTGAGAATAAATGTTGTGGAAGCTGAAGCAGTGAGCACCCTCTAACCATGTAACATTTTGTTATGTTTTACCTGTGTTTAACTGTGTTTTGACTGGCATAGCACACCTGCTGTGGGGATAAAATAATGCCAGATAGGATCAGCTCATGTCCTATGTTCTGCATGAAGCCTTTGCTTATCCATCCTTTTATGACACAGGGGATGGAGTACCAGACCTGGAGTCTGGAAGACCTGAGTTCAAATCCAGTCTCAGGAACTTCCTAGCTGTGTGACCCTGAGCAAGTCACTTAACCTCTGCCTGCCTTAGATTCTTCATCTGTAAATAGGGATCATTACAGCACATAACTCTCAGGATTATTGTGAGCATCAAATGAGATTGTAATTGTAAAACATTTACTTAGCGCAGTGCCCAGCACATAGTGTGATATAAATGGTAGCTATTATTATTTTATATACATTAAATGTGCATATACTTACATATGTTCATGTTCTCTCCCTTCCCCCTTCCACAGTCCCTCAGAAAGTGAACTTCTTGAGAGCAGAGACTGGTTCATGCTTGTATATCCTTTATAGACGAGCACATAGTGCTTATTCAATGATTGTTGATTGATTGATGATGGTAGTGTTGTCAATAATGACTGCCATTAAAAGTAGTGTGCTATAGTGCAGAGGTATCTGACCCTTCCCTTACCTCCTCCACTACCTATAGGTGGCAAGGGGTCACAAAACTACAAAGTGGGGTCTGAACCCAAATGAAATGTTTAACAAATAAATAGAAATCTTGTACAACATAGATAATGTTAATCTGTGGTTTTCTAAGTCAATATGCAACTGCAAGACTCCATTTCTATTTGAGTTTCACACTATTGGTGTACAAAGAAGTGGCCTCAGAGTTCTTCCTCTGACACGTGCTGACTGTGACCCTGGGTGAGTCTTTTTGCCTTTTGATATTCCCGAAAATATTCTAAGATAATAAATTAAAGAGCAGATGCTGACCTGTATTGGTAGAAGAATTTGCACACCAAGGTCTCCTTGGATTGATGGCATCCCAGGTCCAATCTAACATTACTAAAAAATTTTTAATAGCTCATATACTTTCATGTCATTTCAACAAATAGCTCTCTTACAACCTTGCTGTAAAGCAAATTTTAAATGAAAATATCTTTATGCTCATCTTAAGGGTGAAGAGGCGTTGCCTTATTCACCCTGATCACACAGCCAGTCATGGATAGTGTTACTACTTAAATACAACACTCTTTGCTCTTTATCTCAACCCCCTGTTATTTTATGTCTGGGGGAAGGAAGGGGAATTTCACAAACCTTTGATTCTCTCATTTGAAAGATGAGGAAAGGGAAACCCTGATATGATTTGTCCAAGGTCACATTGCTAGCCAGAGGCAGTTACTCACGAGCAATGAATCTTGCTTTGGGGATGGCTTGAGCCCCAAAGCTCTTTGGCTCTATGGTGCTCAATATCATTTTAGAGGATCTCAAAAGCTGTTTACACAGAATTTCCTCACTATGGATTATTTACAGTGCCTTGGAGCCTCCCTCTTAATGGGCAAGGTTCAACTTGGGGAGATACGTCCGTGTATGATGGTACAAATTATGTTTTCACTCTATGCTGTTTTAGATTATTTATAACTCTGCTCAGCATAGAAAATTGAGAATTGATTTTAATAGCATTCCAAGTTTATTCCATTGTATTTTGAGGCAAATCTGAAGACTCATAGCTTAACTGTCCATAGCATGTTCCAAATACAAGACTTTACAAAACATTTTTTATCGCTACCATTTATTTCCACATCACTTACATTTCCAAATGTATTATGAGAACTTATTTTTTTATCATTGACTTCCTTGGTATTTATACCTGGGATTTAAATCTCTAGGTCAAAGGATGTAGATACGCGCGTCACTTCCTTAGATAGCTCCAAACCAGTTTTCAGAAGGGCTGGACTAATTCCGAGCCAATCAAGAATATTACATTTGTACACTCATCTTTCATAACTCCTTCAACATTGAATTGCCCTAATTTTATCACCTTTATCAATCTGCTGGATTAAAAATGAAATCTGAGATTTGCTTTGCTGGATAGTTCTCTTCACATTAGTAATTTGGACCATCTTTTCATTTGGTCCAAACTTATTAATCATTTGTAATACTTTAAGAACTTTGTCGATGTTCTTTCATCCCTTGCAATCTATTGGGAAATAGCTTTAATCTTACATATTATTGTAGTTGTCTAGATATTTTGGATATTAGACCTTTATCAGAGATATCTGATATAATGATTTTTTTTCCTAGTCAACTCTGTTTAGGTAAAAAAAAAACTTTTCAATCCCACATAGTCAAAATTATCTATTTTTATAATCATTTCTATTTATTTTTTTGATTAAGAATTCACCCTCCAGTCATAGTTTTGAAGAGTGTCTGATTTGGTTTTCTCCTTTTTTTGAATGGTATGACTTTTAATATATAATATAATATATATTATATATATATATGTATATAAGATGTAATTCTAAATCCTATTTCTGCCAGACTGCTTTCCATAATTCCTGAAAGTTTTTGTCCAATAAGAAATATTTATTCTTCCTTAGGTAACTGATAACTTGGAATGTCTTGTACACTTTGCTGTTGAGTTTAGTTATTTCTTCCCTGTGCAGCCTATTCCATTAATATGCTTTTTCTAAATTTTTGACCAGCACTGAATAGTTGTGATGATTATCTATTTATAAGAATGAAAATGCCTCATATTTATGTAGTCACTTAAGGTCTGAAAAATGATTTACATGTATTATCTCCCTTGAACCTCAGAATCACTCCCTCCTCCCATCCTCAAGAGAATGGCTTTCCTTTTTGCTTGTATTTGTGTTACCAGCACTCATCTCAGTGCCTGACATATAACAAATTGTTTGATAAATGTTTGCTGCCTGCCTGCTTTCCCTGAAAAGTTTGGTGAAATTTGTCTGTAAATTTATCTGGATTAAAGCATCCCATTAACCCCAACCCTTTGGTAGTTCCTTTATATCTAGTTCACTTTCTTTCATTGAGATTAGATTACTTAAGATCTCTATTTGGTGTTCTCCCAACTTGAGTATTCTATATGTTATGGCTAATCTGTTCTTCGGAAATCTCAATTTTGTTTGGTATATATCTATTCAAGGTCATTTCAGAGAATTCTTTTTATTTCTTTGTTCTGATTTCACTTTGATAAATTTTTTTGGTGAATTTGATTTTCCTCCCTTATTTTTAATCAGTTTGGCTAAATGTTTATCTTTTTGTTCATCTTTTTAAAAAGCAATTAATCTTACATACAAGTTCTATAGTTTATTTAGTTTCCAATTTATTTCTCCTCTAATTTTCAAGATTTCCTCTCTTTTCCTTATTTTGGGTAGTTTATTTGTTTAAAAAATTAATTGACTGTTCAGTTAGAAGGACATAATGTCTCAGTGTACAAGGGACCAGATTTAGAGCCATAAAGCTTTGAGTTCAAGTCTTACCCCTGACACATACTAGTTGAGTGACCAGGCATGACTCCTTAACCTCTCAGTGCTGTACACAATTCTGTAACACGTCAAGTTGCAGGAACGGTACCTATCTGCATAGATAGAGGGAAGTTCTCTGTGTCAATGAAATAATATGGAGTTGCTATCCTTTTCTCAAGTCATTCTCTTTTCATACTTTGTTCATACATAAACCACTTTGCAGCCTTTGGCATATCGTGGCGCTTAGTAAATGCTAGTCAACTACCTAATTTTTCTAAATAGAATTCGATCCGATTTTCTCAATAACCCTGAAAGGGAAGTGATATAAATATTATTATCTCCATCTTTTTTCTAATGAGCAAGTGGGATATATAGGGATAAAGTGATTTGATTGGTTAAGATGCTGGGGATTAGAAGCATCAGAGAAGCCTGGCATTGGAACTCATTCTCTACATTTTGGGTTCATCATTCTTTCTAGCACCACTTGCTGCCTGTCATTGCTCAGTGGAAAGCTTGTGAATATGTATGGGTTTTCTATTATTTTTCAATGTAATGTATCCTAGTTGCCTTTTTTTCTATTTTGCCTTCAAAAATTAAAAGTTTGAAGCATACCTTCATCATAAAATATAAGCATAAATGTAAATATTTATTTCCAGCGGTGTGTCACAATAAAAATAATGTTGAATCTGAAATAAGAGAATCTGAATCCAAATCTTAACCCAGTGATCTGAGATGTCACTTAATTAACCTTTCTATGCCTCAATTTCCTCATCTGTAAGGAAGCCTTTCACTAGATGCCTTTTAAGATTCCTTCCAGTCCTTCATCTCTCATCATTTGATTTCCTTGCACTCACAGAAATTTAGCTTTCTTGGAATTATAATTCTTTCCTAACACCCTCTCTGGAATTGATTGCCCCTCCCATTCCATCTCAGATGTGTTGAGTCAAAAAGAAATATCAGATCATGGATTTCGAGTGGGAAGAGTGAATGGCCATAGCTGGAGCTTGAAATCAGGTCCTGTGACTCTACATTCTTTTTAGTTTGCATTTTGTTCTTTTGTTGGAGCACACTTCAGTGAATATGCAGCCCATTCACCACTGCCACTGCCTGCCCTGCCCTATGCTTCCAAAAATTAGCCAAGTTCCATTGAGTTTTATTCCCTCCCTTTATTTCCTACTATTCTATCCCTGAAGCTCACATCAGCCAGTTCCAAAGTCACTTGTCCTGCTTTTTCCAGGCATTTATTTAGGCATTAGTTCACAACCTTCCCCTTCACCCCAACACCAGCCATAATATTTGGGGAATGTGATGTTCATATTGATTTCAGTCTGCCAACAAGCACCTCTTGTATCTCCGCATTGTATAATGTACCAAGTACTGGGGATACAGAAACAATTCCTGCCTTCAAGGTGCTTATATTTTAAAGGGGAAAACACCATATAAATAACTGGCTATGTATAAGATATATAAAGACTAAATGGAAGGCAGTCTTAGAGGGGAAATTATTAGCAACTGGAGGGAATCAACCAAATTAGGATGGGGGGAGCAGGAAAGACCTTCAATAAGTGAAGCTTGAGCTGAGTCTTGTAGAAAGTCAGAAAAACAAAGAATTGGAGGGGGAAGAACATTCCAGGAATGAGTCAGCTAGTGCTAACTCAGAATTTGGTGGAGTGGAGTGTTCTGTGTGAGGAATCACAAACATATCAGTGTTAGTAAATTATAGGACATATGTAGGTGGAAAACGTATACAAAGACTGGAAAAGTCACAAGAGGCCAAATTAAGAATGGCTTTGAATGCCAAAACAAGGAAATTCATATTAGATCCTGGAGGTAATAGAGACCAATTCGAATTTAATAAGTAAGGGAGGTGAGATGGACAGATCTTCACTCTAGGAAAATCCCCTTGTCAGCTGAATGGAGGATGAATTGGAACGGGAGAGTTAAGACAGAGAAACCCATTAGAAGGATATTGCTGGAGTCCAGATAAAATGAGACGAGGGCCTGAGGACATCCTGGTTTTCAGCTCTATCCCTGACTTACATATCCAGTGTGATTGAACTTCCTGAGTCCCCTGAATGATGTAATTGTATCCTGTATTCCAAACTCTTCCATTTTCTTGATCTTTAATTTCCTTTCTCTGATTATGATCTCTTGCCTTTTTATATGTCTCTCTGTTTCAGTTCTCCTAAAATTCTTCTTTGACTATACCACTTTGTAAAACCCTTCCCAGCCCTCCTTGTTCTCCATAGCCGTCACTTTCCTACCTTACAATCTTAACCCTATAATTGACCAGTTAAACTAAGTATTCATGTCCTTCATGATAGAATTCTTTGTCCCCTGTCCTTCATGAAATAATAGAATTTTAGAATTGGAAGGGAGTTTAGTTGACTATTTAATTCAACTATTGTTTGAAAAAAAATCCTCTTTAAAGCATACCTGACAATTTTGCTTAAAAACCTCCATCAGAACCAAAGCTGCCACTTCCTTTAGCAACCATTCCCCTTTTTTGGATCTCAAATTGTCAGGAAGGTTTTCCTGACATCAAGCTTCTATCTTCTCTGCAACTATTATCCATTGCTCCAAGTTTTTCCTTTTGGGGCCAAGCAGAACAAACAGATGCATGAAGAATGCCCCCCACTCCCATCCTGAAGCCTTCATTTCTCTGGAGTAAACATTTCTAGTTCCATATTAAATTTCTGTAAATCCATAACTTTGTGTTACCCATGGCATTTACCTTTTCCATTCCTAATTCCAAGTTTTTGGATGCTGCTGAAGGAAGTCATGGAACAATGCCACTATCTGAGTTCACTTAAAGTTCATGTGGAAAACTCCATTTATCTCTATTAAAAGTCATCTTATTCAATATAATCAAAATCTTTAGGGATCTCAGCTTGGTCATCTTGGTGTTAGTTATACATCCCAGTTTGGTGTAATTTGCAAATTTCATGCATCTGACACCTCTGTACAAGCCATTAATAGATATGTTAAATAGCATAAGAACAACTGCATAACCTTGAGTTACTCTGCTGGAGATTGCCTTCCAAGCTGTTTTGTTCCTTTTTTATCTGTTATACTTATCCTATCCACCCTGAGCATTAGACTTTGCCTTTCTTTGGTTCTTCTCTTTTCCCCAAAACATTTGAATGAAAACTCTTTTTGTTGTTTCAAGATCATATATTTAGAAGTGGAAGGGACCTTTGAGTATTTCCCCTCCCCCCATCATAGATGCAGAAAATAAAGCCTAGAGAAGTCAAATTACTTGCCCAGGCTCTTGAATATTATCATAGAGACAAAGCTGGAAGGGACCTCAGAGTCAACTATTCCAACCATCTCAGTGCATAGACAAGGAAACAAAAGCCCAGGGAAGTTAAAGGATCCCAGGATCACAAAGCTTGTGTCTGAGGCAGTCAATCAGTCAGTCACTCAGTGAATAAATCAATAAGTGAGTTAAGTACTTACTATATACTGGTTGCTAGGGATTCGAGAAAGGGCCCAAACAGTGCCCTTGACTGAAGGAGCTCTCAAAATTTGATCCCATGTGGCCCTGACTCCATGTCTAATGCCCTATACTTTATTTCATCTTGAAAGAGCTCAACAGCTTTCCCACTTTGCTAAACAAAAAGCCTCTGGGCAGGGTTACATCCCTGAATCACTAAGAACCAGTCAGGAGTTTGAATACCATGTAGCCTGTCAATTCCTCAGGTTTTCCCAGCATGAAACAGCACAGGTCCTTGAACTTTGACCTGTATATTGGTCCAAACTTCGTACTCCTTCCTCCAAATGCCTGGTCCTGCTTGACCCAGGTAAGAACCCTATAAAAATCCACTGGGCTTTTCAGGTGTGGGGTGCCCCATTCCACCAGACCTGAACTATTTCCATTTCCCTGACTGCTTCTTGCTATTTTCTCTCAATAAAGCTTACCTCTCTACTTTCTCTCTTTTTGCTCCCATCTTTGTGCTATGCTCTGTCTGGTATTATTCCACCTACTAGTCAAGGCAGTTTTCTCCTTCAAAAGCAGCAGCCAGTGTCCAGCTCTTGGGAGTTGCTCGTACTTCCCAAGATTCAGATTAAGGCATGCAGAAGATCACTACAAGACCAAAAACCCTGTGCCTGGGGTCAAAATATAATTCTCTTGGCTCTATCTTTGATGTACTGTGTCAGGCATTCTCTGTCATCCCCCACAAAGCATCTTTTTGGCCATAGGAATTTGAAGAATCTACCCTCATTTGTTCTACCAGATAGAGTATTAGAAATTTTCTCTGATACACTTCACCTCTAAAAACTCTCCAAAGTAAGAATTATATGCAACAGTTAAAGCAATAGGAAAAAGGTTATAACCCTTCTATCCCTACCCAATGAACAAGACATGTTGAAGGAGAAGAAAAGAAGAAAGGATTTTACTTAGTTACTTAGGAAAAAAAGCAAAAACTTAGATAACTAGATAAAAAGAAGAAAGAAAAAAGAAATTATTAAATAGAGTAAGTCTCCACAATTAGCAAAAGTGGTAAAAAAAAAAACAACAGAAAAGGAGATGGTTGGGAGTAAGGGGGAAAGAGTTTAGGGGAATATATTTACATTAGAGTGGATTGCATAAAAATAACTTGAGACAAAGTGTTATCTTTATAGAGGAAGGAAATGTTAATTTTATAGAGTACTAACTTTACTGAGGGAAAAATGCTAATTTATAAAAGTAATATGTGGAACAAATGGATGAAAATAGAAATGCTTTTCTTACAATTTTGAGGTGAATAGCTTAAATAATCTAAGAAAATGAAAATCAATTTGGCTAAAGAAACAAAACCCCATAATGTGTTTCTTACAAGAAACATCTTAAAAGCAAAGCCATACATAGAGTAAAAATGAGTGGCTCTAGATTTCCAGTTCCAGAAGTCAAGATGATGCAGTGATCAGTAATTGCTATATCCTTCCCTTTGTTGACCTTGAGGAGCCCAGAGAGTATCTCCCTAGGAAAAATCATGGAACAGTGGGAACAGCAGAAGGGGTAAGAAGCCTCTTAGCCCATGAGGCTAAGAAAATTGCTAAGGAGTATCTCTCTTGCTGTGGCTGAAGGGGAACTGTTTCAGACAGCCCTACACCACCAAACTGGGAGAAGATCCTGAGTCCTAGTGGGGGGGGTGAAGCCTGCAACCAGGACCCCAGGCATGCCTTGGCATAGCCAGGCAGGGGAATCGGGAAGACACTATCACAGATGGGATCACCAACCACTGAGCTTGCTTATGCTCTAACTCATCAGAAGAGACCTCCTGTGGCCACACTACCCCTGCCCTACACTTAACTCAGCTGGCTCCAAGGTAACTCTGGGGAAGCCCAAAAAGACTTCACTTGGCCTTTGCTTTCCAACATCAGCCAGTTCAGAACCAGGTAAGCTGTAGCATTTTACCTTCCAGCTGAAAGAACCAGAGGCCACAACATGCAAAGTCTCAAATTCTAGGCATAAGAATTGTGGAACAGAGCCCCCTGTGCTCCAGACACAGAGATCTAATTTAAAAGTCAGGAAAATGGTGATCATCATGAGCAAAAAGCAAAGCAGAAAAGACCATAGAATCTTTCTATGGGGACAAGGACCAAAACACGAATATCAAAGAGGTCAGCATTGAGACTGTACTCCCATCTGAAACTACAGCAAGAAATATGAACTGATCTGAAGCAAAAAGAGCATTCTTGGAAGAAATCAGAAAGGATTTTAATAGCCAAATTAGAGAAATAGAAGAAAAACTGACTTACAAAAGGAATCAGAAGAATTTAAAAGGAAAATTGGACAAATGGAAAAGAAAGTACAAAACCTAACTGCAGAAAATAAGTCCTTAAACGGAACAACTTGACTGAAGGAAAAGGAGATACAAAAGTTTACTGAAGAAAACAATTGGAAAAAAATTAGAATCAGGCAAGTAGAAGCTAATGACTCTATGAGACATCAAGAATCAATCAAACAGAATCCAAAGAATGAAAAGATAGAAGAAAATGTAAAATATCTAATTGGAAAAACAATTGACCTGGAAAACAGATCCAGGAGAGAAAATCTAAGGATTACTGGTCTACCAGAAAATCATGTTAAGAGAAAGAGTTTGGACAATATCTTCCAAGAAATCATCAATGAAAGTTGCCCAGAAGTCCTTGATCCAGAGGACAAAATAGTCACCAAAAGAATCCACCATTCACCTCCTGAAAGGGATCCCAAACTAAAAACACCAAGAAATATTGTTGCCAAATATCAGAACCATCAAATGAAGGAGAAAATACTGCTGTCAGCCAGAAAAAAACAATTCACATATCGAGGAGCTGCAGTCAGGACCACACAGGACCCAGACAAATCTTCTGCATTTCTATATGTTACTATCAAAGCCCAGCAGCAAGAGATAGAAAGAGAAATCCTATTTAAAACTACAGTAAACACTATAAAGTATCTGGGAGTCTACCTGCCAAAACAAAGCTAGGGACTATATGAATACAATTACAAAACACTTTTCACACAAATAAAGTCAGATCTAAGTAAGTGGAAAAACATCAGTTGCTTGTGGGTAGGCTGAGCTAATGTAATTTAAATGACAATTTTACCTAAATTAATTTGCTTATTCAGTGCCATACCAATCAAACTATTAAGTAATTATTTTCTACAGCCAGAAAAATAATATCAAAATTCATTTGAAAGAACAAAAGATCTAGAATATCAAGGGAACTATTGAAAAGAAATGCTAGGGAAGGTGGCCTAACCCTACCAGATCTCAAATTGCATTGTAAAGCAACAATCATCAAAACTACTTGGTACTGGCTAAGAAACAAGAGTAGATCAGTAGTATAGGTTAGGTACTCAAGACAAGTTAGGTACTTCAAGACAGTAGTCAATGAATAGAGCAATCTACTGTTTGATAAACCAAGGACCCCAGCTTCTGATATAAGAATTCACTGTTTGACAAATTTTGTGGGAAAACTGGAAACTGGGCATACACTAAACCCTGACACCATACACAGGAATGAAGTCCAAATGGATACATGATCTAGGTATAAAGATTGATAATGTAAACATATAAGGGGAGCAAGGAATAATGTATTTGTCAGATTTGTGGAGAACGGAAAAATTTATGACCCAACAGCAGATAGCAAACATTACAAAGTGAAAATTTTGACTACATTAAATTGAAAAGTTTTTGCACAAAGTCAATGCAACCAAGATTAGGAGGGAAGCAGAAAACTGGGAAAGAATTTTTGCAAGTAGTATCTGTGATAAAGGCCTCATTTCTAAAATATATAGAGAACTGAGGCAAATGTACAAGAATACAAGTCATTCCCCAGTTGATAAATGGTCAAAGGATATGAACAGGGAGTTTTCAGAGGAAGAAATTAAAACTATCTAAAATCATATGAAAAAATGCTCTAAATCACTCGATTAGAGAGATGAAAATCAAAACAACTCCGAGGTACCACATCACACCTATAAGATTAGCTAACATGATAAAACAGGAAGATGATAAGTGTTGGAAAAGATGTGGGAGAGTTAGAACACTAATTCATTGTTGGTGGACCTGTGAGCTGATCCAATCATTCTGGAGAGCAATTTGGAATTATGCCCAAAGGGCTAAAAAATATGTATACCCTTTCACCCAGCAATACTGCTTCTGGGAGTCTATCCCAAAGATATCATAGAAATGGGAAAGGGCCCCACATGTTCACAAGTATTTGTAGCAGCTGTCTTTGTGGTGGTCAAAAACTGGAAATCAAGAGTATGCCCATCAATTGGGGAATGTCTGAACAAATTGTGGCATGTGAATGTAATGGAATACTATTGTGCTATGAGAAACGATGAATAGGAGGACTTCAGAGAAGTCTGGAAAGACTTATGTGAACTAATGCTGAGTGAAAGGAGCAGAACCAGGAGAACTTTGTACAAGCAACAACCACAGTGTGTGAGGAATTTTTCTGGTAGACTTGGTTTTTCATTGCAATGCATGGACTTAAAAAATTCCCAATGGACTCTTGAGACAAAATGCCTTTCACCTCCAGAGGAAGAACTATGGAATTGGATCACAGATAGAAACAGAACATTTTCTTTTGTATTATGTTTTGTTTTGTTTCATGGCTTCTCATATTCATTTTAATTCTTCTATGCAACATGTATTTAATAGGAATGTATGTGTAGAACCTATATAAAGATATTACTCTGTCTCAGGGAGTGAGTGGGAAGGGAGGGAGAAATGAGGGGAGGGAGGGGAAAAAATCTAAGATACATGGAAATGATTGTAGAACACTGAAAATAAATAAAATAATTTAATTAAAAAAATGAGTTGCTCTAACAAAATTTGCAGTGTATTAAGTGAATCCCCAAAAGAATTAATTGTAATTATGCAATCAGATAAAGCAAAAACAAACATCCAAAACACAAGAAAGATAAGAAAGGAAACTACATTATGTTGAAAGGAGTCAGAGATAAGAAGATAATATTACTGAAGTACTTGTATACACAAGTGACTTAGCATATACATTCATAAGAAGACATTTATCAAATCACAAAAAAAAAGTAATGCAATAGTATCAAGAGATCTTAATGTCCCTCTCCTAGGGACATATCCAACAAAAAATTGAACAAATAGGAAAATTTTAAATGGAAAAAAAATACTAGAGAAAGTAGAGCTAAAAGATTTATGGAGCCTTCTAAATGAGATTACTAAGTAATAAACATATTTCTTAGTACTATATGGAGGTTTTGCAAAAATTTACCACATATCAGGGCACAAAGATATTTCAAGTAA
The DNA here is from genome assembly GCA_028658325.1 of Potorous gilbertii. Lineage (NCBI taxonomy): Eukaryota > Metazoa > Chordata > Mammalia > Diprotodontia > Potoroidae > Potorous > Potorous gilbertii. The sequence goes on from JAQQSK010001933.1 coordinate 21,592, forward strand.
ACATAAAGAAGCAGATAGAGTAAACACATTCTTTATAGACATAATGTAATAAAAATAGTCATCTGTTTAGGGGCACAAGCAAAAGGCACAGACTGAAATTTACTCCTAATAATGAAATCTTAAATAATGAATGGATCAAAAAACAAATCAGAGAAGCAAGAAGTACGTGCATATAAGATATTGATCATCATGAAACAACATACCAGAATTTCTGGGGTGGAAGTGAGGTAGCCCGCCAGGGAGAAATTTTATCTTTAAAATATATAATAAAACCGAAAAAGAGAGGATTAATGAACTGAATATGAATCAAAAAAATAAAAAGCCAAAAAGTAGACAAACTAACGTGGGCATGAAAGAGGAGATAATGAAACTTTTTAAAAAATGAGATAAATTAGAAACAAAAAAACCTTTAAAATAACAAACATAGCTAAAAGCTTCGTTTTGAGAATAACAAAACTAATAAACCTTTGGCCAACTTCATTTAAAAGACCAGAAAATGAAATCAACAAAATAGCAAATGAATTAGATAGAATTACAGCAAAACCTAGAAGAGATTTTAAAAAAAGAATCATCAGAACCTAGTATGCTGTTATATGCTGCCGAAAGAACATAAAAGAAATAAAAGAATAATTTAAAAACATAAAATATCTAAACTAAGAGAAGATCGAAGCTTAAGGAATTCAACTCCATTTCCTGGAAATATAACTAGCTGTAAATGAAGTAGAAGAGGTGGAGGGCCAAGGGAGAGTTTCTGATTCTGATGGATTCAAAGGAGAATTCTATCCAAATTTTAAAGAAAAGATAGTTTCAATAGTATACAAATTACTCTTTAAAACTTGAGAAAGTAAGCCCTCTATCAGACTCCTTTCATGAGACAAATGCAACCCTTAATGTCTAAATTAAGGAAGGACACTGCAAAGAAGAGCTATAGACCAATAAAATTTGTTCATTTATTTCAGTTCTGTCTTACTCTTTGTGACCCTATTTTCTTGACAAAGATACTGGAGTGGTTTGCCATTTTCTTCTCTAGATCATTTTACAGATGAGGAAACTGAGGCACACAGAAGTTAAGTGACTTGCCCAGATTCACACATCTAGCAATTTTCTGCAGTCAGATCTGAACTCAGGTATTCCTGATTCCATGCTGGTGCTCTATTCATTGTGACAAATAGATGTCAATAACATTAATAAATACCAATTCAAACAGATTATAGTAATTTATCCAAGAAATCACCTATTATAACCACATCTGATTAGTTTCAGAGGTGCAAGAATGCTTCAATATAAGGGGAAAAAATCAACATATAAGCATATTCAAAATAAAAATCCAAAACTACATGATTATCTCAATTTATGTAGAAAAAGCCTTTTCCTACAAAGTAAAGGCATTTGAGAGACTCTTTTAATATCATAAAAACATCTATGTAAAACCAAAAGTAAATATTATATACAATGGAGACACACACTAGGACCTTTCTCCATAAATATAGGAGAAAAGAAGGATGTCTATTATCCCTGCTGATGTCTGGAATATTTGAAGAAATTACAGCAATAGCATTAAGACAAGACAAATAAATATAAAGATAAAGATAGGCGAAGGGGCGACACAATCCCTCTATTTGCTGATGACATGATGATTTCCTTAGAAAATCCTAGGGAATCAATAAAGATGATGATTGTGACGATGCATAGCTGCAGCAACGTTGTAGGCTGCAAAATATACCCACAAGATAAACATTTCCAAGTAACAACAACAAAATCTAAGAGGAACTAATAGAAAAGTAAATCTCTTTCAAAATAACCACAAAATGCCCTAAATATTTGGGTATCCAATTACCAAAACACACAAAATACTTGTTTAGATTCAATTACAAAATGTTCCTTGAAGAAATGTAGAATATCTTAAACAGCTGGAGCCATACTCAGTGCTCATGGCTAGGCTATGGCGATGTAATAACAGTGTCAATGATACCTAGGTTAATTTAGAGTTTTAAGGTTATGCTAATCAAACTGTTAAAGTGACACTTTATAGAACTCAAAAAATAATAAAATTCATTTTGAGATATCTAAAATATCAAGTGAAATACTGAAAAAATGTAGAAATGAAGAGAGAACAGTTCTTCTAGTCTTCAAAAAACATTATTAGTTAGAGCCATCAAACCACTTGCTGTTGATTAAAAGATAGATAAATAAATAAATAGAACAGACTAGACAAGAGAGAATTAGAAAATTGGAGCTCAGTAACTGTGTTCTATAAATCTGAAAATACAAAATACTTAGGAAAAATATCTGTATTTGATAAAGGCTGCTAGAACAGCTAAGTAGTATGGAAGAAGTTAGGTTTAGACCAACATCTTGTGTCTTATTCCACAATAAATTCAAAGTGCATATATGGCCTTAATAATACAGATCATACCATTCAGAAAAATCAGAACTAGTTCTTAAACCTTTCGCAGCTATGGGTGCTAGATGTATTCTTAAGAGATACAGGGGTAATTACAAAAGAGAAATAGATAACTTTGATGAAACAAAACTACAAAACTTCCATGCAAGCAAAATTAAGGTACCTAAGATAAGAAAGGAAGTGCTTGAATGGGGAGAAAACTTTATGACATTTCTCACATAAAATTTGATATCCGATATGTATCAACAACTAGCATATATACATACATATAGAAATGATTTTCACAAGAATTGCAAATACTAACAATCATAAAAATAACATTAAAAATCACTAATAATAGAAATATATATCAAAAAAACCCTGAAGTTTCCCCCACCCTCCTGGTAAATTAAAAAGCAAAGATAACATAAGATGAGAATAGTCAATGCTGGAGAGGTGTAGGGAAGATAAGGCATGTCAGTGAACATTGTTGGTAAAGCTGTGAATGAGCATAAACATGTTGGACAGCAATTTGCATTTATTCAAATAAATTGACTGAAATATCCATATGTTTTAACCCAGGGCATCCTCTCCTCGACTCATACCCCACAGAGGTAAGAAGGAGGTCCCTATAAAAAATGGCCGATATATAGAAGCACTTTGGGGGTCCCAAAGATTTGGAAGCACAGTTGATGCCCATTGTTTGGTGAGGACTAAACAGATAGTGGTATATGAATGCAATGGGGTATTTCTATGCACTAAGTAATGATGAATGTGGAGAAACTTAGAAAGATTGACATCACCGTCAAGAAAACAATATACACAATGCCTACAGAACTGAATTATGTTCATCGTTCGTTGCTGAAGAAGACCATGTCATCAGAGAAATGATGACATGACTTACACTTGGTTTTGTGTTGAGTGAGGGAGGGCTATGCAGATCACCAGCCTCACTTCTCCTCCAGAGTCATCTGAATCCAGTGATGTGATATTCCTCAGTGACTGGGGATGACTCAGGATGCACTGAGAGACCTTGGCCCCTTTAGGCCAAGGTCTATGCAGGTACTTAGTTGGGCTGTTTAAGAAGCACCCAGGGCAGGGTCCCCTTAATGAGGCCAAGTGAAAAAAGACCTCAGGCTGTGAAGAAAACAGCAACAGTTATGATCGACAATCACTCTGAAGCTAGGAAGGTCCAGAAGAGAGCCTTTAGGCAGGGGGCAGGGGCCCTGTGACATCTGAGCTTCATAGTGAAGTAGGCTCAAGGTTCAAGGAAGGGAAAGGAAGGGGAGGGGAAGGAGACTAGCCAGTAAAAGCCAAGTCAACTGGGCATTTTTGGCCATCCAAATTTACCTTTCTTTGGAGAGGAGAAGGAAGGGGAGTGGGAGACAGACAGGAGATGAGGAGCTGAGCATACTCACAGGGTTGTGTTCATCCTTCATTGCCAAAGAAGACTGTGGTGGTATAAGTTAGGTAGAATATGGAAAGTATGGTGAGTGGGAGTTCAACAGTGTCAGAATGTTTTGGAAAATTCACAGATGTGCTGAAAATAGAGTATACTAGATAGGAGGGGCATATATTGATGTATTCCAGAAAATCCCTTCCTTTCTGTTTTCCTCACTCCCTTTAGTGAGTGTACAATAAACAGACTTAATGCTTAACTAATTGGGATAATATGAGTATTAATAGAGTTCCTTAGATGAAAAAGGATAACAAATAAAGTAATCCCAATTTATAAAAGGAAAAAAGGAGTATATTCCCTAAAGTTCATTTGTAACTTCTTTGTTTGAAACTCAGAATACATTTCCTCCTTAAGAATGTTATAAAAGGGGGTGGAGCCAAAATGGTGGCTCCATGGTAGAAATATGCACATATTATACTGCTTCCCCCAACCCCATAAAATACCAATAAAAAATGACTCTCGACACATTCTAGAGTGGCAGAAGCCACAGAATGACAGAGTAAAAGAGATTTCCCACAAAAGATAACCTGGAAGGCTGACAGGAAAGGTTTATTCCATTAGATGCTGAGCAGAGTGGAGCCCAGTCCTGGCTACATAGCACCAGAAGGAACAGGACTGGAACAGGCCTCCAGGGCAGCATCCCCAGCAGGGAGGGTCTCAGATTCCTCAAGTGCCAAAGAAAGTTTCAAAGGTCAGTAAGAGGGTTTTCCCAACTGGGCAAGAAGGGAGCAGGGTCCCTCCCAGCACTAGCCCCAGGCAGTGGTAGCAGCATGGCAGCAGCAGTGGTGGGGCCCTGCCCCACCTAAAGACCCTGGGGAAATTGAGCAGCTGATCTGAACCTCAGCCCTGAGCACAGTCCAGGGGTGAGGAGGAGCACTAGGACTCTCCTCTTGACAAAGGATTCAGAAGTCAAGTAACTGGCTAGAAAAACGACCAAAAAAGGGAAAAAAAATAAGACCTTAGAAGGTTACTTTCCTGATGAACAGGTATTTCCTTCCATCCTTTCAGATGAGGAAGAACAATGCATACTGTCAGAGGACATCAAGGCTTCTGTATCCAGTCCCTCCAAAATGAATATGCAATGGGCTCAGATCATAGAAGAGCTTGAAAAGTGAGTCAACAGCTTGCTAAAGGAGATCCAAAAAAATGCTGAAGAAAATAACACCATTAAAAATAGGCTAACTCAATTGGAAAAAGAAATCCAAAAAGTCAATGAGGAAAAGATTTTAAAAAGCAGAATCAGTTAAATGGAAAAAGAGGTTCAAAACTCACTGAACAAAATAGTTCTTTAAAAATGAGAGTGGAGCTGAGAGAAGCTAATGACTATATGATAAACCAAGAAATTACAAAACAAAACCAAAAAAATGAAAAAAATAGAAGATAATATGAAATATATCATTGGAAAAACAACTGACCTGGAAAATAGATTCAGGAGAGACAATTTAAAAATTATGGAACTACCTGAAAGCCATGATCAAAACAAAAAGAGCCTAGATATCATCTTATGTAAAATTATCAAGGAAAATGGTTCCCATATTCTAGAACCAGAGGGTAAAATAAATATTGAAAGAATCCATTGATTATCTCCTGAAAGAAACCCGAAAAGAGAAACTCTTAGGAGTATTGTGGCCAAATTTCAGAGTTCCCAGGTCAAGGAGAAAATATTGCAAGCAGCTAGAAAGAAACAATTTGAGTATTGTGGAAATACAATCAGGATAACACAGGATCTGGCACTTTCTACATTAAGGAATCAAAGAACTTGGAATAGGTCCAGAAGTCAAAGGAACTGGAATTAAAACAAAGAATCACCTACCTAGCAAAACTGAATTTAATACTTCAAGGGAAAAATTGGTCATTCAGTGATATAGAGGACTTTCAAACATTCTTGATAAGAAGAGCAGAACTGAAGAGAAAATTTGACTTTCATATACAAGAATCAAGAGAAGCATAAAAAGGTAAACAGGAAAGAAATCATAAAGGACTTTCTAAAGTTGAACTGTTTACATTCCTACACGGAAAGATAACATTTGTAACTCTTGAGACTTTTCTCAGTATTTGGATAGGTGGATGGATTATACACACACACACACACACACACACACACACACACACATATGCACACACACACAGAGCACAGGTTGAGTTGAATCAGATGGGAGGATATCTATAAAAAAATAAAATTAAGTAGTGAGAGAGGAATATATTGGGAGGAGAAAGAGAGAAATGGAATGAGGCAAATTATCACTCATAAAAGAGATAAGAAAAATTGTTTTCAATGGAGGAGAAAAGGGAGGAAATGAGAGGGGAAAAGTGAAGCTTACTCTTTTCACATATGGCTTAAGGAAGAAATAATATGGTCACTAAATTTGATATGAAAATCTTTCTTATACTACAGAAAAGTAAGGGATAAGGGGACAAATGGAATGAAGGGGATGATAGAAGGGAGGAGTAACTAGAAGTAAACACTTTTAGGAAGGAACGAGGTCAAATGAGAGAATAGAATAAAAGGGGGGGACAGAGTAGGATGGAGGGAAATATAGTTAGTCTTATACAACATGACTATTATGGAAGTCATTTGCAAAACTACACATATAGCCTATACTGAATTGCTTGCCTTCTCAGTGGGGATGGGTGGGGAGGGAGGAAGGAAGAGAAATTGGAACTTAAAGTTTTAGGAACTAATGTTGAGAATTGTTTTTGCATACAACTGGGAAATAAGAAATACAGGTAATGGGATATAGAAACTCATCTTGTCCAACAAGAAAAGAGAGAAGATGGATTTAAGGGAACAATGGGTTGTGATAGAAGGGAGGGCACATGGAGGGAAGCGCTAATCAAAATTCAAGGATTTGTATTTGTATTTCATCAACATGGGTACTCCCTCTGCCAAAGCAGATGGAAACCCATAGTTTTTCCAGATAGGATATACATAGATGTACCCTACCGTACACATTCCTAAGTTGTTATAGTAAAAAATTTTCATCAGCTGGTGGCCAGTCCACTGGTCATGAGCTTCTTCGAGTTTAACTAAGCTGTTCTTCCAACAATCCCTTAACTTGAAGCCTTTCCAACTTGAATGGACCTGTTGCCTTATATTTTCCCTAAGACATCCTTGGATACATACTGTGATTAGTGTAAATAGGTAGGAGAGTTATCTTTCATCTTTAATCCCAAATATAATTTAAATGTACATCTAATTCCATCTCAATAGTTCAGCACCATGAATTTGTCTCCCTTCACTTCACCTCACACTGCAATAGTGAAATCTGGAAATGAAATTTTATGGCTCAGAGCACCTTTCAATCTCTGGGGCTGTAAGAGCTCCCACTTTTGATGATAACCTGGCCAATTTTATATGTCCATCCTCTTTGCACTAGTAGCCTGAACTCAGTCCCTAGCCCCAGTCTGATAGGTATGCTTTTTGCCTATATTGTTGGCCTCTACTTTCCAATCTACTCCAAGGTGTATCTTTCCAGTTCCCCTTTATGTTTATCTTCCCTCATCAGAATGCAAACTCTTTGAGGACAGGCACAAGTGTGTTTTCCTGTGTGTGTGTATGTATGCATCTTTAATAATTGGCACAGTGCCATAAAAACAGTGATATATATGGAAAGAGTAACCAGAAAACAAAAGTATATGATGTACAATTATAAAGAATAAACCTAGTCCCAGAGAAGAAAAACAAGAAAATTCTTCTGACCATGCTGTGTTACAGAGCTGAGAGAGTCCTACCTGGGGAAGGGATGATGGATATACTTTTCAATTAATTAGTGGTTTTTTATTCTTTTCTTTCTGCTTCCTTTTTTCTTTTTGTTAAAATATTCTTTATTATGTGGAGTGTTTCCTTAGGAGGAAGAGAAAGAGGGTTACTGGGAGAAATTCTGAGAGAAAGTCTAACAATAACCTTTCATTTTTATAAAAGATTCTATCACATCCTGCTTGTAACTTAATAGGATTGTGACCATGCAACCTAACATCTCTGAGCATCAGGAAACTCTCTGTTTCTTCATCTGTAAAATGGGGATAGTACTAGTATCTATCTCACTGGGTTCTTCTAAGTCAAATGAGATAATGTATGTAAAGTACTTCACAAAACCTAAAGCTATAAACATGTGAGATAGGGTATTGGTGGTAATGGTGCTGGAGAAGGAAAGTGGTAAAGAAAAGAGAAGGAGGAAAATAAGGAGAAGGAGAAAGAGAAAAGAAAGAAAAGAAAGGAAAGAAAGAAAGAAAGATGATGGAGGAAGAGGAAAAATTAATTTGGAATAAGAAGACAGCTCCAAATCTAAGTCCTTAGTCCTTCACCCTCTCTAAGCTTCAGCTATCTACATTGTCAGATGAGGAGGCTTGGACTAGTTGCTTTTGGAGCACCCTTTGAGCTATGAGTCAGTGGCCCCAGATCCTGTGCAGAGCAGACCTATCCAGGGTAATGACTATGTACTCTTACTTTTTCTATTAAGCCCAATGGTTAAAAGCTTAACAAGAGCCTGGAAACAGATCTGTGTCAAGTGTGCATTGAGCATGTTGAATAATCTCAGTTCTCATTAAGTGGACAGTAATCTAGCAAAGAGTCTATTCATCTCCCCTAACTTGAGCACCAACGAGAACAGGCTCTTCTCAATGAGACAATGAGTCTGAGACAAACACTGCCTCATCCTATACACACCTTGTCTTTTTTGTATATTTGACCTCTGAGACCATGGGTAGCTCTTGATAAAAGGAGTTCATTTCAATGTTTCATAGCTAGGTGACTCATGAAAATGATATCAGGAGCAGTGTACCCTATTTTAGATGTGGCTATGTCTGGCTGGGATGAAATGTGTTTTTCAATGCACTTAAGCAAGGGTTCATAAACTGGAATCTGTGGGGTCTGTAGATAAATTTCAGTTGGCCCATCAGCTTAAATGAAAAAATTAATATCTTTATTTTCACTATAATTGGTCGCCATTCTCTTCTGTAACTTATTTTATGTATTTAAATACTTTTTTCTTAGAATGAGTCTAGAGACTTCACCATAATACCCAAGAGATGCATTACACACACACACATGCACACACAATGCACACATGCACTCACACACATATACAACACATACATGCTCACACACATGTGCACAGATGCACATGCATGCACACACATACACACATTCACAGGCACGCACAAAGGCACACACACACAGAGTTGAAAAGCTCTGTTCTAAAGGAAGTCCTGTTTCCTTTCCAACACAATTCACCAGACATTTTAAAGGGCCTCCTATGTGCCAGGCACTGTATTAGTCATAAGGGCTTGTCATGACAAAAATTAAACATTCCCTGTCCTCTAGAAGATTGTCATCTATTGTTGGAAATGACTGAAATTTTTTCTTAGTAAAAATTAAAAAGGCAGTATGGAATGGTGGTAAGTGCATTGAATTTGGGTCCAAATCTAGTTCTGAGCACTTGGGTTCAAATTCTCATTTTGCCACTTATTAGTTAGGGGATTTGGGGAAAGCCATGTCATCTCTTTGAGTCTCTGTTTCCTCATCTGTCAAATCTGGATGCATCCTTACAACAGCCCTGTGATATAGGCAATTTAAGTATAATTGTTCTCATTTTACAGATAATGGACTAGAAACTCAGAAAAGTTAAATAACTTATGTAGGGTCACCCAACAAGAAATAGTGGAACTGGTGCCTGATATCGTGTCTCAACTCCAAAGTCAGTGCTGTCTTCAAAGTACTGCAACAGAATGAACTGAAGATACAAGCATAAGGGACTAGAGAGATAGAAAGAGAGAAATCAGATACATGTGGACTCACTTCCTGAGAAGGAAATTTCCATAACCACATGGCTCCTCTAAGTGAAACCATGTGCTCCAGGGGACTGCTCAGAGCCAAGGAGTTGTTGGAGCACTGGAGAATTCCTGGACCAAGTGGAAGATCTGCAGAGGAAGAAGTATGGCAGTCATGATATGGAGAAGCAAATATGGACCTTGTCCTTTTTTGGTACTGTGAGTTATCTGGACTATGGGAGTATAGGGAAAGGCATCGATTTTCCAGCAACCTAGAATGCTTTTCCCTAGTCAGGAACATGGTGGAGGGAGGAATAATCAACCTCAAGATAGTACTAAAAGTCTCAAGTATTGTATGCATCCCTAGAAGGTGAGGCAAAACAGCAAAGTGGAATTGGTTTAACGTTTTTTTGCTCAGGTTGAGTCTTTTGCATGTTTTTTATTGCTAGGCTAAGTGAAACCCATCATATATACACATAAGCCATATATGATTTTGGATATGTAGTATATATGTACTTCTCTTAAGTGCTTACACATGAGTTTACAACTCATCCAACATTTGTAGGAATTCTGATTAAAATTCTGATATTCTCAGGGTGAAGTTCTGAATGTGAGCTACTCAGGGCAATCCCAGAAGAATTGCCCTGCTTCTGGATAGGCTAATAGACCCACAATTTAGAGTTGGAAGAGACCTGGGTGATCATCTTGTCCAAATCTTTTATTTACACATTAGGAAACTGAGGTCAAGAGATCTAAGTGACTTTCTCCTTCGCAATAAGAGATGGGATTTTAATCCAGTTCCTCCAAGTCCAGAACTAAAATGGAGCTCTTCTGTTGTGGCATGTCCCCAAGTCAGGATAAAAGACAATTGGGTGGTTATGTTACAGGTTGTCACACCCCTTTACTCTGGGATTATTTTAACATTATTTTGATATCATGGACTCCTGCCTCAGATAATTAGTAGCTGTATGATCTATTTAATCATAGGAACTTAATCTCTCTGCTTCATTTTTCTCATCTGAAATCCCATCTCGTGGGTTTCTAAGGTCCCTTTTGATCCTATGATCCCATGAAACCCAGAATCTCAGAGTTGAGAGGGAGTGACCTCATCATCCATCTATTCAATCTAGACTTGAATAAGTTTTTGTCCAACTCTGCTTAAGGACCACAAATTACAGGGAAACACTAACATGAGTTGCATGTCCCCCCTTAAATCCACAAACGTGCCTTCAATGAGAGGAATCTCTTAAGTCAAATTCTAGCTAACACAGAAAATTAATATGTGGCTAAATTTTTTATTATATCACCTTGTACTTCAAAATGAGGCTGACTGATTCACTCTAGGATAGAGGGAATCAGCTTTATGCAGGAGTCAGAAGAGTTATCAGGTATATGAACATGGACTACTAGTTTTCAAAAATCATAATAAAATGCACTTAACACTGAAACCTTTCTGAACCTTTGATGACTCAAGACTAAGAGGGTCAGTTGTGAGCTCCTTGAGAGCTTTTTGGTTTTCTTTGTATCCTCAGTGCTTAGGACAGAGTCTGGAACATAATATGTGCTTATTGAGTGCTATTTGACTGGCTGACCCTTTATGAGCATTGTGGCTGTTCAAGAAAGATTTGTCTATGGATTGGATGGCCATTGTCTCTACATATGGAAGTGAAATGCATGGAGAAATTAATGGAAAACTGTGCAAACCACTTTCTCCTATTGGGTGCCAGTATGTTTGAATTAACATGTGATGCTAGGGAATCTCAAAATTATCAGAGTTGGAAGGTAACCCATGGAACATATGGACCAACCTGTGTCTGAAAAAGGAATCTCCATTACAATACAGCCAACAAATGGTCTTCCAGGTTTTGCCACAGCATTTAACATATTATTTCATATGGGGTCCCACTATGTTGATCCTATCCATCATCTCCCTAAATTTAGATTAGGAAAATGTTCGAAAATCATTCTCCTCTTTAAAATGTAGCATTTATTCATTTTAACATTTCAAAAATTCTTGAGTTCCAAATCGTCCCCTTCCTTAGCTCCTGCCCCACCTACTGAGAAGGCAAGCAATATGTTACCCATTTTACATGTGAAATCACACAAGATATATTTCCATATTTGGTACATTGAAAAAAAACAAGAAAAATGAAACAAGTGAGAAAATAATGCCTCAATTTGCATCAGAGTTTATCAGTTTTCTCTTGGGAGGTGGATAGCAAAATTCATCATGAGTCTAAAACTATCTTGGATCATGGTATTGATTAGAGCAGCTAAGTCTTTCACAGTGGGTTATAAAAATATGACTGTTACTATGTATAATGATGTCCTGATTCTGCTAACTTCACTTTGCATTAGTTCATATAGGTCTTCCCAGACTTTTCTAAAAACATCCTCATCATTTCTTATAGAAAAATAGTGTTCTGTCACAATTGACTATCACAACTTATTCAGCTATTCCACAATAGATGGGCATCCCCTCAATTTCCAATTCTTTGTTACCACAAAAAGAGCTGCAATAAATATTGTTCTTTGATCTTTTTAGGGGAAACTGACCTATTAGTAGTATTGCTGCGTCAAAAGATATGGGCAGGTTTATAGCCCTTTGGGTACAATTCCAAATTGTCCTCTAGAGTCTTTGGACCAATTTACAACTCCACCATTGTTCTACCTATTTTCCTACATTCTTTCCAGCATTTGTCATTTCTGATGTGTGAGGTGGCACTTCAGAGTTGTTTTAATTTGCATTTCTCTAATTAATAATGGTTTAGAGTATCCTTTCATGTGACTATAATTAGGTTTAATTTCTTCTTCTGAAGACTGCCTATTTATATTCCTTGACTCAATTTATCAATTGGAAAATTACTCTTATTTTTATAAATATGGCTCAATTCCTTACAATTTGAGAAATGAGTCCATTATTTGAGAAACTTATTGTAAATGTTTTTGTAATTAATTCATCATCTATGGTCCCTTTGAAGCAAATACGGTTTGCCTGATTATTTAATTAGGCCTATTTTTTGCTTTTGCTTTGTCTGAGACGATCACTACTACCTCCGGCTTTTTTTACTTCAGCTGAAGCATAACAAATTCTTCTCCAGCCCCTTATTTTAAGTCTGCATGCATCTCTTTGTTTCAAGAGTGTTTCTTCTAAATAACATTCTGGTTTCTAATCCATTTTGCTGTTCTCTTCCATTTTTGTAAGTGAGTTTCACTCAAACTCATCGTTAGGATTACTAACTGCGCATTTCCTTCCATCCTGATTTCTTCTGTTTTATTCTGTCTCTCCTCAAATGTCCATTTTGCTTTTGACAATCACCTCCATTAATATGCCTTCCTTTTTATTATTTTCCTCTTTCTTTTATCCCCTTCCCCTCCCACTTCTCTTTTGGACAAGGTTTCTATACACAATTGAGTCTCTATGTACATATATTCTTCCCTCTTCGAACCAATTTCAGTGAGAATGAGGTTCAAGTGCTGCCCACTCTCCACCATTTACCCTCCACTGTAAAAAAAGACTCTTCCTTGTGGGATAATTTTCTTCATTTTTTCTTTTCCTTCTTCTAATATATGCTTCTTTCTCACCTCTTCATTTTTTTGAGATCATACCAACATAGTTGACTCACCATGCTCTACTATCTATGTAGAGTCCTAACTGACTTAATAATGAAAAAAATCCTTAGAAATAACATGTATTATTTTCTTATATAGGAATGTAAAGTTTAACTTTATTGATTACCTTATGATTTCTCATTCACGTTTACCTTTTTATGGTTCTCTTTAGTCCTGTGCTTGAATATCAAATTTTCTATTTAGCTATTGTCTTTTCATCAGGACTGCTTTAAAGTCTTCTACTTCATTAACTAACCATGCCCCCCAAAGAATATGCTTAGCTTTGCCAGATAGATCATTTTTGGCTATAATCTCCTGTCTTCTGGAATACCATATTTCCAAACCCTCCTCTTCTTTAATAAGGAAGCTGAAAAATTTTGTATGATCCTGACTGTGACTCTCTGACATTTGAATTATTTCTTTTTGACTCAATATTTATTCCTTGAGCTAGAGGTTTGGAATTTTGGTGATAATATTCCTGGGAGTTTTCATTTTGGGGTATTTTTCAGGAAGTAATCAGTGTATTCTTTCAAGTTCTATTTTATTCTCTGAACTTAAGATATTGGGATCATTTTCCCTTATTATTTCTTGAAATATGATGTCTTGCCTCTTTTTTGATGATGGTTTTTAGGCAGTCCAATAATTCTTAAGTTCTCTCCCAATCTGTTTTCCAGGCTCACTCTTGGCGCTGCCAATGTGTGCACTCCAGACCTGCCCCAACCCTGGTGTCACAGAGGTCTTCTGCCAACTTCTTACATTTCTTTAGTCTGGAGAAATATTTCATCCTACCCTTTTGTTTGTGCTGCCACTTCAGGATTGGAGGGGAATGTTGGGAGAGATCATCTAGATCGCTTCCTCTCTTCTGCCATCTTGGCTCTTCCTCCAGTCATGCCCAATCTAATGCAGCCCAAGATGAGCTTTTTTTTCAGCCATATAACACCTCCCATTGATAAGGAACTTGCAGTCTACTGAAATCTCTGGGTCTTTTTAGAGAAACTACTATCCATTTGTGCCCCTCCTCCATTTTGAACTTGTGAAGTTGATTTTTTATTTACAACTTCAGGACTTTAATCTATTGAAACTTCTCTTTTTGTAAGATCCAGAAGGATCTTGACTCTTCTTATCTTTGTGTTATTTTTTATTTTATTTTTATATTTATGCTATCTACAAATATGATGAACATACCATCTGAGCCTTCATCTAATCACCAACAAAAATGTTACATTGTACAGGGTGCAGTACAGATCCCTAGGGTACCCCACTGGGGACCTCCTGAAATGTTGCTATTGAACATTAACAACTACCCAATCAGTTCTCAATCCATGATTCCAAGCCACGAAATGCCACCCAAAGAATATTGTAAAATAGTTGCACTTGTACTTCAGTGAAAAGCTTGAGGTCATTAAAGCACCAACTCCACAATGTCCCATCATAGTATCCCTATTTACAATATTTTTTGTGTTATAATATCCCCCTTTAAATGACTCCCTGAAATGGCTGCTCTCGAGTATCTTCTTGTCCAGGTTAGGTGAACTAGATATCCAGGCATCAGGAAAAGACTTAACAGTTCCTGGGGTTTCTAATTGACTCACCCTTGATCTCAGACCTTACAAAGAGAGCTCTTTTCCCATAGTTTTAGGTCCAGTGATAAAATTGGTTTTCCTACAGTAAATTCCTTCCAAAGAGCTTCAAGCCCCTCCACCATGGCAATCTGGGAGAAGACATGTACTGCATCTTAATTAGTGCTATTGTAAACAGTTGTGTCAGGCTGCAGGGAGGGGACTACATGTTTCATATCTATGGTAACAGGGAACATTGTTTTCTATTATGTTCCCCGGTCACTGGCAGACAAATGATTAATTAGCACATTCGATGCCTCTCCTTGAAAATGGCCATGGATCAGTGTGTGCGGCTCTCCATCATTTAATTAAATCAACTCTTGCACACCTGTTTCCACTTTCTTTAAACAAACATCTGCCGAATAACAAATAGAACTCAATATTAAATCTCAACCTGCCTCATACTGCTGGTACAACTTGTAACAGAGCCTAATCAAGGCTGAAAACCATGGAAATATGGGGCACCAAGAGGCAATGGCATAGGGCACTCACCTCCCAATCAGAACCCTTGGTGCCCCTGACCTCTTTCTGACCTTCCTGGGCATAGTGCCATGTTGGACATGCTTAGAGAAAACCCCTCTGATGTTCATGGAGATTAGATAGTGGAAAGTATAAGGAAGCTCTGAGCTAGGATTACAGTCATATCTCTTCCTATGTCCTCTGTGTATATTCCTTGCTCCAGATACCTGTATTTCAGTATGGTATAGTGGAAAGAAGACTGACTCTGGAGGAGCTGTGTTTGAATCCTTCATTTGACACTTACTCGTTGTATGACCTTTGGCAGGTCATTTAATTTCCCTGAGCCACAGTTTCCACATTTGTACAGTGGCAGAGGGTGGACTTCTCACTTTCCATCCAATTCTAGAGTTATAATTCTTACCATTTCCCAATAGTTTGCCAGGCTTTCTTAGATTATTTCAAGTCAGAAGAAAGACAATCAGATTGACAGGAAAGAAGGAAGGAAGGAAAAGAAGGAAGAAGGAACCAAAGAATGAGCAAACAAAAGAAGAAAAAAGGTTTCGCCAGCGCTTACTATGTACCAGGAAGTGTGCTGATATCGTCTCTTTCACCCTCACAGCAACCCTAGAAGGGAGGTGTCGTCATTACCCTCATTTACAGATAAAGAAACTTAGACAGAAATTCAGTGAGGTGCCTCGAGTGACACAGCTACTGCATGTCTGAAGCTGGGTTTGAACTCATCTCAATGAGGCCAGGTCCAGAATCTATTCATGGTGCCACCTAAAAGCGTTTGGTAAACCATAAGGTATTATCTAATATCAACTACTAAGATGATGATTCTCATCACCAGATTGACTTCAGGTGCTTGATTTTTTTAAAACCAAGAGATTCTCCAGGGTTACATTCTAGAAATGTCATATTCTGTGTGGGCAGAAGACTTACCATGACAAAATTACAGATCCTTCTAGTATAATGGGGAGAGAGAAAAAGGAAAAGGATATGACCTCAGTTTCACACCTTTTCCCAACCTTCCCACCAATCTCATTCCTTCACTGCTGGATATTCAGTCTGTTCTTCAATCACTTGCCTTTTTCTCCTCGCCCACACTCTTAACCCAAGCCTTGGAAGTAGGAGGAGAGAAGGAGGTGAAGCAAAACCTCTGTCTTTCTTTTGATCCAAGAGGCCATCCTCACTCCAAAACTGTTTTCACTCCAGGACTTTGGGCCTTCCTCTGCCCTTTCAATGCCCCAAGGACAAGCTACCAGTTCCTAGCTTGCATTAGAAGCTGAGCTGGCTCCAGCAAGAGGCAAAACAAGCAGCTTTCTATTCCTGGCCAACTGAAGCCATCTTTCCAACCCATCTGCCATATTGCCTTTAATTTCTACTATTAGCATCACATAGGGGCCTTCTGGAGACTTGTGGATTGCAATTTGGTAAATGTTACTTAGGGGACATGATTAGTTTAGTTGATTTTAAAGTATTGACATGTGGGTATCCAGGAGAAGGTAGGGTCCTGAGGGAATGGAATATAGGCTGAGTGAGTTCTTAAGGGCAGAAAAGAGTTAGATCAGTCATTTGTTGGCTGTGGGTCTTTTTGAAATCGGTCCAGACCAGTGATTTCATCATCAGTCTCCAGATAGCGTTCTCTTTCCCCCTCATGGAAATCATTTTCTTTGTGTCTTCAATTTTCCATTCTTGAAACTTTCTGTTACTCCTAGAATGATGTGCTCTGCAGAATTTTCATCTATGGAATTCCTTATATTCTTCTCTGAATGCCTTGAAATCCATTCCCCCAAATCTAGGGTATTCATCTGACTGCTACTATGATTTTCCTTCTCTCTCACCAACTCTCTAAGGCAGAGGGTCACTTCCTCCCCAAAGTCCCTGAGAAAGTATTCACACCCAGGGTCCATTCTGCCTGTCAGTCTAGCCTCAGATTCATTAGGCAGTGGCAGGGATAGATAGTGACCTGTTCTTTGGCCTCCTGATACCCCTCATGGTATCTGCTTCTCTTTGTTAACTTTATCTCTGTCTTTTTCTCTCTCCCTTTTCTTCTCACCTTTCCTCCACAGTCATTCTGTTGCAGTAGTCAATATGTCTCTTCTCCTTTGGATTGCAAGGTCATTGCATTGCTATTTTTATGGCTACTGTTATCAGAACACATTCTACAATAAAAGATTGGATATAAGGGTCCACAAATGGACCAAAGTTCAGGGGTCTGAGCAGAGAGAAGAAAGGAAGTTAATGAAAGGGAAGGGAAGCTAACAAATGAAAAAAGAGCCTGGGGAGTTGTCATCAAGGTAAAAATATGGCAGAGAACTCTGTAGAGAGTAAGCAGAACGCCACTGAGCTGGCCCCAAGAACATCAGATGCCTGATCGATGTTTAGAGGGTAAGCAGGATTGCCCCAAGGACAAGCTACCAGTTCCTAGCAACCACATATGCCTCTCCTGTCTCTTCACCTCTGTACCCAAGCAGATGCCCGATCTTGTCCCTTCTGCCTCCAGAACCTCTCTCCCACCTGCTCCTTTTCCTCCAGTCAAACAAAAGTAGCCCAGTCTGGGCTCCTTCATATCTTGCCTGGACTTCTGTGAAAGTCTTTGAATCTGTCTCTCTGTAGTCAGCCTCTCTCCTTTATGGTTTTTCTTCTACACTGATGCCACTGCAATATCCCTAAAGCTTAGATTAGACCTGTCCCTCTCCATCTCAAGAAGCTCCCCATTGTCTGGAGGATAAAATGCAAACTCCCCAGTTTGGCATCTAAAGTCTTTTATAACATGAGTCCAGCTAAGCATTCCAAGCTGATGACAATTTATTCTCCCCCACAGTCTCTACATTCCATCCAAACTCACCCCTTTGCTTTTCCTGGCTCATGATATTCTATCTTGTCTCTGAGCCTTTGCACAGGCTGCTCCCCCTTCACCTCCAATTCCTGGTAGCCTCACTTCCTTTCAATCCCTCCAATGTCACTTTCTTCAAAAAACTTTTCCTCTTCTCCCCAACTCAGTTCACAGTTTCCCACCAAAATAACTTTCTATCTCTTAAAAAATATTTTTCGTGTTACTTTATTTGTATATGAGTTGTTAGGGCCAGTCTTACTTTTTGTACTTACATCCTCAATATTTAGCACACAGTTTGGGAACATAACAAGCGCTTAATAAATACTTGTTGATTTTCAGCTTGGCATTATCCATTTTAAAAGATCAGTATTAATTATATCCAAGGTGCTCCAACTGCCAGGTGCAAGCCTCTGCTTTACTGCCCAGGAATCTTTGAATGTATACCAAGCATTCCCCACTGATGGTGTCTTTAATTAGGCAATGACAGGAGCAAGGAATGAGACAGATTGACCTTGTAATTCTTATAAGTGAAGTTCAGATTCCAAGCTTCCTGGCACGGCAGAGCTCATCTATGCCAATCACCAATTATACAGATGAGGAAACTTGTGCCGTAGGTCATAGAAGCAGAATTTGTATGCAGGACAACATGGAGTCTTTTAAAATTATTGTTTCTTTGACTACCCAAGATTAAGTAAGCTTAATATTGGCATCAATTTAAAAATAAAGTTAGTGGCATTCTTTTCATGGAGGGCTGGGTTAAAGGGGGTGGAGGTGCTGAAATTGGTGATTTGGGGGTTCAGCTGTTAAGCTTTAGCCAACAAGAGGCATCTTCTGAGAGCTTCAGTGAAATTAATCTATTCTTTTCCTCACAAATACCTTAGAACATCCCTTTTCACCTCAGGATCTGGGGTAATTGAAAAAGTAATGTATGGATAGCAATGATCCATGTAAGGCACAGATCCCAGGATAATATCATATATATATATATATGTAGAGAGACAGAGAGAGAGAGAGAGAGAGAGAGAGAGAGAGAGAGAGAGAGAGCTGTAAGGGACTTTAGAAGTTACCCAGTCCAAGGCTCTCATTTTACAGAGAGAAAAAAAAAACCTGAGACCAAGAGAGCTTAGTGCTTGTTCAAGGTCACACAAGATAGGAAGTCATCTCTGACCCTACATTCTCCATTCTCTCTATTGCACCGCGTAACATTTCATTTACTTACGACACATGTAAGGTGCTTTGAGCACCTTGAGGCACTACAGAAATGCCAGTTATTGTGACTTTTATGGACATGGTTATTGTTTATTGTCTTCATCACTGATCCTGATCAGAGAGATTTTAAGGTTTAGCTTTTTTTTTCTTTTCCCCACTACGTAGTACCCTCTGTTGGTCATTTCTTTAGAGCTGAAATGTAGACTTACCCCTTCACTATAAAGAGGAGGAAATAGACCAAGGTAGGGTGAGTGACTTCTCCAAAGTTCCCATACCTAAGAGGCGTCAAAGTCAGAATGATCACCTTAGAGCTAGAAGGACTTGTGTGTCTTTAGGGTCAACTAGATCATTGTCCATGTGGGAAAGGTACTTGTGAGAATTCTGTCTCCAAAGCTCAGGGATAGTGTTTCTACAGGGACTGCCAGAACTGGTATGTTTTCTGGTTGGCATCCATGCCAGTCTAACCTAGCCTGGCCAGAATGAAAGTGAAGTGAAGCTTGGGTCAGTCAGTGGAGGTTGAGCAAGAAAGAGGAAGCATAGTGTCTGGGGCTATAACATAGCCTTGTCCTCTGCAGTTGGTCACTACTGGCTCTGTGCCAGGAAGGTGGCTCCCTGTGGCATGCGATGTTGAGGAATGCTTCTTTCTAGTGCTGGTGTTTGGACTATATCCTGTTCCATTTATGTCACACTCCAGAGTCTTTTGTTGTGTCTTTGTTTTGGCCTTCCTCTGTGACTGGAAGAATGGCCCTTTCCTCCTTAGACTCCTCATTTCCTTCAAAGTCCTTCTCAAGTCCTAAGCAAATCTATGAAACAGTACTCTGAAGCTCCAAGTCTCCAAGCCCAGTGCTACAGGATCCAAGGGATGTCACTTCCCTTCCTCTGCAAATAGCATACTGGACATAAATCTGAGACATGCTCATTGAATTGCCAGAAAAAAAGCAGGCGGCCTCCTCCATCTTTCCATGAAGAAATGGAAAGTTAGAACCCCACTGTCTGACACCTTGCATTTCATCCTTTCATTTTACATTCTGGCTGTGAGAGCAATTTCTTTTTCAAAACATTCAAAAAACTGATTTGCTCATTAGAGGAAAAAGTAGTCTCCAAATTTCCACCTGAATTCATCCAGCCCAGATTTCCTGGCAAACGAATTTGGGGTTCAGATTTCTCAGATCCCTTCACTATCCAATACTCCCTTGATTCTGTGATCTCATCCATGTGTCTAATCCCCCATCCTGCACCAGCAGATTGTGACTCTGCTATGCCTTCACAATCCACGTGACACATATCAATGTTCTCCCATAATTCTATCACTGGGAGTCCACTTAATATGGAAGGGGATCCTAATTTCTTCAGTAGATCTTCACACAGTATGAAATGGAAACCCTTCACCATTCTGAGATCCTCCTCTGGATATTTTACCTTATCAATATCCTTCTTAAAATGTACCAGAACTGAATGCAGTCCTACAGAAATGGGTTTAACCAGGGCAGAATACAATGGGACTATCCTCTCTTTATTCCTGGAAGCCATGTTTCTTAATGCATTCCTGGATTTTCTTAGCCAGTATATCACACGGTTGACTCATTTTGAGCTTGTGGTTCTCCAAAACCCCCAGATTTTTTTCAGAAAAAATCCCTCAGAAGTACATACTCAGAGATCTAAAAGTTCAAGATAAACCCCAGTGGTTGATATAAAGAGAAAAATTGTTCATTTTAACAAAGAACCAGGCTAAATCCATGTGATCAGTTTCAATTGAAGAGGAAATAGCTTGATAATTCATTGTTAGGGTACATGGAGTTACGCATGCAACTGTGTGGCTTTGCAACTGATTATCCATATTTTAGAACTTTAGAATAATGCTTAAGACACTTAGAACTGTATTAGAATAAAACTGATCCTAGCAAAATAAACACTCTTTATTAGAGGACTTGACCTTGTTGAAGAAAAGATAGAACAAATCCATGATGAAGATTATAAAGCTACATCTTTAAAACATGACCAAATACTGTCAGTTGAAAAGAAAGCTGAGTAATTCAGGTATTTAGAGTTGCAAGGGAGGCATCCCAGAGTCAATTTCTTTACCCTATCACTTAACAAAGGAAACTGAGGGACAGAGAGACGAAGGAGGCTATTTAAAAGTAAAAGAGGTGGGATGTCCCTGAGCCTCTCACCCCTTCCTCCAATGCCCTTGCTCCTCCCTTCTACTGTTACTTTGGGTAATATAAGGAGGTTGATGGTCAATTATAATACAAACCAAGGAGTCATTACTTAGGTTTGGGACTGAAGAAAAGTAGATGGCTTTGTCTCTCCACATTCATGTAGGGAAAATTCCCTCCAGATCTCAGCAGGAATTTATTTTATTTTTAATTTATGACATGAAACAAGCATTTTCCTAACATACTGTAATTTTTAAAAATAGATGATTGAACTT
Source organism: Potorous gilbertii (assembly GCA_028658325.1). Taxonomy (NCBI): domain Eukaryota; kingdom Metazoa; phylum Chordata; class Mammalia; order Diprotodontia; family Potoroidae; genus Potorous; species Potorous gilbertii. The sequence continues at coordinate 43,372 of JAQQSK010001933.1, forward strand.
GAACCTGTAATTTTATTATGTACAACTTGATAGTCCTTTAAAATATATAATCAAGTTATCATGTAAATTTCTTTTTTCTTTTTCTTCCATTCCCATCCTAAAGATGGATACCATTAGAAAAAATATGCATATATGTGTAAAATCATTCTATACATCTATTTATCAATTCTTTCTCTGGAGGCAGGTAGCATCTCCCTTCATATGTACTTTGTAGTTAATTTGGGTATTCATAATAGTCAAAATGACTTATTTGCTCCAAATTGTTCTAAAAACAATATTGCTGTTACTATACACAATGTTCTTGTGGTTCTGCTCATTTCACTCAGCAGGAATTTAATCTCATTTCCACAGGTTAGGAATAGTAAATTAAGTTCTGTTCTAAACTCTGTACAGAAAACAAGCTAATAGCTGTTTAGGATGGAAAAAAAAGATCCCCTATGAGTGTGTATGAATATGGGGGCGAGGGAGGGAGTATGGTGAAATTTAGTCTTTTTTTCTATTCTTATTTGCAGGAGTGTTTAGAAAGCAAATCTTAACAGCTTTCCCCTTTAAAATTTAAATATGAGAGAAGCGGTGACTTTTTATTAAGTTGGCTCTGATCAGTGGACTGGTCATAGGATGATGGAAAAATGTAAGGGGAAATGCTGAGAAATGATTTGTAGTATATGTCTTAGTTGCTGGCCTTCTTTCTTTCTTTTAGAAAAAATATTTTCAGGTCTGAATTATCTTTCTCCCTCTAGCCCTTCCCCCACCCAATGAGAAGGCAAGAAAGATGATATCCATTATAATATGAGGTCATGCAAAATATATTTCCCCATTAGCTGACCTTTCTCACATAGGCAGAGAAACATATGTTGTCATGGTAGGGAAAAAAAACCAGAGGCAATGAGAGACAAAGAACAGGAACAGGCAGACAAAAACCCAGAGACTTCACAGAGAAAAAGACAGTAAGAATGAGATGAGGCAGAGAGGCAAATAGACACACACACACAGAGACACCCAGAAACATGGTTAATGGAAAAGATATGCACAGAGAGGGATAAAGACAGGGAGAGAGGGATGTGTGGAGATGGAGACAGGGAGAGGGGATCACAGAGACATTCATGTAGAAATAAATGAACAGTGAGAAAATCAGAGAGAGAGAAGCAAGAGAAGGGCAGAGGCAGTGAGAAAGAGAAGACGCAGAGACAGGTAAATAGACACACACACACAGAGATGCACAGAGATACATATAATGGCAAAGACACACAGAGACAAACAGAGAGGAATAAAGACAGGGAAAGATGGACGGGCAAAGGTGGAGATAGAGACAGGGAGAAGGAATCATAGAGATATTCATGTAGAAAGAAATGAACAGTGAGAAATTCAGAAATAGAGAAGTAAGAGAAGAGCAGAGACAGTGAGAAAGCAAGCTACCCAGAGACAGAAACAGTAAAACAGTCAGAGACAATGAATGAGAGATAGCAAGAGGACGATAAGGGTGATACAGAGAGAGACAAGCAAATACCTCACACTGGAGAATATGTATGGGCTAGGTACCACCATCCCTCTGATTTGAAAGTCTGTTAATTCCCCCAGTCAAAGATTGCTTGTGGGTTTCAGGGAATAGTGCAGATTTGGAGCCTCCATGCACCGATTATGTTAATGTGGTGCCAGAGGTACTAAGTTTCAAAACAACAACAAAAAACCTCTTTCCATAAGGACTTAAAACTTAGGAGGAGAGAATATGTATATGTGTGTACACACATACACACGCACATATATGTCCACAAATCACTAGAGTCAATGATGATTAAATATGTAGTTGAGATCAAAGAGGAAAGAGTCCCCTCAAGCTGGGGAATCAAGGAAGGCCAATTCCAAGAGGAAGTGTCAGTTGTTGGTCATTTGTCATCAGTTTTTCTAAAGGCACCTATTATGTGCCTAGCATTGTGCTAAGAACTTGAAAGAAAGGCAAAAATTGATCCCTGCCCTCAAGGATCTCCAAGTCTAATGGGGAAAACAGGTAAACAAATACATGCAAACAAGCTTTATACAGGATAAATAAGAAATCATTAAGAGGAAAGATAGTAAAATTAAAAGAGTTTGGGAAAGGTTTCTTGTAGAAGGTGGTATTTTACGTGGGACTTGAAAGAAGCAAGGGAAGCCAGTAGGAAGAGATGAGAGGTTGAGGAATAGGGAGCATCCAGAGAAAATGCTCAGAGCTGAGAGATGGAGGGTCTTCTTCATGGAGCAGCAAGAAGGTCAGTGTCATCGGGTGGAAGAGTGTGATAGACATTTGTGAAATGTCGCCCCAGATTAGAAAGAGAACCAGACAGGGGCAGTGTGGGGCAGCTGGGAAAGGGTGGAGCTTTAAAAGATCTCTGAACCTGCCTCTGATTCTTACCACCAGGGTAATTAATCTCTCTGGGTCTTTTTCTCCATCTGTATGATGAGAGGATTGGATTCAATGACCAAGATTCCATCCAGTTCTAAGTCTGTGATCCTAAGACAATTGACACATGGCTAATGTTCCATCATTGTCTCATGACAAGGAGTCTCTATTTTCATTGGAGTTATGGATGCAATTAGCAGGGACTTTCATAGATGATGGGTAGAGGATAGTGGGATCATAAATTCAGAAATGGAAAAGATCTCAGAGGCCATTGAAGCCAATTCCCTCATTATACTGAGGAGGACACTGAAACCCAGGAAAGGGAAGTCATTTTTGCAAGGTAACATAGTTAAGTGGGAGTTCTGGGATTTGAACTCAGGTCTTCTGAATCAATTCCAGCTCGCTTGCTGATGGAACCGACAAGTCATTGGCCATTTCACAATCCTTCCTCTTCATAGTCTGCTTTGCCACAGACCTGACGATGGCCAGCTGTAAACCTATAGTGTGATGACCAAATGAGACACCAATATCAATCAACAAACATTTATTAAGTGCCTACTATTTGCCAGGCACTGTTAAGTGTGGGGGATACAATAAAGGGCAAAAGAGAGTCTCTGCCATCTTTCAGGTCAGGCTTTTCTCTTTAACCAACATCAAACACACAACCTCCTCATGAGGTGGAGGACTCTTCTTGTACTGATTTCTGGTCATGACAGTTCTTTGTAAATGTTTTATAGAACAATTTAAGTTGACTTCTTTCTCATTCAGTTTTTTATGGAAATACTAAATGATTCCACATTTCTGTGTAATATCATCTCCAATACATTTTCAAAAAGAACTCTGCTATATTCAAGTCAGTTAAATGCAACAGAAATTTATTAAGCACCGATTATGTGCCAGGTACTACACTCTGTGCTTACAATACACAAATAGAAAGGAACAGGACCCGCCCTTGAGGAGTTTCCATTCTACTGGTGAGGTGGAGGGACAGAACACTTACAAAAAGAAGTAGTCATTCCACTCCTAAATGGAAGCATCAGAGAACACTTTGTGGAAGAGATGACTTGAGTTTCTCTGAAGGAGATTTGTGTTGGTCTGTTCAAATCCAAAGCTTTTCTTAACAGGAGATGGTAAGAGCTGGGAAGTCTGGCCTTGCTGTTCTGCCTCTGACAACTGGCCCTGGGCAACTCACAAAACCTCTCAGAGACCCAGGCTCTAAAGACTGTCCATTCCAGATGTGAGGGTTGGCAGTGGAAAAGCAATTTTCTCGAGTGGGAGTGCCCTGGATCAAAGAATCACGGGGCCAGGCCCCAGCCCTATGCCTTTCTCAACAAAGGGAAAATTACTGAGAACGGACCAGATAAGTATTTTATGATATCATTAGAAATCTTACCTTTGATTTCTACTTATTTGTTTGACACAATTATGTTTTCATAAAGATTTTTTAAAAAGTCAAATCTACCAAAATATCCATATATTGGGGAGCACTGTCCAAATCATCAGTTTCCAGTCATCCTTACACACATTTTTAATACCCCACAGATACTGTTGAGAACAGCTTTCAAGTTTGCTTTTTGTCTCCTTTCTGCAGGCTGGGTCTTCACTCAGGCAGAACAAAGGCCACTGATGGCATGTGCCCTGACTCTCTAAGTAACCTTCCTCCCAGGAGGCCACTTGGGTTGAAGACTTTGCCCTTGAATTTTGATGAGGGAGCTGGGTAGAATGAAATGAATCTAGGGAAGACTGTGCTGTTTGGGAAATGATACAGATGGAATTGCTCACTTGCTCGCCTCTAATATGGAGAGCTGCCAGGTGGTTTACATTCTTAACAATATGAAAATCAGGAAACTGATAACCAAGACCGTGCCCATGCCTGAACATTATTATAGCTAATATTAATAATATTGACATAGCACTGTAAGGTTTATAAAGTACTTTATGTATATATTATATCATTTGATCCTCATGCCAACCTTCTGAAGTAGGTAGTATTATTAACCTAATTTTACAGATGAGGAAACTGAGGCTCAGAGAGGGGTTACCTGACTTGCCCAGAGTTACAAAGGCAATAAGTGCCTGCGGTTGAATTGGAACTCGGCTCTTCTGGACTCCAAGTCTGGTGTTTTAGCCACTAGTTTCTCCTACTCCTACTCCTGCTCCAGCTGCCATCTCCACCACCAGCAGCTGTGAATTCACTCCTACTGTGAATAATAGTAGTTATCATTTTGTAACACCCTTGGGTTTGCAAAGTGCTTTGCACAAGTCATCTCCTTTGATCCTCCTGACAACAGGCAAAATGGGTGCCATTCTCATCTCAATTTTACTAATGACGAAAATATGGCAGAACAAGGTTAATTCCTGAGCGGGGATTAGAACTCAGCACCCTACTCCCTGCATCACCTATAACTATGGTCATTATAGTTTGGCTCAGAAATATTTAAAATGTTTTGATTCATATCTTTAAATATAATATGATGACCTTATTTATTTCTTATAAAGTTCTTCAATTGGAATCCAGCGTTTTGTTTCATCTTCCACCATAGACAAGTGACACAGACTCTCTGGGCTTCAATTTCTGCATCAATAAAATGAAGCTGAACTTGCACTGAGGACATACTGTACAAGGACATGCTGTTCACTATTTTAGCAAACAGATCTCCAGGTAAAAATAAGGTATATGCGATGCATTTTTAAGTTTAACTGGCATTCTTATAGTTTTCTCCATTGTTTTATTTAATATTGATAACCAAAAGGTCAATAAATAAGATCCTGGTTAGTAGACACAAATGCTCAAACTGAAAATTTTACAAGTGGTTCTAGAGAGATGGTTTGAGCACATCCCTGAATTACTATATGAATATTAGTTGAAAGAATTGGAACTCCCATATGAAGAAATTCCTTTTACTGAAGCCAGTCAACATTTTTTCTTAGCAACTTAGTTTTAAAGAGTTTCCTGCAAACATGAAGAGGTTAAATGACTTATCCCGGGTCATGTGGCCTGTCTGTTTCAGAGGTAGGTCTCCATGACTGGCTCTCTCTTCACTACACAAGCTACGTCTTGTAGAATTCAAACAAAAAAAATCTCCATTAGGCTGCTGAGGTGTACAACAATCTGCTTAGAGGAATCCACCTCTAATTCACAATGTGCTACATGAACACAGCTTATGTATTCAGGAATAGATGACTGATTGTTGTCAAAAACCATGCTACCTAGGAGAAACAAAGCAAAACAAGTTTTTGTTGTTTTTAAACAAGGAAGCCACTGGTGACAGGCAGGGAATCCCCAGGATCCTCAAATAGCTTAGATACATTTGGAAATGTACATTTCTATAATCAGACATCCCTGTACAAACAATGCAAGGAACTGAAAGCAACGTTGAGCATAGGGCTGCCTCTTGGAAACTTCTCCCTGTGGTCTCCTTGGTCTCTCCTCTAGTAGCAGAATGCATGTAGTCGCCTTTTCATATGACAGCCTTTCAGATATTAAGAATCCTGCCCCCAATACCTGCCCAACCTACACAAGTGTTTTGAAGATAATTTAAGGTCAAGAAAAATATTTTGTTTCCCAAGTTTTGAAAGAAAAATGCTGATTTTTATCAAAACTTTTTTTAAAAGAATCTTTAAGAGAGACAGTATTTTACAGTGGAAAGAACATAGGCTGTCCAGTCAAAGGGCTTGGATTCAAATCCTCTCGCTGGTGCTATTTACCTGTGTGACCTTATCTCTCTAGACCTCAGTTTCCTCATCTGTAAAATGAAGGGGTTTAGATCAGATGAACTCTAAGGCCCCACCCAGAAGCCCACATAGGTAATGTCCAAAGCTTTGCTGTTCACTCCCCTGCCAGACCATCCCTTCACCACCGTCATTCAGCAACCTCTTTTCCTTTGACTTTCTCTCCATCTCTCTTTACCACTTAGGCAAACTATCCACAGACATTGACTCACCTCCAGGTCACTGCCAAACTAAGTGCATAATTTAGAATGCAATGAGTGCTCTCTGCAGGAGCTCTTCCTGAACCTGCTCCAACAACTGCCCCTCCCCACTCAAAAAGCACCTTTGGCCGCTATTAGTTTGAGACAACAGAAAGGAAATGTTCAAGCCTCTTCTCCCATCCCAAGCCCTACATCATCATGCTCTTTTTTTGCTCCAGCCCTTCTCCTCTTATCAACACCACCCCTTCAAGCAGCCCTCCCCTCCCATCCTCTCCCGTGTTCTTCATTTTCATTTGAAACCACCTTCCCTGCAACCCTCATCTTAACTTCTTTTTTCCACTGTCTTATCCATTCCCTGCTGACTGTGCATATTCTGAGCACTCTGTCCACAGTCATTAAACCTTTTTGGAACCTACCAACCCTTCAAAATATTGTCCAATATCTATCCTCCCTTAAATAGTCAAAACCGTAGTGGGGAGAGAGTTGTCTTTTCCCCCCAAAGTCAATGCCTTCTCTTTCTCCCTTCCCATTCACTTTTTAATACTTACCACTCAACTGAAAGCGCTCTCTCTAAGGTCCCCAGTCCCTTCTTTGGCATTGGTCTCTCCCTAGCTTTTAACACTGTTGTCCACACTTTCCTCTTGGACACTTTCTCCTTCCTTAACTTCTGAGACTCTTCTTTCTCCTGGTTCTTTACAACCCCTCCTTCTCAATCACCTTGGTGGGATCATCAGCCACATTCCATCCTATCCTCTAAAGACACAGCCTTTTCCTTGTCTGAGCCTCTGTTGCAAAAGAAAAGTTGGAAATCTAATTGGTTATGGGATCCCTCTTACCCTGGAGATAGAGGTTGAGTAGAGGCCCATCTCCATGGGAAGTGCTGAACTGTGGCTAAAGTACTGGCCTTGAACTTACAGGAGAACTAGTTTCAAATCCCACCTCTGATCGTTCTTAATTGGGGCTAATCCCTTAACTTCTCTGGCTTTCAGTTTCTTCTTCTATGAGATGGAGCTCATCGCACTTGGACTTGGTGCCTGACAAGATTATTGTGAGACTTAAAAGTGATAATGTTTGCTAAGCGCTTTGAAAACTTTCAAAGTTACACATCTGTTAATCTTAAGGACTTAGCTGGACTCGAAAGTGTGATGAGAAACCAAGTTTTAAAGAGATCCCTCCTGTTGTTAGTCGTTTTTATATGCATAGACCTCAAAGGAAGAGTTAGTTGGCCTTGGAAAAACATGACATCCATCTCCACTCTTGCCACACTAACAGACAGTATTTTAACATGATCTGTTTTCAAGTGGATCCTGGGGGCAGAAGAGGAATGAATTCCCCCATGGCATTATTACCAGGTTCCCAGCATCTCTATACATAGAGGGAAGTCTCAGAACTGCTGTGGAGTGGGAGGCTTGTCCAAACAGTAAACAAGTCATCTTTCTTTTTCTGTCATTCCATCAGTTCTGTCCGTCAGCTGGTTCATTGCCAAAGGAACTCTTGAAAGTCTTCTTCAGCTGGGAAAAAAAAACCAAGAACTTCATAATCAAGTACATGAAAGCCCTGAGGATAAATGATTTGGGAAAGTCTGCTGGCTAGGCTCCACAATCAGATGAATCCATACAACTAACTTTAGGGGGACACCTTGGGGACAAAGTTCTATGGATGTTTCTTTGCCAGGAGGGTCAGGTAGGCACCATATCGGCCTGAATGTTGGTAATTCCAAAGAAGACATTGTTCAGAAAGGGAAAAGTATAATGATATACACTGGAAAAGGATAAAGAACCACATAACACAATAATAAATCTAATTATTGATGCAATAGTACCATGCAATATAAGGTTTTATAGAAGTAATATTTGGAGAAGAGAAAATATTTATCTATTCTTGGACCAACATGGTCATGACTTGGGTCCCTTAATTACCACTGAAATATTCTACAGAAGCAACATTTCCTTCTGTTTCTTTATTTTCCTACATGCCTGGCACGTTATAGGTACGTAGGGAGTAAAGTAGATAATGTGCCAGACTTGTCTTGCCTCAGATACTTACTAGATACATCCTTGGCAGGCCATTTAATGTCTCTCACTCCCTGACTACTCCATACTATGTCATTTGTAGTGAGCCATCTCTTTCACTTCCCCTTTCCCAGGGACACAGGGCAAGGTGGATGTTTTCCAGGTGGGACTCGAACCCGGATCTTCCTGACTCTGAGGCCATTTCCCTAGCCACTACAACACCCTGCCCAACAAATATCATGGAATCATGGGATTAGGAAATCAGAGATCCTTTTGAGCTGAAAGGGACCCTAGAGCACACCATCTCTACCCTTCTCCTTATACATACAAAAAAACTGAGACATAGTTAGCTATCACTGCCTCCCTGTATGAAAAAGCGACATAGTACCACTACAAATATCATTTCTTTGGGTGATAGTGGAATGCAGCCTTACTTTGCCCAGAAAGCCTTTCAGATCCATTCGGCTCTGACTGGAGCCCCTTTCTTCTTCACTGTTCATATGCTGATCCCAGGAGGCTGTTGAAGAGGCAAGGCCTGGCTCTTCTAATGTTGGGGGTACGAGGGCCATCTCTGGGCTGCCTCCTGAGAAGGGGAAAGTGAGGGCACATGCCCTGCTCTGTTCTGGGAGTGGGGTCCCTTGACCTTCGGTGGGGTGGCTGGGAGCCTTGAGGGACGCAGTCTCAAGAATATCTGAATCAGTATGGAAAGTTGACTCACTTCCTTCTCCCCAGTTGCAGAGTCCCAATTCTGAACAGAGTTGGGATTGTTCTTCTAAGAGCTGGTTAAACTGCTTGAGGGAAAAGAACAGAAAAAGAAGTAAGGTAACACTAATTCTAGAGGACCGCTTGAGCACTCAGTGTCACTTCCTTGCTCAAGAACCTTCAGTGGCTCCATAGTGTAAACTCTTCTGTTGGCATGCAAAGCCTCTCCAACCTATCTTTCTAGACTGGTTTCATGCTCTTCCTTATCATTTGTTCCAAGTTCCATGCAAACAGACCTGCTCATTGTTACCATACAAAACAGGGTGAAATCAACTCATGGAACTCTGGGAACCAATAGCTCTATTTTGTAGTCAAATTACTAAATGAAACATAGGAGGAGGAGAGAGGAATTCAATTTATAATTTCATTTATTTAGGGAACTCCAGAGTAAAGAAATTTCCTATACCAATATAGGTTGTCACCTTCACTGGAACTAGGAATATTAGAGAATTGTCTAGAGCAGAGGTGTCAAATGCAGCCAGAACTAGATTAAATATATTTGGGAAATATTTAACAAAATAAATAAAAATACAACAGAATATAGGTCATTTTCTAAATCAATATGCAGACTTCAGGGATCCTGATGTATAGTTTAGTGACCCCCCACTTCTATGTGAGTCTGTGACCCCACTGACCCAGTGCCCTGAGAGGTTCTGCTTTCCTGGGGTCACACAACCTTGACAGATCTAGCCTCAGAGCCAGGAGATAAGTCTTAATGTATTATGGAAATGGTGACTAACGTCCCATACCAAGAGCATCTCCTCCTGAATCTGCTGAGCTCGGTCACTGAGCTGAAATTCTAGCTCGGCCACCTGTTGATGCAGGTCTTGACGTAAATCACGAAGCTGCCTCACTTCCTCCCTGCAGGTGAATAAAAGAGCAGCAGCCTGTAGAGCTTCTTCTATAAGGAAGTTTTTCCTTCATCTCCCTTCTCCCAAAACCAACTCAGCTCAGTTCTTTGAAATTATTTACGACATTCCTTTCATTTATTTGGACATTGTCATATTTCGTGAGTCAGACTTGTGGTTTTACCCTCATAGGGAAGTCTCAGTGTGGAAATTCTCTCCACTGCTGCAAATCCCCAATTGATATGTAACTCACCATAGTGTTGCCTGGTGGTACTGAGATAAACGGTACTGTGTCAGAGGCAGGATTTGAATTCAGGTTTTTATGATTCCAAGATAAGCCCTCTATGTACTCAACTACGCTTCATCTCAGTACCTAAATTCCATGACTTTGCTATGTCCGTATTCTTGCTTTTTATGCTTTTTCCTAATCCCCTTTTCCAATTCTATTCCCTTCTAAAAATGTCCACTCAACTTCTTTATCTTTAATTAAAATCTTAGGTCACTTGAATTGACAGTAAATCCCTACACAACAGGTGACCTTCACTTCGGCCAAAATCCTCATCTCTACCAAAAACCCTCCTCCCATCAAACTTTCTCAACTTTTGACTCCCCAGGTCTTCACCTCATCTGGGCTGGAGCCAGGTCTCTAGGATGGTTGTTGGTCATGTTCACATCACATTCATTCAAGCTGCCCTTTATGGGTTATTTTCCCTTATTGAACTGTAAATTCTTGGAAGTCATGGCTGTATTGCTTGTCTGTATATATAGCATACATATATACAGCAAGAATTTATTAAATTCTGTCTTTCATATCTATTTCTGTCTCATCTATTATCTATCTAATTCCATGTCTGTCTGTGTACTACCTATCCATGTGCCATATACAAGGCAGATCTTCATGTATTCTCCAATTCCATAAGGCCATCAACTTTGTGTTCCTATTAACCTTACCCCCATTTCCCAATTCTTCCTTTTTCTAATTCTAGCTTAAGAGCCAAGTTCCTACCTTTAGCAATTAGTTATTATTGCTTCCTCCCTAAAAATTAGGAACATAGATGGAGGGAACAGATTTCTTATGTTCTGCTACTTCTCTGGATGTGAGAATTATAAAATCACAGATCTTGCTAGAGTGAGAAGGGACTTCAGAGGTCATCATTTTATATATCAGAAAACTGAGGCCTAGGGTGATGACTGGGTGTGTGGGCAAGGGCTTACTTTCATCACTGATGCAGAGCAGCTGACATTACCTCCCTTCCTCTGACATATCACTGAAGACACATGCTTGCTGCTTCATGAGGTGACGTCCAATCTCCTCAGAGCGCTCCCGGAAACTCTGACATGCTGTTCTCCAGACCTGCAAGTCCTGTACAGTGCTCTGTGAACAAGCAGAGATAACTCAGGCCTCTTTGCTTCCTGGTAGTCTGTTCTTCAAGCACCCTCCCACTGGCTCTATGAAACTCTGACTCTCTTTCCCACTGTGTTTGGTCTCACCTGTTGAGTTAAGAACCCTAGCCAGACGTTGATCATGAACAAGTAGAGAGCTCAGGCCTTTCCAGACTAGACACAAGTTAGGGCAAAGATGGCGATTTGATTTGGTGCTGCTGCTTTGCCAATAAGGGGTGTGATGCTAGGGAGTGAGGTTCTCTCTCTCTCTCCTTCTCTCTCTCTCTCTACTCATCTATTCTCTCTATCATTTATTCTACCTTGTGTTCAGTAATTTTTTCAGTCACGTCCAACTTTACATGATCCCACTTGAGGTTTTCTTGGCAGAGATACTGCACTGGTTTGTCATCTCCTTCTCCAACTGACTTTATAGGTGAAAAAACCAAGGCAAACAGGGTTAAGTGACTTACCCAGGGTCTCACTGCTAATATGTGTCTAAGGTCAGGTTTGAACTAAGAAAGATGAATCTTCCTAACCTCAGGTCCAGCACTTCATCTACTTTACCACCTAGCCGCCCTAAAATCTCCAGTGACAACCTAGGGTGACACAGTTAGTGTCTGAGGCCATATTTGGACTCAGAAAGATGAGTTTTCCTGACTTTAGGCCTGGTAGTCTATCCACTGTACCACAACTAGAAAAGACAACATAGGAGGTTGGAAAGCGAAACCTGTGACATAGGGGAGGATGTTGGCCCAGAGACCATGTGGATGAAATACTAGTGATGGGATAAGGTGGTGAAGACAAAAGCAGCAGCAGTTTTGGGAACTCCCATATAGGAGGTGCTAAGGGGACCTGGTCACTGCTCAGGAAAAGATTACCGAATAGCCCTGTGCTATCACTGACCATAAGAACAAATAATGTTTGGCTACTCCCTTGCCTTTTCCCACTTTGGGGTCACAGTTCAGGGGTGGAGAGGAGCACTTTCGGTCAAGAGGGAGTAGAAGTGTTTTAAATGCTTGTAGTAGCTCTCTTTGTGATGCTAAAGAACTGGAAATTGCAGTGATGTCCATCAATTGGGGAATGGCTGAACAAGTTGTGATAAATGATTGTGATGGAACATGACTGTGCTGTAAGAAATGATGAATGATCTTAGAAAAACATGGAAAGACTTGAACCAAATAATGCAGAGTGAAATGGGCAGAACCAAGAGAACATTGCATATAGTAAGAGAAATATTGTCTTAAGAAGGACTTTGAGTGAATGTTATTTAGTCTGCTATAGATACCCAAATTAACTACAAAGGACATAGGAAGGAAGATGCTATCTGCATCCAGAGAAAGAACTGGTAAGTAGAAGGAGGTATAAAATAATTTGACACATAAATACCTATTTGTGTATAATGGTAGTCATTTCTAGGGCAGGGAGGAGAAAGGAAAGAAAAAAAAGAAATAAAAGGAATTATCATGATAATCTTGTATATTTGAAAGGAATAATAAGTTGTGCATAATAGATTTGCAGTTTCATGTACAATCATCTTCTTATTGTACTATGTTATGGAAATGCTTATTTTATTCCATAAATTAAAACTAAGATAAAAATGACTCTGTAGTATGTTAGGCACTCTCTCTCCCCAGTTCTAGGATCTTTATTAGTAGTTATAGCAAACATCTCAAAATATTATGTATCAATGGCCTTTTCTAAATGGATATTTTGAGGAAGTACACATTAGATTTGTACTAAAATACATACATGCTAGAAATAAAAAGAGGCTATAGAAACCCTGAGGGGCAATTTGGCTTCCAGCCCCAGTGAATCAGAGAACTTGAGGAATAGTATTCTTTCTAGTGCCTGGAGGAGTAGAATTGACTGCCATCTCAAGAGATCAGGGGCCCTTACTGAGTAAGGATCAGAAGGTAGCTCAAAAGTGCAGTGACCACACCTCTCCCTAGATCACAACACTTTAGAAACACTGAAAACTTCCGAACCCCCAGAACTAGCTCTAAAATCAGTAGTGTTAAGAAGCCTGAAGCTTGGAACAGAGTCCCTCCCACAACCTTCACCCAGAACAAAGCCCAACATTAACATAAAATTTCAAATAAAAAACTGAATGGAAAAGTGAGCAAATAGCAGCAACAATAAAAAGAACCTGACCATAAAAGCTACTGTGATGACAAGGAAGATGAAGATGCAAACTTTGAATAAGACAATGAAGCCAAAACAGCTACAAGCAAAGGCATAAAGTAAAAATGTGATTGGACACAAGACCAACAAAGAATTCCTGGAAGAACTAAAAAAATTATTTCCAAAATCAAGTAAAAGTGGTAGGGGCAAAATTAAGTAAATAGTAAGCAAGGGAAGAAATTTATAAAAAAAGATCATTGTCAGCTTGGTAAAATAGACACAGAAATACTGAATAAAATAATACCTTGAAAACAGAATTGGCCAAATAGGGAAAAAAAGAGAGGTACAAAATCTCACTAAAGAAAATAATTCATTAAAAATTAGAATTGGGCGAGTGAAAACTAATGACTCCATGAGAAATCAGGAGACAAAAAAGTTGAAAGACTGAAAAAAGAAGAAAATGTAAAATATTTCATCAGAAAAAATAATTGACCTGGCTAATAGATCAAATTACCATTATTTTAAAGAGTTAGAAAATATGGTAATAAAATTCATATGGAAAGCAAAAGGTCAAGGATATTAAGAGAATCAATAAAAAATGTTAAGGCAGCCTACATTTCCAATGGCAATCATCAAAATGATATGGTACTAAAAATGATAAATTAGGTTCACAATATACAGTACTAAAAATCCATACTTATTTAGTATTTGATAAACCCAAAAATTTAAGCATTTGGGGTAAAATCTTTTCATTGGCAAAAATTGCAGAGAAATCTGGAAAACAGCTTGGCAGAAACTAGGTACAGACATCCTTCACCATATACTAAGATAAAGTAGAAATGGATAAATGACTTAGACATAAAGGATGATATTATAAGTAAATTAGGGAAGCATGGAAGACCGTACCTGTCAGATACATCAATAAGAGAAGAGTTTATGACAAAATCAAAGATAGAGGAGATTATGTGAAATAAAATAGAAAATTTTGATTATATGAAAGTAAAACAAAAAACCTTTTGCACAAACAAAACTAATGCAGCTGAAACTAGAAGGAAAACAAGAAACTGGGGGCGGGGGATTTACAAGAAGTTTCTCTAATAAAGATCTTTTTTCTCAAATATGCAGGAAATAGAGGCAAATTCATAAAAATAAGAGCCATTCCCCAGTTGATAAATGGTCAAAGAATGTGAATAGGCAGTTTTGGGAAGAAGAAATCAAAGCCATCCATCATCACATGAAAAAATGTCCTAAATTGCTATTGATTAGAAAAATGCACATTAAAACAACTTTGAGATACCATCTCATACATCTCAGAATGGCTAACATGATACAAAAAAATGTTGGAGGAAATGTGGGGAAATGGGCACACAATGGGCACATTGTTGATGGAGTTGTGAATTAGTCCAACTATTTTATAGAAAAATTTGGAAGTATCCCCAAAGCACTCAAAAACTGCATATCTTTTGACCCAGCAATATCCACACTAACTTTGTATCCCAAAGAGAGCAAAGAAAAGGGGAAAGGATCTTTTGCATAAAAAAATATTTATAGTAGCTCTGTAAGTGGTGGAAAAAGATTGAAAATTGCCAATCAAATGGGGAATGTTTGAACAAGTTATGGAATCTGATTGTGAAGGTATACTATTGTGCTGTAAGAAATGAGAAGCAGGATGGTTTCAGAAACATCTAAGAAGACTTATATGAACTCATATTAAGTGAAGGTGAGCAGAACCATTGTACACAGTGAGAAAACATTATATACAGTAATAGTAGTATTTTAAGGATCCACTGTAAAAACTGAGCTACTCTGACTAAAACAATTAATTCCAAAGGACTCCTGATGAAAAATACTCCTCAGAGAGCAGTTCTGGGTAGCCTCCAACATCCTGTTTCCCCTGATTAGGTCAGCCTTCTCCCTTTGTAGTTTTTCTTGTCCTAATTTATTTGGTTACATAATTGTGTTCCCTTTCCCCTCTCCCAGAATGGAAGTTCCTATAGGGTGACTCATTATTTTATCGCCTAGCACATTGCCATGTGCATATGAGGCCTCTGATAATGCTTGTTGAGTAGAACTGGGTTGATATGTCAAGGACCTGGACTTAGTATAGCTACACAGATTCAAGCTATTTCTCATTAGGTTCAGAGAATGGCCTGGCATCCTGAGAGATGAAGCATCTTGCCCAGTTTGAACCCTGGTCTTATTAACTCCAAGGCCAAATGTCTCTCCACTATCCCACACTGCCTCTCACTGACTGCACATCTCTCCCTAACTCTATTGATGATCACTACTAAGATAGAGACTTACTGGAGAGAGTTCTCTCACCATAGACTCCTGAAGGGTCTTCACAGTCTTGGTGAGTTGAGCTTGCAGGTGGTGTTGATGGGAGCAGGAAGCAAGGCCAGGGTGGTGCCAATCCCGGGGATGGTGATGGTGCCAGCAACAGCAGCAACAACAGTAGCAGTAACTGCTATGCTTGCACTGGGCACCATGGACAGTGGGCTCTAAGTCTGAGGTTGGCTGATGTATCCCCAGAGAGCTGCTGTCTAGGGAGACAGATTGAGTGAGATGATGCCGTCTGTGTATGACTGTGCAGCAGCTTAGAGAGGGACACAGAATTTGAAATCCAAGTCTGATCTTTTCTGTTTGAACTGAAGTGTCTTTGGTCTGCCTTTCTCTGGCCCCTATTCCTGGTCCTGATGTAAGGAAAGCTTCAGTCTTACAGAATTTTGAAGGTATAAGAAAAGGATCTAAAGTATTCTCTCTAGGACCTTCTCCTGAGGTGGAACTGTGAATGCCAGAAACCAACTTGGATGGCATCTGAATTGTCACTGATCTCAAGCCATTGGCATTTGTTTCAGTGTCCAGAATAAAGTCCTCCACCTTCTCACCTGACTTGGAAGATGCTTTACCTGAAGCTCTAACTCCTGGGGTACTCAGAGGCCTATATCCAACTACATCATTTGAATTGGATATAGAGGTTTTAGAAACTTCATCAAGGCTACTTGATAGGAGAGAGGCTTCACTCTGTATGGGAAACTCCTGCCTTGGTGGTGTCAGTATGCCATTTTCTAATGAAGATGCCAACCTGCTAATATTAGGGTCCCATTGGCCAGCTTGCCCATCTCTTGGGACCTCAGAACCAAATTGACAGTTATCAACATGAACTGATGCACCTTGATCACATACACTTCTCATGATGCTTGAAGACCTTTCCATGCACATTGCCCAAGGTTCTTCTTCCTCCAGGAAGTCTGTTTTGACTTGTACTAAATGGGCTACAGTAAATCCCACAGGATAGTCATATTTGGAAGTGATGGTGCCTCCATCAACTTCATAGTGTGTTTGGGGATTTGGAGGGAAATTCCATGTGGAATTGTCTTTCCTCTCCCCAGTAGAGGTCTCTTTATGGGGTTCCTCCTGGGTAAAATGTTTTGTTGATAGAGAAACATCCTCTTCTACACAGGCAAATATCTCTTCCCCCTGGTTACTCTGGCCTCGGTTCAGAATTGGCAAATCCAGAATGCACTGGGAAGCATCTTCAGTTGGTTCTTGTGGATGGTCCCGAGATGATCCCAGGGAGGGAATCTGAGCTTCTTGCCTTCCATATAGAAGACTCTGGCTAGTCAACAAGGGAGAAAGCTATAGGAGAGAGCAGGAGAAAGGCAAATGAAATTAGGAGTCAAAATATGGGTGAGCTCTAAAAAGAGGCAAGACCCTACAGCTTCATCTTTAAGAAGTAAAAGAATAAGTTTTCCTGCCAGTCCCCTTCTAAAATGATTTCCCTTTCTCCGCTTATAAAATCAGTAGGTGGCTAATTTATTGAGTTTGTTCCAGGAACTGTACCCAGGGCTATGGATACATAAGACAGTACTATTAATAATGCTGTGTGAAGAAAAACAAGGAGGCCACTGTCACTAGGTCACAGCACACGGGCTTAGGAAGGCCAGAGGAGGGCAGATTACGGAGGGCTTTGAACACCAAACAGGATTTTAGATTGGATCCTGGAAGTGACTAGGAACCTCTGGAATTTACTAAGTGTGGCAGGGGATGGGGGCGAGTGACGCTATCAGACCTGCCCCTTGGGAAGATCAGTTAGAGAGTCAGTGGAGGCTAGATTGCAACAGGAAGCGAGAATGTGCCAGGCAAACCCACCAAGGTGCTAGTGAAAGATGATGAGAGCCTGGAACAGAGCTGTAGGAATGTGATAAAGACCAAGGCATATGGAAGCCAAGTCATGAAGGTGCAATCCACAGCCCTTGGCAACAGATGGGACATGGGTGTGTGTGAAAAAGAATGAGGAAGTGAGGGTGACACCTAGGGTGCAAGCCTGGGGAACTGAGAGGTTCCAGAACTCTCCACAGTAATGGGGAAGTTAGGAACTGGGGAACCAGCGATGAAAGAAAACATTGTTTTGTACATGTTAAATTGAAAGTGTTTACAGGACGTCCAGTTGAATGTGCTCAGTAGGCAGCTAGGTATGTGAGACTGGAGGCCAAAGACTTGATAAGACCTTGGAATCAACTGCATAGAAATGATTATTGAACTGGTTAAAGCTGATGAGGTCACCAAGTAAAATAGTATAGAGAGAAAAGAGAAGAGGGCACAGGATGAGGGCCAGTGGGATGGTAAATGGGTATGACCTAGATAAAGATCCTGCAAGGGAGACTGAGGAGGAGCAGTCAGAGAGGTAGGGGCAGAACCAGAAGGGAACACTGTCATGAAAATTCAAAGAGGAGAGAGGGTCAAAAGCTGTGGAGTGACCAAGGAGACTGAGCACTGAGAAAAGCCGACCGAATTTGGTGATTAAGAGATCACTGGCCATTTTGGATAGAGCAATTTCAGTTTGATGATGAGCTTGGAACCCAGACTGTCAAGAGTTAAGCAGAGAGAGTTGAAAGGAAATGGATGTATTTACAGGGAGTTTATCCACAAAATGGAGGAGACATAGAGGATGCTAGCAGAAATTAAGGGACAGTTTTTGGAGGATGGGAGAGACATGGGTTTGCTCATAAGCATGAAGCAGCCTAGACAAGGAGAGATTGAAGATAACAGAAAGACTGAAGATGGAAAGGAAAGGGAAGTCATAGCAAATGGGGCCTTCATTTCCCCAGTGAAATATGAGACAAGGTCCTCAGGCAAGATGATGTGGGGCCAGGGAGTCAGGAGTGGTTGGAGGAGGGATGGGAAGGTTTGGAAGAACCACCCTGGGGAGTGGATAGTGAACTGGTTACAGAGGTGTATGAGTATCCTTTACTCCAGCTGAAGTTACCTGACATCCAACTGTAGTAAATGCAGTCAACAGACTTCTGTCATTTTTTCCAGCTTTATTCTATAGCATGTGGGTAGGAGCAACAGTAGTAGATACGGGGAGGTCTGGCAGGGCAAGACCAGTGATAGGATAAGGGAGCCAGGACTGCAGAGAAGAGGACAGCATAGCATTGAACTGGTTCACCAAAGGGTCAGGATAATAGCCATCATGATAGCTTTTATATGATGTTCTAGGGTTTGTAGAGTGTTTGCCCACAAGTGATAGCCTAGGAAAGAATTTAGAGGTGCAAAGATTGGAGGTCCCAATGTGGGCAAAGAGAGGGATTGGTAGCAGACTTTGATGAAAATATATTGAGCTATATGAATAATAAAAATATGATGAAAAGCAGAACGATAGCAGATTTTGATCAGATAAGGGAATCTCAGAGTTCCTGAGAACGGAAGTGGCACATCTGTGAGTGATGGCGAGACACAGGGTTTGCCCATTGCTGCAAGGGACTAGACCACAAGAAAGAGATAGATTGGGGGATTTTGAGGTCAGGTTACTTGAGGGATGCCATTGTCCCTTAACACGAGGGCAGGAATTAGGGTCAGAAGCAGATTAGCTTTCAGGAGAGCAAAAGTGGGGCCTGAGATGAGGAGATTTGGAAATGGAGGCAGCCCCTGCCTCTGACAGGAAGGAGTCCACTTTCTTCTATGTTACTGGCTATCACCGAAGACAACCTCAGCATAAGGTCAACTTGAGCCTGCCCTAAAGTGGGAATGACTCAATTTTGTTCAGGCCATGCCAAGTAGTCCTGTCTGTTTGAAATAGGAAGTGTGCATTAATAAAAAGTAAGGTGTGGAACTGAGCACTTCACCACCTCCACCCAAATGCTCACCGAGACATGTAGAAGGAAAGGTTCAGAAGGTTCCTCCAGGAATCCGCTGCTGTCTGACTGGCAACTGCTGGCTCTTGTCACCCCAGCACCTAGGAGACAGAACAGATGACTGTGACCCTAGAAGTCAAAGCAAAAAGGACTTTGCACCAATTCTGGGCCTAAGAAAAGAGCAGTTGAGACTTTTTCCCCAAACCTGAGAATCATGTTAGGGGCCAAACCAACAACCTGTTTCATGAGCATGAAACAAATATTACACTTTGAAGGGCTCAAAAATTCATTTGGGGCCCCTGAAGTTGTATTGATATATTAACATATAATAATAAATTATATGTAATAATATACTATATAATATTCTTTCTCAATATATAGACATATACATTCTTTCTCTGTATATATATATGTCTATATATATATGTATACATGTAGATATAGATAGAGTGATATAGCTATCTATAGATAGAAGGATAGATATTATTTTACTATCCTTGGTTTCCTTGGTAATCCTATGCAATTTTTATGAATTTAAAAAACATTATTCTGAGAAGGGAGCTATAGAGTTCATCAGACTATCAGAGTGGTTCACAAGAAGGAAAAGGTAAAAAACCCCTGGTTTAAATGGACCCAGGAGAAGAAAATGGTCTGTCAGGAACCTACACTGCCATACCCAATCAGCTAGCATTTATTAAGTTCCTACCAATGCAGCTTAGCTTTGTGGATAGAGTGTCGGACTTAGTCAGGAAGACTTGGGTTTGAATCCCACCTCATAGGTTTAATAGGCTTCTCTGGGACTTAGTTTCCTTATAGGTAAAATAGGGGGAGGGTGCTTGTTAGCTTTCAAGGTCTCCTGCAGCACTAAGTCTACGGTACTGCTGAGCAAGGTACTGTGTTAAGCAGAAGGGACAAGACTATCTTGCCCTTGAGGAATTACACTCAACTGGGGAGATACAGCCAGTTCATGAATAAGTAGATACAACATCTGTACCAGAATCAATATACAGGGAAGAGGTTAATTGTTCAGGAGGAGAAGCCTGGGGTGGAGGGCACTAATCAATGGACTCATCCATTGGAAGTCCACTTGGTCTAAAGTCTGAGTTCTTAACCTTTTCTGTTCATGGTCTCCTTTGGCAATCTAGTCTGCCCAATAGGCCTCTTTTCACAATAACGTTTTTAAATGTATAAAATAAAATACAGATTACAAAACAAAGCCATTATGTTGAAATATGGTTATCCACATTGTTGAAAAGATCATGGACCCCCAATTGCTCTGTACCCCTTGGCTCTAAATGCAATGCTTTAATATCTCTGACTTGCCTAGGATAACTCAGAACAGCTGGTATTTATAAAGTGCTGGTTAAGAACTTGTGGTCTGGAATGAACTGGGTTTAGTTACATCTGAAAGATGTATATTAGCATAGGATCACATCCTGGGAATTGCAAGGGAGCTTTGAGACCTTCTAATCCAATGCTTTCATTTAGCATAACAGGAAACTGAGGCTCCAGAAGCTCCAGGACTTGGCCAAGGTCATATGAATGGCATGTGGGGGACAGTTATGGGGCAGTTACTCAAACCCTGGCTCCTGACCCCAAATCTATTTTTATTGCACTATATTGTTGCCCTTTTAATAGTCACTACATTGCATTCCTAATTGAAACAATGGTTATTCCAGTTAGAACTTAAGGAAAATAAATCCTTTAAACCCTCCTGGGAGTTAGTCCTTCTTATGAGAAACTTATTTCTGTAGCACACCAGGCCTTTCCGAGCCTCATTTCCCCAGGTGCACCAAACATGACCCTACCAGATCTTCCTCCAAGAGACCTCGACCCTTGGTTTCCAGGACCCCAGACTCCCTGCCCCCCTTTCTGCCCCCCACAAACCCTCCCCACCCCACCCCACATACAGCTTGTAAAGGAATAAGAACCCTGGTACTTTGGCAGGATGGCCAGAAGGTGGCAGCAGCAGACAGACCACAGAGCCAGAGGAGCCAGGACCCACAGAGCCCAGGCAGCTGGTGGGATCAGCCTGCACAAACTGTGCTTAGAGAATCCAG
>JAQQSK010001933.1:70000-205650 GCA_028658325.1 Potorous gilbertii
TTTCCAGATGTTATTCCATCTAATTTATAAATTATAAATATGATGAATACATAGAAGTGTGTTATATGAGTGAAGTAAATAGAACCAGGAAAACAATATACACAATGAATGCAACAATGCATATAGGAGCAACATGACAAGTACACAACAACTGAAAATGAATGCCAACAAATTAGAATAACTGAGCTTGGACCCAAAGAAGACGACATGAGGTAGAGGTGAGGTGGGTGGTTATGGGTTTGTAACATCGCATACCACTCTAGACTTTTTAAAATAAGTTGTTTAGCTTTGCTGAACTTATCTTTTCCTTCCTTTTTTTTAATCTTTATTTTAAGGGATAGTTCTCTGGGAGGTAGAGAAGGGAAAGATACTTTGGGAAAGGTAGAAGATTTTAAAACAAAAGTTAGCAATAAAAATTTATTTTATTTATTTTCTAAAATTTCATTTATTTAGTTATTTTCTAAAATTTTAGGAAAAACAAAGGGTTATTTGTTTGAAATAACTTATAAAAGGGTTTGGGGGGATATTGATCATTAGAAAGCTGTAGTTTTAAAAAATGACATCAAGAATTTTGAAAATAGAGTGGAGATGAGGCAGTTCATGTAATGACTCCTACTTCAGTCCTATGCTCCTGTGATGAAGGATGTACTACGGGTAATAAAGGACACTTTTCAAAAGCAACTCTTTCCAAAGAGAAACTCATGTGGCCCAATATTCAGACACACTACTCATTGCTAAAGTCCTTCCCACTTTCCAATTTTAAACTGATACCTGATGATCTCATGAGTATGGTGTGGAAGTGACTAGGTTCTCAAAATCTATGCCAGAAGAGCTCATGTTTTGGCAGGTTGCAATGACCTGGAAAGACTTCAAGTGCAAGCCTGGAAATGGACCATGTGCCTGGTATACAGGTACCAGCCAAGCAAAGTAGGTAGAGGTCTCTAACTGGCCACCTGGTGTATAAGGACCAGCCAAGCAAAATAGGGAGATGCCTAGAAGCAGAAGGCTGGACACAGAAAGGTTCTTTTGATTTTGTCAAGTCACAAAACCATCCACATCAAGGCACACATGGGGCGTACATTGTTATCTACGTTGGTGAAGGAAAGCCTGAAGTCTCTACCTGCTGCCTCAATTCATGAAGCCTCAAAGTTACTTTTTAAACAACTTTCTTCTTTCAAAAGAATAAAAAGCAAGAACTATATACAGAAAAACTGATTTGGGAGTTGAAATATTTTTCTCTCTTAAAGAACATGTTTTTGCCAAGTTTGCAGCCCACTTGAACTTCTGTCTGTTCTCCGAGTTTAGATCCAAACTCCATCTCCTTTTAGTCCTGGCAACACCCGGCCTTATCCACATATAATGAGATCTTAGCAAAGCTTGCAAGGCATCTGGATCATCAGCAGCTAGGTCTGACTAGAGAACCTTCCTTGGAATGGAAATTCTAGAGGAATCTGAAACATTTTTCTGGTTTGTGGGGTAAAATAGCTAGGTTGAGACTAGAATTAAGAAATCCTTCCAGCTCTTTCTACTCCCCGCTAAGAATGAGAGAGAGAGAGAGAGAGAGAGAGAGAGAGAGAGAGAGAGAGAGGTCATCTAAATTACTCCCCCTTTCATTAAAATGTGAACTCCTTGAGGGAAGGGGAGGTCTTCCTTTTCATTTAAATTTGTTATTTACAGCACTTAGCAAAATGCCTGGCACATTAGAAGTGCCTAGGGAATTCTTTTTGACAAGACTTGACTCTCATATTTTCTAGCAGAGTTAAACAATGCGCAGAGAAGTAGTGACTTGCAAAGCTCACTCAGTCAGTAGCAGAGCTGAGATCTGAACTCATTACCGGCTCATAGACCTAGCACTGGACAGCACCTCAGGGCATCTAGTATCATCCACTCCTTGTAGATGAGGAACCTGTAACCAAGGAGGCTAAGTAATTTGCCCAAAGTCACACAGATCATGGTGAAAATCAACCAAGTCCTCTGACCCAAGAGGCAGTTCTTTTCCCACTGGACCATCCAGTTGACTCCAAATACAATATCCATCCTCCTGAAACCCACATGTCCTATGGTAATCAAATGGCACTGCTGCCCTTTTGCCAGAGTCTGTGTACTCTCCTGTGTGTGTGCTTTTGCTCATATAGTTCCTGCCCCTTTACTTTCCTCTAGGGTCATAGATCTTGAGTGGGAAGGGACCTCAGAAATCTTCAGTCCAAGCCCCTTATGTTACAGATAGGACTATTTGTTGGTGATAAAATGTGGTCTCCCATGCTCACTACTGACCCTTCCTTAGGTGATTCACAATTTTAATTCTTAAAAGTCTGAGGTAGTCCACTCAATTTTTTTACAGGAATCAAGATAAACTATACGGAAAATGGGTGACTCCTAATTGTCTAGTGGTACTTGTGTTTTCATGGAGAGTTCGATCAGGACTTAGGAAGAGAATATTGTGGCCAGTGGGTTCCATGTTACAGATGAAGAGTTTTTGATGGGAATTCATGATGTTACACTGAAAATATGTCAACCAAGGGGAAGTGGGCTGGGGATCCCAGGACCTTGGTCCAAATGAAAACTCAACATGAGCTGTGTAAACCTTGACTAGTCATTTAACTTCTCTAGACTACGGTCGGTTCATCTGAACATGGTGAACTTTGAGTTGGATGACCTCCAGACAAAGCTCTAGATCCCATGATTTTTCTTTGGGGGAATTACAGTATTTTCTCCTTTTCAACCCATTATCACCAACCACCCTTCTAGGCACCCAGCCTCCCGACTTTGAACTCATCCTCCACAGTCGATTCTCTTTCATCCCTCAATCAATCAGTTACTGGGTCTTATTGATACAAACCCTTCCTCCCTCAGTATCTTTTATCTTTTGTGTCTTGTCCCCATTCAGAGAACCATATGCTAATTCTGTCCCTGATTATGTCACCCAGACTGTAGCAAAGAACTCCTAGTCAGTCTCCTTGCATTCATTCTGTCTCTTCTCCAATTATGATTATGTCCCACTTCCTTGCTCAGAAAACTTAAGTGGTTTTCTCTGGTCTCTAGGATAAAATACAAATTCTTCCATTTGATCCTTTCCACAAACACGTCACATGAGTAACTCTCCCTCATGTGCTTTACATGTGAAAGATGTTCCATTCTTCCTCTCTGTCTTCTGCTTTAAATCTCTGGAATCTTTTCTTTCTGCTCCTTTCTGTCTCTCTCTTTCTATCTCTATCTCTCTGTCTCTCTCTGCCTCTCTGTCTCTCTCTGTCTGTCTGTCTCTGTCTCTCTGTCTCTCCCGCTCTCTCTGTCTCTCTCTCAGAATACCTAATTTGCTTTAAGACTCAGCTCAGGGGTTATGCAGAAAGCCTTTCCTGATCCCTTGCTCCATCTTCTTTATTCTTTACTAGTGACCTGAAATTGGCTTCTATTTACTTATCTGTTTATAGGTTGTGTCTTCAGAATCTTCCTAAGACAATTTTGAATATCACCTGGCAGGATAAGCTATCAGACACCGAGGTCCTTTCTTGAACTAAACTACCAAGGATTCAAACTCTACTGCAGAGAGCACAGCTCCAAAGGGCTGACCATGTGAATGAAAAACATACTATTGCCTCAAAGACCATTTTATGGAGAACTCACACAGGGCAAGCATTCATACGATGGTCAGAAGAAGCAACACAAGGACACTCTCAAGGTCTCTCTTCAGAACTTTGGAACTGATTGATAGAACTGACCTGGGAGACACTGGCACAGGACCACCCGGCATGGTGTGCCCACATCAGAGAAGGCACTGTACTCGGTGAGCAAAGCAGAATTGAATTAACTCAAAAAAATGCAAGATGTACAAATTTAGAGAATCTAAATATCCCCATGGACTATTTGTCCATGTCCTGTCCTGAGGTAGGACATTCCGAACTCACATTGGTCTGACCGACCATAGTCGGACACTCTGCACCTTGACTCCAGCACAGTGATGTCATTTTGGTCCTCTTTGAGAGTAAATGACAACACCAACATGTTGTAACCTCCTCCCAGTAGAATTATAATAATAGCTAACATTCTTATAGTGCTGGAAGGTTTGCAAAGCACATACAAACATTATCTCATTTGATCCTCAAACAACCTTGCAAGATGCAGGCTACTATGAGCCCCATTTTACAAATATATTGAGTGGCTTGTCCAGGGTCATAAAGCCGGTAAGTGTCTGAATCAGGATTTGAACTCAGAACTTCTTGACTCCATGTCAGGAATGTAACCTCCTGGAAGATGGTAACTGTTTTGTGGTTGTCTTTGTCTCTCCTGTGTCTCTAAGGGCCCCAAACTATAATGCTTATTGTCAAAAAGACAATATTTTAGATCTGTTAGAAGACAAATTTTAGATCTGTTGTTGGTAGAGAGAATTTCTCTTGGCTGTTAGGCCTTTATTGATTCAGACTTATCAGAAGCAGGATTTGAACCTAGGCTTCCTAAATCCACCCTCAGCTGGTGTGGGTGAGTGTGTAGATAGTAGAATGCAGAGCCAGGATGATCTGGGTTAACCTACTGGCTATGTGACCATGGACAAGTCATTTAACATCTCTGAAACTCAGTTCCCCTAAATTTATACTGACCCCAGAAGATGGTGCAACATCTTTAGCCACTTAAATTCTAAGATTCCATTCTGGAGAGAAATATCAAGGCCACCATTGCTGTTACGCATCTAGCTCATTTCCATCACCTTGCCCACCCCCACCTCTGCAAAGGTCTATCACTTTTTAATTGTTTGTGTATCTACACTCTAATTAGAACAGAGCTCCAAGTCTACTGAGGTTCTAGGGACTAATAATAGCGTCTTGGTTCCTGAAGTCTTTCATTCTGAAAGATCCCAAATGCCTTAAAAATGGAACAAGCTGATAGACAAATTGTACTGGGATCATTCCCCCCACAGCTGAAGTGTGCGGGTCTCGAGGGTGGGCTTCGCCAGCTGTTTAACACCTCACAGCTGCACCTTGGAGCAGCTTAGGAGAGAAAGGGAAGAAGAACAACAGGGGTCTGAGGAAAATAGGATGTAATTATCTTACTTGGAATATGACCAGAACTCATTCCTTCCCCCCATCTCCAACCCACACATCCGTAGTGCCTGTGTGTGTGTGTGCACACACACACACACACACACACACACACACACCCCACCACCAAGATTAAAATGACACCTCTCAAAACTTGAGCTTTGGGGGTCGGAATCCGAGGATGATAAGTCTAGAATCTGACATAGGGACTTTCCATGAGGTTAATATGAAATTCTGTGAAAGTGATTTTGGTCTTAAATTTTAAGCTTTTATCCAGTCATTCCATGCCTTTGACCCGGAAGTAATCAACTGAAGGTCATTGGAAATTATTGCTCCTGCCTTTTAGGGCAATCTACACTAATGCATGCTCAGAGAGCAATGCTAAAATTACCTTGTTAATTTGACCCAAAAGGTCACTGAGGGTTCATTTAGGTTCCTGAGAAATCCTTGTTTTCTATAGGATATGGTAAATATTAAGAAAAACATTTCTCCCTATCTTCTCCTTTGCTTCAATTCATGTGTAAGGATCTGCCTTTCTATCCGTTTTCCATCTTCTTAGCTCACGTCTACATGACAAAAATCATCTTTGGAAAACATTCAGTATGACATTCCACCCTTTCTTAGAATGAACAAAAGCCTCAGCTCCCTCTTATGTCAAGTGAAAATTCTTTGATAGGAGTTTAAAGACCCAATTTATTCCAATTAAAACTTATCTTATTAGCCTCTCCTCCGTTGCTCCCAAGGTGGAAAGGCAAGCACCTAGAGTCAAGAACAAGTGTCACCATCAAGAGCTAGAAGGAACCTCAGAAATCTTCTAGTCCTATCCACTCATTTTACAATTCTGGAAACAGGCCCAGGGAAATGGAGTATGACAAGGGTAGGAGCCAAGTCTTCTGACTCTAGAACCAGGACTAATTCCATTGTGAAATGCTGGGCTCAAGACCAACTTTTGGCATATGATAGTCATTTAGTTGTGGGCAAGTACCTCAGTTTCCTTATGTGTAAAATGAGGGGGTTAGATTAGATGGTCTTCAAGGTCCCTTCCAAGCTCTTCTGTTAACCTTCTCTTCTGAAGGAACCAACACTCCCTCCACAACAAGTTTGTTAATGAATGACACTAGCCATCAGGGACCTAAATAGAAAAGGTTCCCTTCTCCCTATCCTCCTCTGAAATAGTCATAGTTGGGTTGGGAGAGGGGTGGGTCAGCCCATCCTCAAGAGCATGCAGACCTTGGGTCAAGTCAGAAGGCAAGCCCAATAGTTGGTCTGGACAAAGGAGCAGAATCATGCTTAATGTCACTGGTTGACACAAGGCCACCAGCATGGGAATGCTGCTGTAGATCATCCTTTGGGAATAAGTCTCCCTTGCTCCTCCCCTCCTGGGTGTTCAAGGCTAGGAGGTCTTTTTACATAGCAAAGCTCATAGGGTCATGAAATCATGGTGCGGTGGCCCAGAAAGAAGTAAGGAAGTCCTGGGTTCCCATGACAGATCCACTGACTGGGTGATGCTGGGACATTCATTTCACCTCCTAGTGCCCCGGCAGTGCTCTAGGAAAATAAGTTTGAGGGCAGGTGCCAATATACATTAGGAGAGAAATTTCCACACCAGGAGAGAGAGTTCTGCACTGGGAGCTCACTATTCAAGTGAAATCAAAAGTCCAATAAAAATAAATAGTTTTTAAGGAAGTTGTTATTCCACTCCATGGAAAATAAAAGAAGTTTTTTTCACCAATGTAGGCACCAAATGGATTTTTAAGTGTACGGTTTGTACCTTAAGACTTGTTTACCACTACAACTGAGCTAAAATTAAAGAATAACTAAATGGGAACCAAATAAGACTTTTAAAAAACCTTTTCATTTCTTTCTCTCTATATTCTGTTCACAGGATTTGGGGGTGAAAAGTAGATATAGCTTGTATCTTGGTCATCTTAAGTAAGACCTGGCATCCTGGTATTCAAGGATACTTCAATAATTCCAGTGATTCCAAAGAACTTGCCCAAAGAGTGGGCAATCCTAGATGTCCTGAACCCTTGAAGGTCAGGTGAGCAGAGGGTCTTTTGATAGAACAGCCAAGCATTCCTATTGGGAATCTGGCCATAGCATTTATGAGATTCCAGGGCATTATTGCCTAGCGTAGTTAAAGGAGGAGGGGATTCCAGGAGTCATTTATGAGAGGGAGCGGAGTATCTGAATTTCATAAAATCTCCCAAGGTAAGGAATCCATTTTGTAATCTGTGGCCTTAAATCAATTCAGAAAGTCCTTACGAGTGTGTGTCATATGCCAACTACTACTTAACATGGGATGCAAATACAAAAAATAATCAGTCCCTGCCCTCAAGGAGCTTAACTTTTATCAATCAAACAAGAAATTAAGCAACAAGCATTTATTAAACATCAACTGTGGGCCAAGTGGAACATAGTTGGTGCTTAATACTTGGCAGTTTTACGTATTGGGAATAAAAAGACAGAAATGAAACCACCCTATAGGGAGTTTATCTTCTGTCAGTCAATAAAGCAAGAGCTCATGTATTGATCAAGCACTTGGTATGTACTAAGAGCTGTGCTAAGCACTGAGATATCAACATAAAAGTAAAACATTTCCCACCCTCATAGAATTTACAGTCTCCAAGGAGAATATGGCAGATAAGTTTATACAAGACATAAACAACTAACTACACAGGACTGGGAGCACTTAGAACTTGAAGAATTAGGAAAGTCTTCTTCAAGGAAACCTTTGGACTGAGCATTGAAGGGAGATATAGTTTCCAAGAGACAAGAATAAAAAAGCCTGAATTTCTGGCATGGAGTAGGACCTGTACCAAAACATAGAGATAGCTGAGATGGAATTCTCAATGTGAGGAATATCAAGGAATTCGATTTGGTTAGAATGTGAAGTATATGTGTGTGTGTGTGTGTGTGTGTGTGTGTGTGTCTATGTGTGTTTTATGGTTTGTGTGTATGGGAGGGGTGATTTATATGTAATCAGTATGGAAAAATAGGTTGGTGCCAGATTTTGAAGGCTACATTGTACTTTAGGCCCAATTGCCTGTGACCTTGTAGTAATACCAGTCTAGTGATCCTATAGGCAATGTTGCTAAGAATTACTGACATTCCTAGTGGGGACTTCCATGGTGCCACAGAGCCTTGTTCTCCATTCTTGTACTCTCCACTCCCTCATCTCCTCCTTGTTTCTGCCACCACTAACCCAAAGGATCCACCAGACTTGCCTCTATCTGTACAATGAACATTAACATCACTACAAAAAAATAGAAAGCCTTCCTCCTGACCTATACATCTGAATGAACCATCAGAGTGAGAATTCTCTGTATCAGGGACAGGGATCTTTAACTGAATAGATGCTTGTTGAATGGAATGGTTGAGTAACAGAGATATATTTGAGAATAAGGTAGGAAACTTCATAAAATTCCTTTCCTGATTTCTTCATGATGATATATAGGTGATCCTGCATCCTCCAAGCTTATGCTAATGGTAGGCAAATTCTAGTTGAAGAAACTTCAGCTACAGGCCCAGTATTGTTAGTTTTTATTTTCTGATGGTGTCAGCTATGTAATCAGTTCTGTGGCCATGAGCACAGGAAAAGACAAACAGCCTTTTTGCCCAAGTGTAGCCTACTTCTTCTTCCTTAGACACAATGGCAGGAGGAAGCCAAGAGTCAAGAGGGTGCTAAGTAAGAATCACAGCTTTGTTGTTCTTGTTAAGGAAGTCTAGGAGAACATAAGGAGCTTCTTGAAAACTAAGTCAATATAGATGTTAACACTCAATGACTTATAGGAAATGCAGGCATCATTTTTTTTACAGAAGTCTAATCAATGCAAAATAGTTGTCGCAATGAAGAGGCCCAAAGAGCTCATATATATACATGTACATATGTGTGTGCATATAATATATATGCATATGCATGTATTCTTGCGTGAATATATGTGTATACACACACATACACCTATACACACGTGCGTGCATACATGCATACATGTGAAGATTGCCAAGATAGAGGCAGTCACAAAGAGAATTTTGTTCAACAGTCCCATGATTTTCCATGCCAGGGCCTCTTCACTTCTGTTCCACTCAATCCTTATTTTCCTTTACGATTCTGCCCAAGCTCCTCTATGAATCTTTTTCTGATCTTTTCAGGTTGTCCCTGTTACCTTGTATTCAGAAGTATACTGGAGTTGATGAAAGCTGATCATTAAATTTTCAATGTGATATTGACATGTTGGAAATCAGCAAACACTGCAGTTAGGATTTGTTTTATTATTTTGCTGATCTCTAGGCTTAAGACTTAAGATGGAGAAAATGTTAGTAATGGAGATTAAAATTTAAAGTGTGTCACATTCACATTTCCTTCTTCCCCTGAGAGCTGATTGTAAAACATGTATACATATTTATACACACATTCATTCACATACATACATACATACATAGATATGCATCATATATATGCATATATATACATACATATGCACATACATGTACATAATCTTGTTGTTCCATTGTCGATGGTGGATGACTTGAGTAAGACCCAAGTAGAAGAGTAATCCCCAGTAGATGGTACAGACCTTTAGATGTGCCGATTTGTGGTTGAAATTTGCTGGTTGTATCAAGCCCCAGAGCACAACAATATTTCCTCAAGGAAATTCAAGACCACTCAAAAGAAATCATCTATTGGTGAGTTGATGAAGAATGTCCATTGACCAGGGATCTAGAATTAGCTTGAGAATCCATGGAGTCAGTTTGGCAGCATGTATGTCTTTGACAAGCACTGCAGACAGATTAGAAATTGGCCCCCAAACCTTTTAGGAGGAGGGGATTGGACTATATCACATTGAGAAACTATACTACTGTGGAAGTGCTATCACACTCTTCCCTATTGCCCAATTTGTCCAGTTAACACCATTATTCTCCAGGTGATGCTACACAGCTATGAATCATGGAACTCCACAACATCAGAAGAATCAAATTGCATTAATGTCTCAGTTTTTCAGTCATTGACATGGTTTAAGATTAGATAACAGTTAAGCTGCCTTATTGCTCTATATCAAATAATACTGTGAATAGTTCTGGAATGAGGTTGGATATATTCTTGTCTTGAGTCAGCTTGTTAGACTGAAGCATTCATTGTATCTCGGGCTGCAGAATTCAGTTCCTCTAGGTTGCTCCTATCATTCCCTACTAGGAATCCAACCTTCATGATTAGCCTGTAGCTGCCATCCTGGTATATGGAGATGCTGTAGACATAGGACTATTTTCCCAAAAGCTCACCTGGATGCCCTACAAGGCCCTGGGTTAGCTGAAAAGCCCTATCCTCCAACCCACGTACAAACCCAGAAGGATACAGGGTTCAGTTCATTCATACACATGTTGCTACAATTGGAATCTCTTGCAGAAGGTTGGGAGGAAAATGCAAAGAAATACATTCACATTTCTGTAGCCCTTTGAGATTTTCAAAGGTCTTTACTAACGTTATCTCATCTCATCCTCATAACAACTTTATGAGGTAAGTGCCCTTCTTATCCCCACTATGTGATGAGAAAACTGAGTCTGTGAGGTGATGTGATTTTCTCAGGGTCACATAGCTAGTTAATTCTGGAGGTGGGATTCAAACCTAAGTCAAAGACTGACATCAAGTCCAGCACCAGACACACTGTGCTATACTGGCTGTCAGGGAGAAATAGGCTAACCAGGTATAACTTGGGGGTCTCTTGGAATATTCCCCTGCTCCTGCATATCTTCCCTATAGTTCAACAAAGAGAATGGAATTCCAAAAGGTATCATTTCCACATGGAAGACATAACTGGCATTCACTGCATATTGGTTGGTTGAAAACACAATAAAATCAATCTGATGAATTGATAAACTTATAATGCATGTTTTTTGTTTATGTATGTAGTTAGTGTTCTTACCCAGACACTATTCTGGGCCCTTGACATCTCACTGGCCTTTGTTGTTCTAGAACTGATACTATCTCCTTAGAAATGAATTAATCTCTTACCATGCCCTAACGAGTTGTAGACATACAGATATGGTATTGATGATGATTGATGATTCACAGCTAATTTGTTCAGTAGAGCCATAACATTGTGTCTTTGTCTTGAAAAAAAAAAACCTCAAGATTACAAGGAGTGGGAAAAGGGAGAAAGAGACCATAATGGAAAAGAGAGAAGACACGTGGAAACTCTGACTTGGTTCTCAGGTGAGAAGTGTGTGTATGTTTACACCTCCCCCAATTTCCCTGTAATGCCAGAGATGGTCACAGATAGGGACAGCAGCAGAAAGATCAAAGTGGAAACTAAGGGAATTTGAGGTGGCAGCAGTACTGGATGATAGAAGAGTTTTTGGACCAATCAAAGGAATTTCTGGATATATCCAAGACTTTATAATTGTCCAAGTTCCTGGACCAATAAAGGGACTTCTTGGATCAAGAAGATAAATTTCTTGAACCAAGGAGAAACTGGAGACAAGATGCTGCATGGGATAGAGCTACAATATGGAGGAGCAGACCTTGACTGTGTTTTTCACTGGTACTGTGAGTTATGTGGACTGTGAAAGTCTAGAAGAGAAAGTTCAACTCCATTGACTTGGAGAGCCTAACTCTTTATCAGTTAGGGAAGGGGGTGACACAGAGTATTGATGTCTATCTAGTGAACTGTATAAATCATTGGAAGGTAGGAATCCCTGGAGAATCAATCTCCTTGGGGTGCTTGAGTCTCTAACTGTCCTGAGTGTTTTCTCTTATGGAAGAATTAGAGTAATATTAACACTATAACTTTATATGACTATATGAATCCCTAACTAGTTAATTAGAGAACGATATTAACTTTTTATGGGTTTACAGGCAAGGTTTTTTTGTAATTTTTTAGAGGGTGGGAGGAAAAGGTTCATGGGCTGTTCAAAATTAGATATTTCGTTAGCCTGAGTGTATACATGGGAGATCAAGGGATCTTTCCTTTTTTTCTTTTGACCATCTAGAAGTGAGTCAAATTCTGAAGCTCCCAGTGAATACTGGGGAGGGGGAGTAGGGAATGAGTCAGAGAATCATTTTTGAGGAAGTCCCCAAGACTGAATACAGTTCATGCAAAACAAGGGTGCTTTTTGGGCTGTGGGTTTCATGTATATCTAAAAATATATCACTAAAGACTTTCCAGGCAGGCAAATGCAACATAAGTATTCATCTGGTATTTCCTGATTTTTCTTTGTCAATATGAACTTTTAAATGTTGTTGAGTTTCTGCCATATTCTTTGTGCATGTGGCTGGTTGTCTTTAGAATTAGTCATTGTCTCTCTTTCTATTTATCCAGGGTCTTGGTTCCAAGAGAGCTTGATAGCAGTGTTATTTTAGGATGAAATCAGGTTTCTATTGTATCACAGTCAGTTCATGTGGTTATCTGACAGCTTTTGGCAAGGAAAAAAAGGCTCTTGCTGGTGTCAAGGCAGTGGTTCCCTTGACCAGAAGCTAGGTGTGTCTACAGGAATTCCAAAGCTCTTACTGCGTGTATTGGCAGCAGAGTTCGGGACATTTTGATCTTCTCTCTTCAACTCTCCTTCCTTTCAAGTTCCCAGTCATTTTACTATTATTACAGTTGACTGACTCCATGGACAACCTTCTGTAGGGGAGAGGTTATATTGGTTTGTTTATTTCATTTTTGCTTCAGTAATAGCACTTTTTGTTAAATTCCTGAAGAAAAAGACCTCTTATAAAAATACTATATATGAGATATATAGAAAATTGACACAACTCTCAGATTAAAAGCCACTATGCACTGAATAAGGGGACAAGAGATATCAACACGTAGCTTTTAGAAGAAATGATCACATAAAATAAGTTCCAAATCACTTATAACAAAATAAATGAAAATTGAAGCAAATTTAAGGTTTTATCTTACAACTGGTAAAGATCATAAAAAATAGATCTAGTGACTGATGGAGGGCCCATGTCTCCTCCATCCTGAAAAAATCCTCACTTGATCCTTTCATCCCTCATAACTCTCATCCTATATCTCTGCCTTTTGTAACTCCTTGAAAAGACTATCGACAAGAGGTGCCTACTCTTTCTCATCTCTCCCTCTCTTTACTCTTACAATTCAACTTCCTTCCTTATCACCAGGGCTGCTCTCTCCAAAGCTCCTAATACTCTCTAGTTGCCAAATCTCATGGCCTCATTGTCCTTGACCTCTCTGTAGCCTTTGACTTTGTCCATCCCTTTCTCCTCATTAATATTCTCTTCTGATCCTGCACAAATGCTCCAGTTCTCTCAACTGATACTCCTATGGCACAATTTTTGGTCCCCTTCACTATAATGGTTACTCTTGATAGGCAATCTCTAGTTTGTCAATAGACTTCCTAAATTGTTGTGTCCAGAATAAAACACAGAACACAAAAATGATTTGATTGGGGTAGAGGATAGTGTATTCTCTCATTTCTCATTCTGGATAACTGAGGCTCACAGAAATTCGATGATTTGTCTAGGTTCACGCAGGTAGTCAGTATCTGAGGTAGAATCTGAATGATCCTTCATAACTACAAGTCCAATAGTTTCTCCATTGCCCCACTGAGCTGCCTATTTACTCTTTGGAATTTAGCCTTAACTACCTACCTACTTGTCCATGTCTTTGGAAAACCTAGAATGAGCAATGATTTTCCTGTGCACTTTCATCAGCTTCTTTGGCCAAATCTGCCACTCCCCTTCATTTTCAGAATTATTTGTTTTGGGGGTGGGTCTATCTACACTTGTGAATTTACTTCTGTGGACTTTTAGACCAGGCCAGCCTACCCATACTTTCTCTAGATTTGAGACCTTTTCTTAGGATATGTATCATACTGTACTTGGCTTTCCTCTCAAATTTATAGATATTCTCTTCTCAAAAGGGTCACAGGATCTAAGAATTCAAACTAACATCATGTTTAGTTGTTGCCATTCATTTTTGTATTTCCTTTCTTGGATTGCTAATGGGAAAATGGGATGAAGCATCATTAAGACCAATGGAAAGAAATCACAGGGATTCAAACAATCAATCAATGCATTAATCAATATGACTTTAACTGAAATTCCCAACAACTTCCGAGTTGTCAGTCACTGGAATGGCTGTTTCAGGAGGAAGAGATTGTCCCATTCCTTGAAGTCTTCAAGTTGGCTCACTCATGGAAAGGGATCTGTAGGGAAAGGATCCTCCAAGTGTGTTCTGTAGACTATTAGAGGTCTTAAAGGCTCTTGAAGGGGTCCATGAAACTACTTTCATAATAATGCTAAAGTGCTATTTGTCTATCGAAATACTCCTCCCTTTTCCAGCTATATATCTGTGTGAGGCTGAATTTTCTTCATATACTTCAACCATCACAACATAGCACGACAGATTGAATGCAGAAACAGATCTGCGAATCCAGCTGTCTGCTATTAAATCAGACATTAAAGATATTTGCGGAAATATGTAAAATGATGTCATTCTCACTAAATTTTTCTTTTTCAAAGTACAGTTTTTTTCATAATATATGTTATTTATGTCAATATGTTACAGGTTTCTTATTTTAAATGAATTAGGCATCTTTAAAATGTTAATTTCTAATACTACAAAAATTGATAGATATAATCCACATAAACAAAAGGTCATTGAGGTCCTCAATAATTTCTAAAATTATAAAGGGATCCTAAGACCAAGAAGCTTGAAGACAGTTGCTATAGAGGGATTCCTTCAGAGGAGAATGGGTTTAGAATTCAGGGCTTCTTAAACATTTTCCAGATACTATCCCTCCAGCACTTCTTAAATTGTGTTTACGGTTTAAGAATTGAAATTCTAACTCTACTATGCTGTGGTTCTATGACCAAAATTTTTAAAGGGTCATTTAAATTGATCCCATATTGTCTGTTCATTCTAAGATCTATTTCCTCTATCCTTTCATTATAGGTCTAAAAGATGGGAAAAATTCATAATTCTAAATTGTCTTTAAAGGAGATACATCTCCGCTTGTTCACTTGCTCCTTATATGACCTGGAGTCCCATAATCCCTTTGGGTTTCTGTCTTATTCTCTCTTAAATGAGGAGGTTGGACTAAGTAGTGTCTGAGTACTATTCCAGTTTTAAAATCTAGACTCTTTTGACATCTGAATCCTGTAGATCCATCTCTTGACTCCAGGCACTTCCTTTTTCTGTCTGCCAAACAAGGATTGATCTTCCTCCTCCACTCCAACTACTGACTTCCCTGGCATTTTTATAAGTCCCGCCAAAAACCCCACCTTCTACAGTAAGCCTTCTTTAACCCCTCTTAAT
The DNA here is from genome assembly GCA_028658325.1 of Potorous gilbertii. Classification (NCBI taxonomy): domain Eukaryota; kingdom Metazoa; phylum Chordata; class Mammalia; order Diprotodontia; family Potoroidae; genus Potorous; species Potorous gilbertii. The sequence goes on from JAQQSK010001933.1 coordinate 85,311, forward strand.
TTCAGGATTTCTGGAACAGAGACAGCCTTTTGTTACTTTTTGTATCCCCAATGCTTAGCACAATATGTGGCACGTAGCAGAGACTTAGTAAATGTTTATTGAATGAATGAACAAAATTGTAGATAGCATTTCTGGTATTCTAAGCAACCCTAGGCCATGATAGGTGACCTTTACTGTTCACTTGCCTGGACACAGGTCACTGTACCAGTCCTATTTCCAAACTGAATTTCTGGCATCCTAACCACCTTGATCTTATCCCTCCTCACTTGAATTAAAAGCTTCTCCTAGGATCCTATGCCTTGATGGGAGAGTTTTCACCTTATCTTGTCCACTATTTGACTTCCATGCTACTTCTCAGCCATCTCCAAAACTTGCCTCTGATAGCATCTTTCCAGGTGAAGAGGCTTTCTAGTCAATTTAATTCAATAAACATTTTTTAAGAGCCTATCATGTGACAGAACCTGTGCTAAGTGCTCAGGACACAGATAAGAAAAGGAAAGACAGTTCCTAGATTTTCAAGTAAGATCATATGTGAAACAAGGATGCCCATTGGCACCAACAGTATTCAATATTGTATTGGAAATCCTAGCAACAACAATGAGAAGAAGAAGAAATAGAAGGAATCAGAATAGGAAACAAGGCAATAAAGTTGTCTCTTTTGCAGATGATATGATGATACACTAAGAAAATACCAAAGACTCAACTAAAAAATTCATTAAAATAATAATTTTTAGCAGAGCAGCAGGATATAAAGTAAATTATATAAGTCATCAGCATACCTATATATCACAAACAAAACTCTGCAAGAAGAGATAGTAAGAGATACCCTATTTAAAATAACTCTAGGCAGCATAAAATACCTGGAAATACACCTGCTAAAACAAACCCAGGAACTATATAAACAAAATTATAAAAAGTCTTTTATACAAATAAAATCAGATTTAAACAAGTGAGAAAATATTGATTGTTCCTGGGTCAATTTAATATAGTAGTATCAATAATATAATAGGGCCAATATAATAAAAGTAATAATTTTATGGAAACTATTTTATATGTCCTATGCCATTCCAATTAAGTTACCAAAAAATGTTTTACTGAATTAAATAATAAAATTCATTTGGAAGAGTCAAGTATACCAAAGGAACTAATGAAAACAATGTAAAGGAAGGAGGTTTAGCAGTACCAGATCTTAGACTGTATTATAAGGCAGTAATTAACAAAACTCTCTGGTACTGGCTAAGAAATAGAAAGGCAGATCAATGGAACATACCGTTTATGGCAGCAAATTAATATAGTGCCCTTGAATTTGACAAATGTAAAGACAAATTTTGGAGATAAGAATTAGTTATTTGGAAAAAATTATTGGAACTGAGCATAAACAAATATCTTACACCATTTACCACAATAAGGTCAGAATGGATACATAACCTAGATATAATAAAGAGAGATATTACAAGAAAATTTGAAGTACATGGAACATATTACCTATCAGCTTTATGGATAGGTGAACAATTTATGAATAAACAAGACAGAGGGCATTGTGAGGTATAGAATAGATATTGTTGATTATATTAAATTAAAAAGGGTTTGTACAAATAAAACAAATGTAGCCAAGATAGGAAAGACGGTAGAAAAGTGAGGGGAAATTTTATAGACAGTTTATCAGATAAAGATCTCATATGTCAAATACATAAAGAACTTTGTCAAAGCTACAAGAATACAAGTCATTCCCCAACTGATAAATGGTCAAAGAACATGAACAGACAGTTTTTTGATGAAGAAATCAAAACAATTTACAGTCATATGAAAAAATGCTCTAAATAATTATTGACTAGAGAAATGTAAATTAAAACAACCTTGAGATATCATTTCATACCTATCAGATTGGCTAATATGATTGAAGGGGAAAGTGACAAATACTGGAGGGAATGTAGAAAAATTGAGACACTAATTCACTGTTGGCAGAACCGTGAACTGATCTAACCATTTTGGAGAGCAATCTGGAATTATGCACAAAGAGTTATTAAAGTGCCTATACTCTTTGATCCAGCAATATCACTACTAGGTCTATTTCCAAGGTGATTAGGGAAAAAGGAAAAGAACCTACGTGTTCTAAAATATTTATAATGCTTTCTTTGGGGTGGCAAAGAAGTGGAAATTGTGGAGATGCTTGTCAATCAGGGAATGGTTGAACAAGTTGTGTTATATGATTGTGATGGAATACTACTGTGCTATAGTAAATGATGAATTTAGGAAAAAAAAACACAAAATTCATCTGGAAGGACAAAAGGTGCAGAATAGCAACAGAAATAATGAAAAGCAATGCCACAGAAGATGGTCTAGCTGTACCAGATCTAAAATTGTATTGTAAGGGAGTAATCAGTCAAATTACTTGATACTAGCTAAGAAATAGAGTGGTAGATCAGTGAACTAGGTTAGGTACATACAGCACAGTAGTCAATGACTACATTAATCTACTGTTTAATAAACCCAAAGACTCCAGCTTCTAAAATAAAAACTCATTACTTAACAAAAACTGTTGGAAAAACTGGAATGTATATATGTGTGTATGGCAGAAACTAGGCATAGACCAACAACCAACACGATATTCCAAGATAAGGTCAAAAATTATCTGAGCAAGGAACAGTTAACTTGTTAGATCTATGGAGAATGGAAGAATTTATACCCAAACAAGATATAGAGAACATTATGAAATGCAAAATGGATCATTTTGATTACATTAAATTAAAAAGGTTTTACACAAACAACCAAGATAATAAGGAAAGCAGAAAGCTGGGAAAAAAATTTTACAGACAGTAAGGTCTCATTTCTAAAATAGATAGGGAACTGAGTCAAATTCCTAAGAACACAAGCCATTCCTCAATTGACAGGCAGTCTTCATAGGAAGAAATTAAAACTATTTATAGTTATATAAAAAGTGTTCTAAATCACTATTGATTAGAGAAATGCAAATTGAAACAACTCTAAGGTACCACATCACACCTATCAGACTGGGTAACATGACAAAACAGTAAAATGATAGATGTTGGAGAAGATGTGGGAAAATTGGAACACTAATGCTTTGTTGGTAGAACTGTGAGCTGATCCAACCATTCTGGAGAGCGGTTTGGAACTACGCCCAAAGGGCTACAAAACTGGGCATACCCTTTGATTATATATGTATATAATAGCTCTTTATATGGTGAAAAAGAATTAGAAATTGAGAGGATGCCCATCAAGGGAATGGCTGAACAAGTTATGGTGTATGAATGGAATACGATTGTTCCATAAGAAATGATGTGCTCATAGATTTTGGAAAAGTCTTGAAAGACCTACGTGAACTGATGCTGAGTGAAGTAGGCAGAACCAGGAGAACACTGTACACAGTAACAGCAACATTTTGTGATGTTTTGATAGTCTTAGTTCTTCTGAGCAATGTAATAATCTAAGACAATTCCAAAAGACTTGTGACGGAAAATGCTTTCCACATCCACAGAAAGAACTATGGAGTCTTAACACACATTGAACCATACTATTTTCTCTTTTTTTCTTTGTTGTTTTCTTTATCATGGGTTTTCCCTTTCATTCTTATTTTTATTTAACAACATGATTAATGTGAAAATATGTTTAGTATCATCATACATGTAGCCTATATCAGATTGCATGCTCTCGTGGGAAGGGGAAAGGGAGGGAGGGGCAAATTTAGAACTCATAATCTTATAAAAGTAAATGTTGAAAACTAAAAATAAATAAATTAATCAAAAAAGAAAAATAATAAAATTAAATTTAAAAAGGAATGATGAGCTTGTTGATTGTAGAAAAACATAAGAAGACATACTAAATAATGAAGAGTAAAATGAACAGGACCAAGAGAATGTTGTATATAGTAACAATAATGTTTTTAAAGTATCTTTGAATAATTAAGTTATTTCTACTATTATAAATACCCAAATTAATTACAAGGGTCTTACTTATACAGAAAAACAGTATCTGCATCCAGAGAGAGAATTGATGAATAGAAGTATATATAGAATGGTTTTACATACGTAGATAGATAGATATATATACATACATACACACATACATACATACTTATTTATGTATGTATGGTAGTCATGGGAGGAAGGATAAAAAAAAGTAAAGGAAGAAAGTTACCTGATAATTTTAATATGTATACATATATAAATACTTAATATTTAATATATAAATATATTTTAACATATTTGATAATATATAATTTTAATACAATATATATTAATAATATATAAGTAAAATATATTTCATATATATAATTTAATATATATTAATTTTTCAACATCCCCTCCAATATTCGTCACTTTCCCCTTCAATCATCTTAGCCAGTCTGATAGGTATAAAACGATGTCTCAAGGTTGTTTTAATTTACATTTCTCTAGTCAATATTGACTTAGAGCATTGTTTCATGTGGCTGTAAATTATCGTCAGAAAACTATCTGTTCATGTTCTTTGACCATTTATGAACTGGGGAATGACCTGCATCTCCACAATTTCCAGTAAGTTAATTAAATTAAATTTAATATATATTAAAGGTTAATATATAGTTTAATATATATTGAATATATAATACAATATATTTAATAACAAATATATATTTAACATATATTTAAAGCAGTAGCAAGTTGTATAACAGATTTGCAGTTACATGCACAATCTTTTTAAAATTCTACTATGTTATGGAAATGCTTGTGTTATTTCATAATTAAAATTAAAATTGAAAAGAAGAAAATCCTCTCCTTCAAGGAGCTTTCAATCTAAGGGGGAAGACAATACACAGAAGGGAGCTAAGAAGGAGGGGACAATGCTAGACATGGTTGGGGGTTGGGGTTGGGGGATACCTCCTTTAGGATCAAACCAAGCAGAGCTTCAAGTGGAGAGTGAGCAGAAAAGTCTGGAGAAGCCTTTTAGGCTGACTGCACAGTCAGAATTGGGAGGGACTCCAAAAGGTATAGCAAGCAGAGCCTTGGTCCTTGTTCTCTGGTTTCTCACTCTTGGGTTGACTCCTTTACTGATGGAGTCTGGTGAGCACTGATGCTCATTCTTGGCCTTGAGCCTTCCCTCCAATGAGGTCAACATGTGCCCCAATGAAATGGGACTCAGTCCTTTGTTTCTGCATTTGTTCTTTTCCACAGTAGGTGAAGGGATTGGGGACTACAACCTTGAGAGTTTCAAAAGGTCAGAGAAGCAAGCCTCCAAGAGCCTGGGAGCCACCTGAGATCCAGACTGGGAGTTGGAGTCCATTTCACATTTTGTAGGAGCCCAACCTTGATGCCATGAGGAACAAAGAGTGAATTTAGGGAGGGAATTTTTAGCTGAGACAAGGATTTATTCAAATTTGATGCTATATCTGGATGTGAACTTGGTCAAGCAACATTATATAGAAATTGTGCTAAATATAAGCCCAGTCTCCCCAGAGATCAAGGTAGTGACAAGGACAGTGTGACCCCCAGGTGGTGGAAGACATTTTTGTCCTTGATATTGCTTCTAAGTTTGTAAAAGTTGATCCATCTAAAGTGGCTAAACCAAACTGGATTATTCACTTTCAACTAACATTAGGGGGACACAACTGGCAGGTCTTGATCTAATGGCCTTAGAGAAGTGACACCCCCAATTATTTGAAGTATATGCCTGCTCTCAGAAAGTTCAGTGAAACTGACCTGGCTCTGGACAGTTAAACAGTATTTTTGTGACAAATAGAACAGAAAACCTGCAAGTATTTCAGATCAAAAGACCAGACCAGTTTAGAAACTTGCTGGAATATAACCACAAAAGTCTAGAGAAACCTAGAAAGGTAAATTTATTTGAGCAATTAGAAGCATAATGAGCATTGTTAATAACAATCTTATGGAGGAGAAAAACCAAGGTTCCCTTCAGAATTTTAACTTTTCATAAGGAATCAAGGGGGTTAAATCCTATAGACCAGAGGTTCTTGAGATGGATTGAGTTGGTTCTAAGGGTTTGAAAAAGAGAGAAAAAGAAAGATATATAAAGAGAGGAATTTTATGAGTATTAAAAAAAGAAGAAGGGGATAAAACTTTCTCTTTCTCCAAACGGGGGTGTGTCAGACAAATACACAAACATATAAAAGACATGGTGGGGAGATCAGGTGAACTTCTTTCTTATCTGAAAAGGACAAATAAGGATTGAACCCATATGGGCTGACACGTTGGTGTAGAAATATGTCACACTCAACTGGGAAACAAGTGAGGGTAGGAGGGGTGGTGGCTTTGAGAGAGAACAACAGCTAAGGTTTGTATAGCTCTCTGATGTTTGCCAAGCACTTTACAAATATTTGCTCATTTTTTTCCTCAACAACCCTGGAAGGCAGCTCCTGTTATGATCTCTATTTCCAGGTGAGAAAACTTAAGCAGACAAATAAGTGATTTGCCCTGGGTCGAACAATTTTCTGCAATGGATTTGAACGCAAGTCAACCTGATCCATGTCCAATGTGTCATCCTCTGAGAGGAAATAGTCTCTAGCAGAGCAAACCTCCTGATCCTGAAAGGGGAATTAAAAGAGGAAAGAAGGAAAAGAAAAGAAAGGAACTAGGATCTAAGAGGTGTCTAAGATAGCCTTTTAGACAGCTGAGGAATGGTTGAATGGACTGGAATATATCAATTCAGTAGAATATTAACACAATGCAAAGACAAAAGAGATGTTAGATAATGCTAGGCAGTATGAAAAAATGCAGAGTGAAGAAAGCAAAATAAGAAGAATGATTTATACAAGGACAACAACATTGTGGGGAGGGGGAGAAACAGCTTTGAAAAGATTTAAAAACTTTGACCAATGCAATGATCAGCCAGTTCTCCAGAGTACCTGCAATGAATCCTGATGTTTAACTCTTGACAGAGAGGTTGATAGACTCAGGAGGCAGAAACGTAAATTTTGGGATGTGGCCTGCATTGTTTTTGACTGTGCTTATTTGCTACAAGAGGTTTCTCCCCTCCCTGCCCCTAACTTGATTGGAGTGGGGAGGGATAGAAGGGTTTTTAGCAATGGCAATATCCAAAAAACAAGGGCCATTGTAAGCTTTGGTTTTTAATGTACAAAAGAAAGCTGAAATTCAGATGGAAGCACATATGAGGGTGGAGTTGTGAAAAAAATGTGTAAAATGTATTACATATATATGTTACATACGCATATTACATATTATAATTTATTATGTGTTTTAAAAAAGAAGCAAGTGGTATTAAATGGTTCCTCTGCTTTCATGGAGAATTCTCTCTGTATTTTGCTGTGTGGATAGAAATGCTCTTATTTATTTTTTTTAGTTTTTAAGTATTGAAATTAAAAAAATTCCAAAAAAGAGGTAAGCTTCTCTCACCTGCCTATAGTTTTATCTGTAGCTCTTAACACAGAGCCTTCCCTCTACTGATAATCTCTGAATCATCTTCTATAAGTCTTTTTCTGTACGTGGTTGTTTTCCTCTTTAGACCATGAGCTCCTTGGGATCAGGGACTGTCTTTGGCAATTTTTGTATTCCCAGTACTTAGCACAATGCCTGACACATAGCAAGTGCTTATTGATTGACTATTGTTTCATAAATGTTTTTGATTCATTGATTTGTTCTGATATGCCAGCTGCCTTCCCAGTTACCTCTCTGCAACTACTCAGGGTTTACAATCTCTTGAGGGGGCAGCTAGGTGATGCAGTGGATAGAGTTCCAGTGCAGGAGTCAGGAGGACCTAAATTCAAATCTCACCTCAGACACTTGACACTCACTAGCTGTGTGGCCTTGGGCAAGTCATTTAACCCCAATTGCCTCATCCTGGGTCACCTCCAGTCATCCTGATGAATATCTGGTCACTGGATTCAGATGGCTCTGGAGAAGTGAGGCTGGTGACCTGCACAGCCCTCCCTCACTCAAAACAAAGTCAGATGCAAGTCATCATTTCTCCGATGGCATGGTCTTCTTCACAAAGAAGAATGAACACACCTAACACACAATCTCTTGAATTCTGACAGAGCCCTGACTCAGGAGCAGTGCTTCCCTTTGTCCTCCAAGTGGAACATTAGCCACATTGTATGCTCCCTTGTGCAACTGCAATGTAATAATAGTGATAGCTTGCATTTACCCAGCATTCAAGGGTTCCTGAAGTGCACAGGGCTAATCCTCTACTTAATCCCTCCTCTGATTCATCCTGAAACTCATTATCTTTTCTTCCAAATCCTTTCTTCTTTCTAACTTCCCAGTTACTGTCTGGGGAGCCACCACTGTCTTAGTCATCCAGGCTCATACCCTAGATGTCAGCCTCAACTCTTTACTCTCTCTTCTATATTCTTTATTCAACCAGTGATTAGACCCTGTTATTTCTACCTTCAGAACTTATCTGCTATATGCCCCCTTGTAATGGCAATTTAAATGGGAAGATCTTTCCCACTCATTAATAGGCCCATGTGACCTGCCTAGGTCACATGGAAGTCTGAGTCACATAAGCCTGTGGTGGGAAGAGTGCAGAACAGATGGAACAGGAAGGAGTGCAGCAGGAAGTGAGTCAGAGAAGTCAGAGCTGGGAGAGAGCAGGCAGCAACTAGTGTTACTGGGAGAGCTTGTTTATGATTTAAGGGAGCTGGTTTGTGAGAAGCCTAACAGAGGGAAGGCTTGGCAATGGTAATGCTCCCTGCATTGTTATAGTGTACAGATTTCTTTGTTGCTATGATGGATTCAGCTTTCTAGTGTCTGAATAAGTGTTTTGGTTATGTCTTCCATGTGGACAGTCTGTAATATTTTGTGATTCAGAACTGTGCTGGCATATTCATAGATGCTGAAGGCATTGTGAATATCACATTGGTATTATACTCCTACTCTCCCTTGACACTGTGGTCACACTGGTACAGGACTTCCTCACCTCACACCTGGAGTACTGCCATAGACTGAGGGCTAGTCTCTTCCACAAGTCTCTCCTCCTGCCTCACTCTAGTCTGTTTTCCACTCAACTATCAAACTGATCTTCCTAAAGTTCCGCTCTGAAAATATTATCCCATCTCTCATTCAATCAACTCCTGTGACTCCTTATCACTACCAGGATTAAATATGAAATACTCTGTGTGGTGTACAAAGCTCTTCATAACCTATCTCTCTTCTACTTTTCCAGTCTCCTTGGACCTTGTACCCCTCTAAGTACTCTGTTTTCCAGTGACACCAGCTGTTCCTTATTAGTACAACTCTCTCCCTCCTTATCTGCTCCAATGGCTCCCTATTACCTCCAGGATCAAATACAAAATGCTCTTTTTGGCATTCAAGTCCTTCATGACCTAGCCCTCTCCTATCTTTCCAGTCTTCTTATCCCTTCCTCCCTTTCACGTATTCTGGGGTGCAGGGACACTGGCCTCCTGGCTGTTCCTTGCACATGACCCTCAGTCTCTGCTTTCTGTCTCCATACCAGGTGGTCCACATGCCTCCTCATCTCCATCTCTAAGCTCCACTGGCTTCCTTCAAATCTCAGCCAAATTCTCATCTTCTGGAAGCTTCCCAAAGTTCTTTTAATTGTAATGCTTTCCAATTTATCTGACCTAGGTTTGTTGTATATATTCGTTTGCATGTTATCTTCCCTGTTTGACTCTGACTTCTTTGACAGTGGGGATAATTTTTAGTTTTTTTTATAATGGTCTGTAAGAAATATTAGACTCCTATAAAAATAGTTTGAAAAATAGTACCTAAAATTATACACACACATGCACACATGTACACACATCCATATGTGGATATATGTATATATGCACATGCATATGTATTTCATGTGTGTTCTAGAGAACTGATATAATCACATAATATTTCATTTCATCCATTAACCTCAAGTCCCATTGGTTAATATATCAGCCCATTACCTGAATGAAACCTTTGCTGTTACCATGCAGGTGGGCAAATTGCACATGATAGAGGGAAATAGACCATGTCAGATATCCTCATTGATGTCTGGTGTGGGCAGCAGAAGGCGGCAAGTCCTGGCAGCTGAAGAAATCAATCACAAACTCAGCTGCTCTGGCACAGAGTCTCTCTAACCCCTCTTCCTAAAGAAAAGAGCTCTAGACTCAACTCTTCTTGGGGAGGGCAGTGGCCAATGGGGGAGAAAAAGGAAGATTTCTCTTTCTGGGGTGAGAATTCAGAAGCAGATGCCTTAGAGTAATGAATGAGCCCATCTCCTTGCCCTAATCACTGACTGGCATTCACTATTTCCCACATGTGATGCCAAAGCATCATGCTTATTCCAAAAGGAAATGGTTGAGTACAATAACAATAACAAATGACATTTATGCAGCATTTTGACATTTCCAAACAACTTTGTGTTCTATGAACTCTGTCTCATTTGACTCTTGTAACAACCCTGAGAGCTGAAAGAGGGACTAGATGCAGTTATATTCATTTTACCAATGAGGAACCTAGGGTTTAGGGAGTCTCCTTGGGGTCACAGAGCTAGAAAGTACCAGAGATGGGACGGACAATCTAAATCTTCCTGACTGTAGTTCTTGTACTTCATTCAAGACCACACCCTATCCATTGAAGGAGGAGATTGCATGTCTTAACAGTCATGTGGTCCCTTAGAAGAAGGAGGAACTCAAACTTTTTCCTAATTGCCTTGGAATTTCAGGACCGGACTATTGACAGCTCCATCAAAACAATTGATTTGGGGGTCAGACATCTGGTTTGGACTGCCTGGCTCTCCTGGCAATAGATGATGCCTTCATTGACCTCTGCCCTTGGGCACAGTCCCATTGTGTGGGTTTGGGCCAGTGGCTTCAGTGATTACATGAAGCTTTTCTTTTAATTAACACTTGGCCAGTGATAACAGTGCCCATATTGCTGATCAGTCAGTGCAGGAGCAGGGAGAAGGAGTGAAGTAAGTGGAGTGATGGCGGAAAGCTTGGAAGTGACACAGAGTCCACTGGCTTCTGGCAGACACACTAACTGTAGACCTTTGAAAATGAACACCTATTTCTACCCTGCTCCTAATGGGATGATTTAGGCTTTGTCTTACAAAAGTCTTTGTTCCAGTCGTCAGGACCCAACGCATCACACACAGCATCCTTTGCCTTCTGTCTGGTATATATGATTGCCTAAGCTAGCCTCAAAATCAAAAACCCCAGAAGATTGACCCAAAGTGACAGGTAATGATCTCCTCAGAACGTCTACTGTGATATTCAACTGCATTCCCTGGGGCCAAGTATTATTTTCCTTTGAGTTTTGCAGCTTAGCACCCAGCACACAGCCTGAGATATAATAAACGGCTAAATCAGTAGTTGGAGGTGCAGAAGGAGACTAAGAACTCTCTTCTATGAGAAGATTGAAGAATCACCTCTGGTCATCTTAAGAAGCAAAGTGTCGGGTGCTAAGATGCAGACAATTACCCCATCCTCTGCCCTGGCCAGGCCACAAGTGAGGAGGCATTCTGGGTACTACCATTGAAGAATGATATTGAGAAGCCGATGAGTTTATGCCACATGACAATTAGTGGAAGAAAGTGGGGACATATAACCTGGAGAAGTAAAGACTAGAGGACAAAGGAGAGTAATGTTCAAATACTCAAAGGTTGCTTGTGGAAGAGGGATCACAGTTGTTCTTCTGGGCTCTGAATGACAGAACTAGAAGCAAAATGTGGATGTTGAGAAGTGAGGTGGAGACGGTGTCAAGAAAGACTTCTCAACAATGGAAAGGGAGAGCACCCCCAGTCCCACTGGAAGTTTGTCGACAAAGGCTGGATATCCACTTGTCAGGTGCATTGAAGTGGACATTCTTGGGGGATGGGGAGGATACGGTTGGACTGGTTGGCTGCCACTGTACCAACTCGAATATTCTGTTATCCTAGGATTCTTCACCTTTGTTATGAACCATGGATATTGATGAGCAATCAGTTTCTCTTAGAAACCAGGCACCATGGTACTGTGAAAAGATCATGAGCTTAGGAACCAGGTTAAATCTCAATCTGATATTAACTTTGTGACCTTGGGCAAGTCCCTTAACTTCCATGGGTCTCAGTTTCCTATCTGACTTGTGTGGTTCATTCCAAGTAATCCCTTTTCAGAAAGCCTCCATCTAATCTCTGCCCCTTCCTCTGACTGATCAGTTCCTCCCTTAACCTCCATTTTCAGGAAAGGGCCCAGGCCAGTTTTTCAACTTTCTTTTATGTGTTGTCTTCCACCACCAGAATATAAACCCCTTGAGAGCAGAGATTATCTCTTAATACAGTGTCCGGCACACAGTAAGACCTTGATAAATTCTTGTTTACTTTTAGACTTAGTGACATGAAGGGAAAACTGGTTTTTCTGAAGGCAAACTCTATCAATATCATAAGGCTTTGACTTCTTGATTTGAAAGGAGCAGCTGGACATCCTAGAAAGAATAATTTCACTTCTTCCTCAGCTTCCTGGTCACCAAACAATGTGATGGACAACAAATTAATAAAGGTTTGATGAGTGACATCCATTAGTCAAGAAGGAAAGGCAGGCTTTCCTTCACTCTAGGCAAAGGAAGGTAATTCTCACTCCTTAAAGATTCCTTTCTTCCTCTTCTGTTGGACCATGAGTCTTGCCTACCTTCATATTTTGAGGAAGCCTCTTCTTGTATCTATTTTCCTTTTAAGTCAATGAATGGGATTAGTAATGTCCTCATGGAATTAAAATCATCTGAAGAAATATTTTGGGTTATGTCAACTCATGGAGTGACTGCTCCCATCATCTGATAATGACTAATAATAGGCATCCCACTAATGGAACTATTCAGTCAATTAAAAAAATCCTGATTGCCTGCCGCAGAATATCCCCCCAGTGCCAAGCTGTCTGTGGAGTAGGTGGGGAGAAGGAAGGAAGGTGTGATAATTAAAAGAATTGCTACTTAATAAGTCACAGGAGCCAATGTGTTAACTCTGCATGCTGGGACGCTAGAGTGTTCCCAGCTGCTACAGAGAAAGGAGGAGGAGGATGCCGTTTGATCCCTGGCACCATGAGTGAGGACAAGACGAAACACAAATGTGCTAATAGTGAGTTTCCATGTCATAATGTGCCAGATGGAGGTGGTTACATCCCTGATTGATTGCCTCCTGGGTGAAACAGGGGTTTTCCAGAAGGCTAATGTCTCTGAATTGGCAGGCAAACTCTGGGGACCAGCAGTTCTCACCTCTGGTCAGTCCAGGCCCTCTTGGCCTTTGTGGAGTAGGGTATGAAGGCCCAGGGACTCGAAACTGGATTTGAAGGAGCCCGGAAGTGGAGCTCAATATGCCCATGCCAAGGTGGAGGCTTGGGACTGCCCACTAGGAGTGGTTAGGCATCAAACCAGTGCATGGGAGCAGAGCTAAGAAGGCCGAGAACCAGCAACCACTCTCCTCCTTGTGAACCAAAGAGAAAACGGAAAAATAGGAAGTAGGAAAAATAGAAGGAGGAGTGGGAAGGCTTTGCTTCCAAAAGGCCAAATTCCAGCAAAAACCTGTTCACCAGTGATACTCCACCAGGGCAGAAACAGAGCAGGGAAGCACCAAATGACCTTCCCATTCCTTCTGCCTTCTACCCCTCCCCAGCCACCTTGCATTTTTCTTTCCTGATGGCTAGCTCTTGACTCCAGATCAACAGCACGGACTGTGATGGTGGTGGTGGCAGCAGTGGCAGCCTACTGGGAGGCAGCCCTCTGCCTGTCATCCAGCCACTGGGTCCTCATACAGGACCGAGACGAAGGCTTCATTACGGAACAATGGAGCTTGCTGCCAGAGCCCACGGATTTGAATAAACAACAAATAAGCAACAGCTGTTCCAGCATATGTGTATGGTGGAAAAAAAAGTCACAAAATAAAAGAATTTGTAAATGCCAACAGCAACACTAAACTACGGCTGCTACTGTAGAGCGCGTTTTTAATTGCAACCGCAGCAAGCCAGGCTGTGGGTATTAGTCTCACATATGTCTTGTTGCTGCCAACCTGGGAGTATAGATGAATTTAATTAAATAAGGATTATCCCTGCTCCCCAGTACAATTACTTATTTATAACAATGATAAAATTGCCTAATTTTTTTTGGAAAGGGGGGTAATATTTGTAAAACAGCTTGGGGAACAAAACCTGCCCGTTTTCCTTGTAAGTCGTTCAGGGCTATTTGGGGGTAGAGGGCACCTCTGCAAATGAAGTCGTTGCTTACCTCCCAGGAAAGAAAAAAAATCACCAAGTCCCGAAACAGCCTACCCTTGTCATAAAGCTTGCTGCAGTTAAACAGTCAGAGACGACATTATGGGGAAGTATAAAGAAGATACACGGCAGCCTGGGAATTGCTTTTCATGGGGAGTGGAGAAAATGAAGCAATCGGACTCAAATTGAGGGCAGACAACAGAGATTAGGGACAGGGCCTAAGGGATGAGAGCCAACATCTCCCTCTGGGCAGGGGTCTGGCCTCTTTGGGCACCACTGGGCTTTCCATTCCTCTTGCTGATGGGAGTCTTTTGGCGTTGACCACTCTTTCCTGGATCCAAAGAAAAGCCATTCAGATGAGAGAACAGATTGGAGGGAGATATTTGGCAGTAACCAGAAGAAAGAAAGATGTTCTGCCCTAGACATCTTAAGCTAAAGCAGGCCAAGAGGATCATGGAGGGCCATCACAAAGGGCAAGGTTAGAAAAGGTCAGATGCTAAAGCTTCCCTTTGTCTGTGATGGCTGAATCCAAGCCATCAATTAGATTTATTCCATGCAATCAACAAGCATTTATTAAGCACCTGCTATGTTGCTAGGTACCTATAATACAAGGGAATTTAAAAGAGGTCTCTGCCCTCAAGAAGTTTATATTCACTGGGGTGCAGACAATATGTATACAGATAAACAAAGGTAAAATATATGCAAAATAAGTCATCTTTAAAAATATTTTGGAAGAGAGATTCTAATATTTGAAGCCAAAGACCTTGGGAGGTGGCCCTTGAACTCTCCTTTGAATGGAAGCAGAGGAGGTTGGAAGCGAGCACATATTTATTGAGTACCTATTATGTGCTTTACCAATATTATCTCATCTGAGGTGAAAGTGAGGAGGGAGGACACCCCGGCATGGGGGTAGCCTGTGCAAAGGTAAATAGGCAAGAGATGGAATGTCTTATAAGGGAGCAGAAAGCTGGCCAAGGTAGGTAGAAAGTAGAGGACACAAAGGGAAAGAATGAGAAGTAAATCTGGAGAGACACACTCGAATCAGATCGAAAAGGACTTTAAAGGTCAAGCAGAAGAGGCTGGACTTTATCTTAGAAGCCATGGGGAGTCACTGGAGCTGTTCAGTGAGGGAGTGACATCCAATTCTGAAAGAGCAATCCCTTAGGATAGTATGGGTGAACCGGAAGTGGTGCTCCAAGTACCAAGGACAGATTTTCTGTGTGCTCCTTAGTCAACCCACAGCATTGCCACAGATATTTGAGGGGTGGCTGGAAAATATTCTCTTCTCTTCTCTTCTCTTCTCTTCTTTTTATTGCTCCTCCTTCTTTCTTCTTCTTTTCTATCTCTCTGTCTGTCTATCTGTCTGTCTGTCTGTCTCTCTCTCTCTGTCTGTCTGTCTCTCTGTCTCTGTCTCTCTCCTGAATTCTCTGGGACATTAATGACCTACGTTTTTGTCATTGTGAATTAGTCTATGACAAAACATACCCTTTTGATTGTATCCTCATGAAAAAAAATCTAATGCTGAGCAGTTTCCCAAAGAGTATGTTGGAATAGTCTTAATCAGTAATGCCAGAGAATTCAGCCAAGTGACTACTCAGGTAAACTGAGGTCATTAAGACACTTGTTCTTGCTGAACGTTGGAATAGCTTAGACTGCTAGCTAGTCCTGGTTCTCTCTTTCTCTCCCTCCCTCCTTGTTTCTTCCTGTCTGTCCCCCTATTTGTGATTTTCTCTTCATAGGGAGTTCCCAGTGCAGAAGCTCCCTCCCTTTTGCAGATTGCTACCTGCTCTGCTCTCTATTTGTAGACTGACTCAGAGAGTTGCCAGGGGCCACAGAGAGGTTAGGAGATTTGTCCAGCAGCACACAGCTTCATTCCTGCCAGACAGAGGGATAAAACTGAGCTCTTCCTGCCTCTGAAGTCTGTTCTCTATCAAAAAGAGGATCACTGCCTAGCAAAGACACTGAGTCTGGGTTGGACGTACTTGCAAATGTGTTGATGTCATACAGGTGTGAATCACTGCAAGCAGGCTCTGGGATAACAGAAAATTAACCTTGGTCCTTGTCTACAAATAATACACAAATGGTATAGACCAGTAGTGGCCATCATTGACCAATGAAAGTTTTGGGCACTGAGGAGTCTAGGAAAACTTTCTACAGCATCCTGGGGTGGCCAATCAGGAGACTTCCTTTAAATAATTGTCCTTTTCTCTGTCAGCCCTGAAGAAGAGAAACTTCTGGTCAATGGCAGACCACAAACACAAAGAGAGGGGGAAGCAAGGGGTTTGGATGAATCACCCCCTGAAGAACAGAGGGCCGTGCTAGGGGTGTTCTGATGAAATCTGCCCATAGGTTAGGGATCACACAGAATGACATCATTGCCACTCTTTCCTTAATACCCCGAAGTCTTACTTCTTCC
This sequence comes from Potorous gilbertii, assembly GCA_028658325.1. Lineage (NCBI taxonomy): Eukaryota > Metazoa > Chordata > Mammalia > Diprotodontia > Potoroidae > Potorous > Potorous gilbertii. The sequence continues at coordinate 101,870 of JAQQSK010001933.1, forward strand.
CTCACCATCCAGATGAAAACTGCCCTCTCAACAGCTACCAGTGATCTCTTAATTGTCAAATTTAACGGCTTTTCTTCATTCCAGGTCATGCATGCCAACCATGGGTATCCCCCAACACTCTGTCCCAGATCTTCTCCTCTATCTTCACTTCCTGATCTCATCACCTCTCACTTATCCAGTCATCATCTGCTGATGATTCTTAGGTCTGTTCAGCTGGCCCTAGCCTCCCTTCTGACCTCCAATCTCCCATCTTCAATGGCCTTTTGACCATCTCAAATTGGATATTCCATAGACATATTAAACTCAATACATCCAAAAAGATCTCATTATCTTTTCTCTCTCAAACTCTCTCCTCTTTCAAACTTCTCCATGCCTGGAGAGGACATGCCCATCTCCCAGACATCCTCAGTGTCCTCCTTGACTCTTCAATCTCACTTTCAGCAGCCAATCTAATGGCAAGTCCTTGCCTTGACAGTTCATTTGTATGTGCTTGCTTCCTTTAACACTGCCATGATCATCCTGGTACAGAATTTCATCATCTCCTACCTGGACTATTGCACTAGCTACTGGGTGGTCCACCTGTCATGGGTTGGGAGCCTACCCTTCCCGAGGCCATCATCCACTCAGTTATCATGGTGATCTTCCTAAAACGTAGTTCTGATCCTATCACCTTCCACTGGCATCAAAGGAGAGGAGCCTACACCTCTAGAAGCATCCTTGTCTGCTCCAGGAAGTTGCTTTCCTTCTTGATGTCCAGATTCTTTCCAACTTCTCTCCTCTGGAGTCAAATACCACAGGTCTGATCCATCCTTTGCATGACAGCTCATCAAATATGTAAAGACATTCATCATGTCCTCCCCCTCCCACTGCATATTCTCTTCTTCAGGCTAGACATTCTAAGCTCCTTCAACTGATCTTCATGTAACATGGATTGACTACCCTCCTCTCAATGACTGCCAGCTTATCAAAATCCCTCCTAAAACGCGCTGTCCAGAACGAGACAAAAACAAAGAATGCTCCAGCTGAGGCCTGACTGGAAAAAAGGGCAACTGGACTGTTTTGGACTCCCACCTCCTTATGCCTTGCCTCTCTCTCTCTCTCTCTCTCTCTCTCTCTCTCTCTCTCTCTCTCTATCCCTCTTCTCTTTTCCTCTCTCTCTCTTTTTTTTAAAAAAACTACTTCATTTCATTAAATGTTTCATGGTGGCATGTAAAACATTTTAAATAATCATTTTTTTTCAAATCTGGAGTTCCACATTCTCTCCCTGAAACTCCTCCCCACTCTTTGAAAGGGCAAGCAGTTTGATGTCAATTGATTTTTAAACCCAAATGTAAGATTTGACTTTTACCCCAATTGAATCCCTAATCTAGCCCGTCAAGAGGGTCAGTTAGGTGACATAGTGGACACAGCACCAGGCCTGAAGTCAGGATGACCTGAGTTCAAATCTGACCTCAGGCATTTACTACTTGCATGACTATGGACATGTCACTTAACACTATTTCCCTCACTTCCCTCATCTGTAAAATGACCAGAAGGAAATGGCAAACCACTCCAGTATCTTTGCCAAGAAAACCCCAAAAGGGGTCACTAAGAGTTGGACATGACTGAAAAATGGCTACACAACAAAAAAGCCCATCAAAATATCTTTGGATCCTGACTCTATTGTCCAGTTCGTTACTTCTCCCAGCTCATGCCATCTATTCCTTCATCCAAGTCAACAGGAAAAGTTCAATCACTCCTGATACCATCTTAATCTAGCATAATCTACTCCAAATTTTGCTATCTTCTTCATGGAAATTTCATGAGATATTTAATTAAATGTTTTGCTATAGTCCAGGCAAACAATATCTATTCATTAGTAACCCCATCAAAAAGGACATACTTTTAATCTCAAATGGCCTGTGGATGAAGCCATGTTTCCTTTTCATTTCTTCCTTTTCTAAATGTTCATTAATCTCATCAGTTAATTAGTTCTAGACTATTCCCAGGAATTGGTGGCAACCTTGCTCGCCTACAATTTGAAGACTCTGCCATTTGTCTTTTTTAAAAAATCAAGATTTTGCCCTTTGTTAGTCCCCTCTTCTTCTGTGATCTTTCAGATTTCTTTGACAGTTATTTTGCAGTCATATTGGACATGTATGCCCACACATATACAAAACTCACAAGCACATAGATACATATACATAAGTATGCGTAACTATTCCACATATCATTGAGTTTTCAGTGTTCCTTTAGAAATAATAGTGGAATTGATCGTAAGGACTGATTCTTACCGACTGTGCCTAAGGTCACTTCCGGTGGATTTCCAGGTTCCTCCTCAAAGCTCTGTACCTGAGACATCCAACGACAACAACAGTCCATCAGTCATTTCTCCATAATCTTTGCCTCTCTACCCTGGCATTGAACCAGGTAAACTTCAAAGTTATAGAAATATCCAGATTGCTTCTTCTTGAAAGTTATTTCTGTAATCATACAGGTCAACTTACTACTCCCTGCTTAGAAATATTGACCTCTTAGGGAACTGGGGAGAGCGATTAGTCCCTAAGTTCATATTTTGGAGCAATAAAAGTACCTGAGAGTATGAAAGGTCAAAGGTCATATGAGCTCTTGGATGTGGTGTCTCCCTCCTGGGATATTAACAACTTTTTGTGGGGGGAATTTTTCTCACACACATATGACATTCTACTTTTTATTTAAGATATTTCTATACAACTGTATTTAGCTACCATACTTGACTATAAACTTCATGAGAGCAAGAACTTTGTCTCACTTATCTTTTTATCTCCTTAATATCAGACAGAGACCTTTCTACATTTTTGGTTTGGGTTTTTTTTTTTGGACAAGACCTATGATATCATTGGTATGGGGAACTCCTGCTAATAAAAGTTTCCTCACTAATCTAGAGCCTTGGTAATCAAGATCTCTGTGCATCTTGTATTATGGAAGTTTCCTGGGGCATTGGGAAATGAGGTGCCTTGCCCAGAATCACATAGTCAGAATGGAATCAGAAGCAGGGTTTGAACCCAGGTCTAAGAATCCAAGACTAGTTCTGTATGTCCCTGGCCTCGTGTCATAATTAAATGACAGCCCTCTAAATATTAATTATTTAAGATCATTTGGACCTAGGTCTGGGCCAGAGTCTAACGTAATTGACCAGACGTGCTTTGCTTTGCTCTAAAAATGCCCTTTCCTGCGTCAGCAACTATAGGACCAGATGAGGCTGACCAGAGGCATTCTTCTAGTTTGTAACTACCAAAGGACAGGAAGCCTGGGCCCAGGTACTGTCTTGAATAGCAGGACATTTCTTATCGTGGTACTCTATGGATATATGTTGTGTAGGGGAAACACAGATATCCTGGGATTATAAGTTCAATTGACACTTTGTAAATTGCCTTGTTTTATTATATTTACAACTTATTCAACTAAGAAACTTCCTTACTTAAGCTATGGTTAAACATATATATGGAGATCATAAATCTGAGGAACACAGACATCCTGAGCTGGAATTATCTAAAAGATATAATAGACTTCCCATTCTTTTTATCAGGCAGTCAGAGTTAAAGTTCTGACTCCATGCACATGTCTGCTAGCTTAAGAGAATAAACAATAAGAATTTGTCACTGAGCCTGCTTGCCTCTTCCACCAAACCTAAAAGATTTAACACAAGGTAGAAAGGCCCTCAGAAAGCATCTAGTCCCATCCTTTCATTGTAAAGTGGAAAAACTGTGGCTCATGAAAGTTAAGTAATTTGTCAAGGACCCACAGGGAGTAAACATGAGAGGTAGAATTTGAACTCAGGTTTTCCAAATCCAGAGGCTTCTTTCCACTATTCCATGATGCCTCGCTCAGATTAACTGGCTTAAATTACCCATGCATCAGGAAACCCTGGATCAATAGCATGAGAAACAATTTAGTCTCACTTTTCTAATGACGATAACGATGTTTGTGTCTATTGCTCCTAATTCTAATGTCTGGGCCAAACAGAGCAAGTCTAAACTTGCTTCCACTAAATCAATGGGATATGTATGAAGCACTTAGCTAGTGCCTGGCACACAGTAGAAGTTTAATACATGCTTATTCTCTTCTCACTCCTTCTACTGGACAATCCCTTGAGCACTTGAAAATAATGAACACGTTTGGTATAGTGGAAAGGGCTTCACGTCAGCAGACCTAGGTTCAAATTTTTGTTCTACCACCGATATACTTGTGTGATCATGACACAATCTCCAAGCTTTCCATCCCACGTGTTTATATATAGCCATTTGCATTTTGTCCTTTCTATTAGATTATGAGCTCCTCCAGGGCAAGGATTGTATTTGCCTTTATTTGTAACCCCAGAGTTTAGCACTTTAATAAATATGTGTTGATTTAGCTTTTCCTTGAGTGGGTTAACTTGACTTCTCTGGCCCTCAGTTTCCTCATCTATAAAATGTGAGCGCTGGACTAGATGGTGTCTAAGGTCCCTCCCAGCTGTGGTCAGCTCATTCTCCTTGGCTTCTCTTCTCTGGTCTAAGTCCCCAGTCTCTCATCCAGTCACATGAAAGACATGTCCTCTTAAAGGTGAGAGAGGAAGAAAGAGAAGGGGCCATATCATTCTGCCAGTTTCACGCATATTTTCCATTTCTTGTAATTGGATTTTAAGGTTTGCCTTTCAAAAATAAATATGTAACCTTGCAAGGGCTCCCACGTAAGATGTAACTCCCAAGGCTCTCATTTCTCTTCTATCAATAGGAAAGCAAACATATTTTCTCAGGCTATGTTGTCAGGAATGGATTTTATATTTTGCCTAAGGATTAACAAATTTTAAATGTAAGGACTTTCTTGGAAACACTTTCCAGAAAACAAAAGTTGCTTGTGTAATAATCAGGAAATGTCGGAAGGATGACATAATACCAAATTTTACTAGAGCGCCATATCCCAGAATTCCCTGGACTGGAAGAGACCCTAGAAGCCCCCTCCTGAAACACAATCCTGAACAAAAATTCCCTCAATAACATTCCTGACAGGTGGTCACCCAGACTTCATTCAAACACTTCCAGTGACAGGGAGCTCACTACCTGCCCAGGTGGCCCATCTCACTTTGGGAGGGTTCTCATGGTTCATTGCCTGGAAGATTTTCTGGGTATCCAGCCCAAAATCTACTTCTCTGAGATTTTGCCTGCTCCTCCCTATCTTTACTCAGCCTTTTTTTGCACATGGGGAATGTCTTGCCTTATCTTCACTTACTCCTATCATCCTTCAGGGACTAGATCAAATCCTATAATACTGGGAAGTTCTCCCTGGCTTCCTTATAGCCAAGGGAGACATCTCTTCAGCGACATTGGCTGGACAGGAAATCTCATGGGATGGGCTGTGTCTTCCTTGCTACTCTAGTAGGCTAGAAGCACTGGTGACCAAAGGCTGCTTCTCATGCTTCTTGGCATCCCGGAGCACTGAGGCAGTGAAGTGACCCCCAGTGTATCTGAGAGGTGGGAGTGGAACTCAGGTCTATCCTGACCCTGGAGCAAAGTTTTATCCACTCTACTACACTGCCTCTCAAGGATATGTAAACAGAGAAATATTTGCTATGGTCACCATTTCCTTTTCCACATAGCTGGAATTCAAGTGAACCCCTGATTTTATATTGTAAAGCTCTCTGTGGGCAGGAATTGTTTGGGTTTGGTCTCTGTAACCAGTGTCCAGCACAATGACTTGCACATAGGAGGCCACTTAATTGCATGTTTACTGAATTAAAATTAACTGAAGATGGTTATCGCAAAGCTGGGTGCCGGTCATTTCACATCCTGGGCCTCTGTTCCCTCATCTCAAACATGAGGGGGTCGGTTAGACTTGATGGCATTGGGGGGCCCTTTCAGGTCCCCCTCATGGATTACCTATTATCCTATGATGTCACTTAACCATCCTGGGTCTCAGTTTCCTTATCTGCAAAGGGAAGAGGTTGGAGTAATTGGCCTCTGAAGTAGATCCAAGTTCTGAATCAAGACTCCTACATCCTAACTCATGCTCCAGGGTAGCACATGTATATAATGACCTCGCTCAGCGAAGGCTCCAGATATAAGGTTCTAGAAGAGGTCAGAGGAGGGAAGGATTCTTACGGTCTAGGTGATCAGGAAAGCCTTCCCAGGGGAGGATCCCTGCTGGGCCTTGGAGGAAGGGCAAGTTTTCAATAGCTAGAGGGAACCAAGCCAAATCATACTGACCTCTTCCATTTCAAAAGAGTCCGGTGGCTTCCCATCCATGTGGGCAACCTGTCGGAGTCTGTGGGACAAAAGCAGGCCTTTCTCCTGGAAGCCTCTGTCTCTGGTTGATCCTTCTAGAGTGCAAGGAAGGAGTGGCGGCTTTAGGGACATGGACAAGAGAGGAGGCCATGGCTTGCCTGGAACAGATGGTGAAGCATCATGGGACACCAGCTTATTGTTGGCCAGGGGAGGCTGCTCTTCTGTCAAAGGACAGAGGTGGGGGTGGTCAGCAAAGTTCATCCCCATAGACTGTCGAGAGGACCCTTTGTCTGGTTCCACGGGGGTGGCGGGAAGGTCTTCCTTCACCCTGAGTGATGCAGCTTGATCCTGCATGCAGTCCCTTCTGATGGTCTGCTTTGAGGCTCTCCTCAGGAGTTGGCTGATCCTTCTCCGTCTCTCTTGGATCGCCCTCACCTGGGTTGGCTTGGGCTTCTCTGCCTGCACCTTCTCTTGGCCTTCCCTCTGCAGGCTGTTGATATTACTCAGCAGAGAGGAGAACGCATTGGTCACATGGTCCAGCACTTCCAGCTGTCGAAACCGTCCTGAATGAGACAAGGAGATAGAGATCAAGGAAACAGTCTTTGATCCAACCACTGGAATGTTAGCCAGACTCCTGAGGATTGAGGTTTGGACAGTGGAACTGGCTGGGGCTGCGACCCTATATGGAAGAGCAACTCCCAGTCTCTCCCCTCACACAGCTATCACCTTAGTGCAATCCCTGGTCACCTCTCATTTAGACTGTTGCAGTGGCTTCTTCACTGGCCTCCTGCCTTCAGTCTCTCCCCACTCCAATGCTTTCTACACACGGATCTGACTGGGTCACTCTCCTCTTCAGTAAAGTACAGTGACTCACTATGGCCTCTGGAATAAACTAGGAGCCCTTCTCCTGATCCTGGCCTGTCTTCCCAGCCTCACTGTGGGGCTCTCCCACACTTTGAGATCCAACTAGATTGCCCTTCTCCTGTTCTCTCAGACAGGACTCCATCTCTCACCTCCATGCCTTTGCATACATGTCTTCTCCTGCCCACCCCACAGTGCCTCTCTTCTCCCGACTCAGCTCAGGCATCACTTTCAACGTGAATTTCTCCTCCCTCTCAAACTACTTTGTATTCCATTGCATTCATTCTCCGTATACAACTGTATACTTCTTTTTGTCCTTGAGACCTCCCCCATTGGAATATAAAGTTTTTGAGAGCAGGTCCATTCATTACATTTGTATACCCATAGCCCAGCCCAATGGCTGCCATATTAAGCTGCTTACTAAATGCTTGTTGATCAATTCACTAAGATGTCAGAAAGACCCTAAACATCTATGAACATCCACTATAGGTATGGGGCAACTGGGTGGTGCAGTGGATAGAGCACTGGGCCCGAGTCAAGATGGACCTGAGTTCAATTCTGGCCCAGATACTCATTAGCTTTGACTTTTTTTATAGTAACAGTATCAATAGAACATTTACAAAGATTATCTCCTTTGATCCCACAGCAATCATGGGAGGCAAGTTCCATTACTATTATCTCCATTTTACAGATGAGGAAACTGAGGTAAATATTTTTAATGACTTCCCCTGGCCACGCAACTGGTAAGTGTCTAGGGCAGGATTCAAACTCAAGTCTTCCCGATGCCAAGGGCTCTATCTACTGCACCACCTAGCTCCCCTTATCACCTCTTAATTGGATGATTAATGAATCTTCCTACCTAACACTTCCTTCTACTCCCTTCCATCACACTCAGCTGCCAAGGAGATTCTGCTAAATCCCAGCTCTGACCCCATCAGCTCCCTTCCCCCAAAGCTCTTGAGGCTGCCTAGGACCAACAGGATTAAATAGAAGCCTTGAGTTTGGTTTTGAAAGCTCTTCCCAACCTGGTCCTTCCTACCTTTCCAGTTCTCTTATGCTTGATTTTCCTTCATGGCCTCCACCATCCAACTACACTGACCTCACAAGTGACACTTCTGCATCTTTGCAATGGCAAAGGGTCTCCTATAGTCTAATAATAGCTAGCAATTTATTTTGTTTCTGTTCAGTCATGTCTGATTCTTTGTGACCCCATTTGGGGTTTTCTCAGAAGATATACAGGAGTGGTTTGCCATTCCCTTCTCAAGTTCATTTTTACAGATGAGGAAAATGAGGCAAAAATATTGAGTGACTAACATGTCACCGACAGGGTCACACAGACAACAAGTTTTTGACACTGCATTTGAACTCAGGTCTTTCCAAGCACAGTGCTCTACCCATTGAGCCACCCAGCTGCCTCCTAACCAGATATTCTAGGAATACTTCAGGTTCAAACCTTAAGTGACTCAGAGTACTGAACCATAATGCCTGAAGGTGATGGAAGAAGGCCACATAATCATGTCCAAAGTTGGGTTTTATGCTTTAGTCTGTTTCATAAAATGGAGTTGGGGGGGAGAAGGAGTAGCTGGTCTCTGGGCTCCTTGCACTTCCTGCACAGACCACCCTCCCGGACCCCGCCCTCCAGGTTCTCACTCACCGTACAGGTCAGGGGTCTCGAAACCCATCCTCTGTTTGTGAGCTTCCAAGAATACCCGAATGTTGATGCCTTTTGCTGCAGAACTGCCCCTGAGGAAGCGGGCTGGGATTTTAGTGCAGATGTCTGGCTCCTCAGCCCCAAACCCCAGCTCAAGGAGAATCTCTACTGGATCTTTTTGCCAGAATTCCAGCCATTCTGAAATGCTGCAGTAGGAAGAAGTGAGGTTATCATTAAACAGCTACATTTCATTTTGGTGGAGGCTACATCCGGAAATGACAACTCTCTGATGCTCAGCTTGAGCTGGGAGGTCAGGGAGCTTCTGAGAAAGCCCCACACCAAACCTTACCAAGTTGCTCAGACCCTCACTCAGTGCCTATTTACTTTTGTTTTAGGCACAGTTCTAACAAACTTGTCTATCTGGGTCTCCAGCCATAATATACCTAAACAGACAAATTAAAAGACCAGAGCTAGGAGATGGGAAGGGTGCTGGAAGTAAGAAGCAGAAAGAAATAATGGCTAAGAGAAACAAAGAATGCAGAAAGGTTTTCAATAAATACCTCCTCCCAGATTCATAAAACATACTACTTCAGAGCCATCTGACATAGTGACAAATCCGCCCATGCACTCCAAAAGCCCCTTGGGCGTAACAATGTAATAAGGAGCTTTCATTAAAAATGACCCTGAGCCACCAGAATAGGTCAAGTTATGATGAGTAACTGTGTAATCTGTTTCTGCTAAAGTCACAGGGATAGCAACATTCAATTCCCATTATGGCCACTTACTAGCTATGCAAACCTAGACAAGTCACTCCACCCTTTATGAGTAAGAACTCCCTAGGAGTTATTTCCAGAGGATAGAGGGATTGAAATCTGTGCCAACAGATGAACTTTGAATTGAGGAGTTCCCTACACTGATGAAATGACAGGTTCTCCCAATATTCATGTATACCTCTACTAAAGGTCTCCTCTAATGCCTCCCTAGGGCATGGAAGCCACTGTAATTTCTTAGAGATTTCTATCTTTGGAGTCCAAGCTCCTAATATCACTACTACTTTGCTTGGGTAGTAGTAGGTCCAGGATGGACCCAAGCAGACCACAAAGCTGTCATGGGAGGGTCAGTCTTGCTGACGTTGAAGGGACAGGGGAGATTTCAGAATGCTCAGGTGGCTGCAGTCACTATGGCAACCTTCAAAGGTCACCTTCCAAGCCATAGCTATGTTTGTTGTTGTCATTTTTTCAGTCGTGTCTGAGTCTTCATGATGCCATTTGCGGTTTCTGGGCAGAGATCCTGGAGTGGTTGGCCATGCCCTTCTCCAGTTCATTTCAAAGATGAAGTAAGTCTTCCAAAGCCACACAGCTAATAAGCTTCTGAGATCAGATTTGAACTCAAGAAGATGAGTCTTCCTGACTCTAGACTCAGCACTCTCTCCACTGCTCCACCCATCTGTTCTTCTAAGTCATAGATATAGATTTAGAGCTGGACAGCATTACGAGATCATTTGCTCCAAATCCCTCATTTTTCAAAATAGGGAAGCTGAGACCCAGAAAGTTTTGATGACTTGACTAAGGTCAGACAGATAGTTCATAGTAGACCCAGATTGTGAACTTGAAAAACTGATTTTAACTCTATCACTCTTTCCATTCTGACCAGTCATTGGCTACATTACACATGCATTGTCTGCAAGGCATCTTAGACTTTTTCCATTCATGACCCCTTTTCACCAGAGAAATTTTTACACACCCTCAGGTATATAGGTATATAAAATAGGTATACAAATCAAACATTTACTGACAATAAGTCATTTAATTTATTTCAAAACAATTCTTTGATATACATATAATTTTACCATTTACCAAAGACAAAAGCACATTTGTATATTAATGAGATAGATGTGCTTGTTTAGTTTTACATAAAGAATTAAATCTTGGCAGAATATATGATACTGATCATTTGGTAGCTGCACATCAGAAACCTTTTACTGTTGCTAAATTTTTCATGAACCCATGGGGTCACATAACTAAATGTGGGAGTGAACTTAATGCAGTTTGTCTCAGTTTCCTCATCTGTAAAGTGAGCTGGAGGAGAAAATGGCAAACCACTCCAATATCTCTGCCAAGAAAACACCAAATGGTGTCATGAGGAGTCAGACGCGACTGAAAAAAATGACTTAATAAACAACAAAAAGTTATAAAAAGCTTTCATTTGGCAATATATGAGTCATGACTAAATTTTTTGGTCCTCATATTGTACCACCTACTTACTTAACATTAACATAAATGGGAGCGGTCTGGCAATTATCCAGTTAATTTAACCAATGTAGGCAGGAAAATGAAATGACTTGAGTCTTAAAATCATGTCCCATATTAGATCTCGAATTATCCAGTTCAGAGACCTCAATAGAATTCTACTCAACAGTGAAAAGCTCTTCTTCATCAAACCACAGCCTTAGTTTTGTTTTGTTTTTTTTCTAGAGGTTGCAAAGAGCTTCCTGGCAGTAACTTGAGCTTGGAGTTCAGATAGACTCTGTTGTTGTAGCTTACTCCCTGCTACAAAATCCCACATCTTGACATGAATGAATTTGCCTCGTTCAAGGCCATCACGGTTGATGCTGTCACAAGACTGTAGATTTAGAGTTGGAATCGACCTTATAGGTCATTGTGTTCAACCTTCTCATTTTGCAAGATGAGGAAACAGGGAGGTTAATTGACGTATCCAAAGCTGAGCAACTAGTAAGTGGAAGATCTGGGATTTCATCTTAAGTCTCATAGCTCCTCAAATTGGTGCATTTCTAGTTTATGAGAAAAAATATTAATTCTTAGGCAAACAGAAATATGTCTCACTTTTGGTGTCACCCAGTACGGATAAGTTACTGACCTTTTGGGTATACTTGGTCCAGAAGGGCAGGAGTTGAAACTGGTCCCTCTGGATAATGCTGGAGTTTCTGGAAACTGCTGTAAGGATCTGTAGCAATGGGAAGAAGAAATACAAAGGGGCTGGGGAGAGGTGCTGACGGCTAGTTCCCCTGAGATGTCATTAGGATATCTTTTTCTTTACCAGAACGAACATTTGCATTTCAGCTTATTTTCTAACAACAAAATGATAGTCACTCCTTAGCAGAAGAATGTGCCTGCCCCTTGGGAAAGAGACTTCTTTTATAGAAGTCTCTTTTTTTTTTACTCAGTGGTAGGTGTTAGCCACTGGGTGTTAGGCACCTGCTAATGCTCCTTCTGAAGGTGACAGAGTGTCTCGTTTTTGACAGATGGCAAATCACTGGGGGAACTTTAGGGAGCATCTCCTTCTGAAACAATGAAGGAAAAATGCAGAAAAGGAGTAGGTTCCGTGAAGAGGGAGGCACAATTGAGTGACAATTGAGTCTCATTATTTTCCTAGGATAGGATAACAAGCTCTTATGCTGAATGAGGAACCTCCAAGTATCAGAGTGGACATTCAGACAGTAGGTAAAGCAAACTCCTCTCCAGCTATCCTACCTGGGCAAATAACTGCCAAAGGAAGTGAGATCTCAAATAGAATTAAAACAGATTACGATATGACATGACTCAGGCATAGCAGGAGTCTGGCTCTATGATAGGGAACTCCCAGATGATGAAACTCCTCTCCCAATGCAGGCCAGGACCTTCTCTCCAACTTAGATTCTTGGAGCCTAGAGCAGTGCCTAGAGCACTGATAGGTTAAATGATTTTCCCATCTTCACATAGCTAATATGTGTCAGAGTTAGAACATGAATCCAAGTCTTCCTGGTGCTGAGTCCAATTCTGTAGCTGATTACGGGAGATGGAAATGCTAAGAATTGGCAAGAGTCAGGGAAGGAATCTCTCTATCTTTGAATTTGAATTTTGAATTTTTGAATTTTTTTAAAAAGTAGAGGAAGGCTGGAATGATGTGACACATGCTGTAGTTCGAGAGACTTCAAATTTCTAAGGACTTAGGAAAAGGATAAACAAGATCCTACCAATGACCCAGGAGGCATGTGGAAGGGACTAGGATCACTGCTTGGGTATGTGTACATAGATGATGGATCACAAATCTGCTAAATACCTATCTTGCTTTGACTTTCTCTGCCAAATAGGATGATGTTTGTAATAGAATGAGAAAAATAAAAAATAGACCACAGGAAGTTCAAACACAAGAAAACCAAGGAGTGATGGTAGCAAACCATCTGCCTTCCTTTGATGAGTTCAAGTTGGTGGTCTCAAACAAATACCATCCTCAGAGGTATTGAAAGAATTGGAAGGTGTGGTGGATGAACCACTCTCAAAAGATCATCAAGGATGGAAAAGGTGGTCCAGGTCTTGATCATGGCAAATATTCTAATATTCATATAAGGGGAAGAGCAAAGGTTTCACCAACTATAGGCCAATGAGCTTGACTGGATCTTGGGGAAAATTCAGACCACATTATTTAGGGAATATTAGTGAATCTCTAGAAAAGGAGCTAATGGGGGGGGGCAGAGCCAAGATGGCAGAGTAGAAAGATGCATATACTCTACCACTTACCCCATAGCCCACAAAATACCTGTAAAAATGACTCTCAACAAATTCTAGAGCAGCAGAAGCCACAGAACAACAAAGCAAAAGAAGTTTCCAGCCAAAGGTAACCTGGAAGATGGACAGGAAAAGTCTACCTCATGGGATGCTGAGTAGAGCAGAGCCCAGCCCTGACCATGTGACACTGGGAAGAATAGGACCTAAATAGACCTCCAGGGCAGAGTTCCCAGCAAGGAGGGTCCCAGATACCTCAACTCACAAGCGACAAAGAAAGCTCCAAAGTTCAGTGTGGGAGGGCTTTCCTAACAGGGCAAGAGGGGAATGGGGTTCCTGACCACAGCAACAGCAGCAGCAGACTGCAGGTGGCTATGGTGGCCAGAAAGCAACCTGGGCCCATTGTCCAAGCAGTTCAGCTTAAAGCCTCTGGCAGTAGGGAGTAGATAATCTAAACCTCAGCCCTCAGTGACAGTGCTAGCCCCACCCAAAGCCCCTGGGGAATCAAGCAGCTGAGTCCAATCTCAGTCTTGAACATGATAGTGGGGAGAGAAGGGGCAATAGGACCATCCTCTTGACAAAGGATTCAGAATTCAAGTAACTGACTGGGAAAATGCCCAACAAAGGGAAAAAAATAAGACCATAGAAGGTTACTTTCTTGGTGAACAGGTATATCCTTCCATCCTTTCAGGATGAGGAAGAACAAGACATCACAGGAAGTCAATGCCTCTTCCTCCAGGGCCTCCAAAGTGAAGTTAAACTGGCCTCAGGCAATAGAAGAGCTCAAAAAGCAGGTTTAGCAGCTTGCTAAAGGAGAACCAAAAAAATGCTGAGGAAAATAACACCTTTAAAAAGAGGTTAACTCAGTTGGAAAAGGAGGTCCAAAAAGTCAACGAGAAGAAGGAGGCTTTAAAAGGCAAAAGTAATCAAATGGAGTAAAAGGTTCAAAAACTCACTGAACAAAATAGTTCTTTAAAAGAAAGAATTGAGTTCAGGGAAATGAATGACTATGACATAAACCAAGCAGTTAAAAAACAAAACCAAAAGTTTTAAAAAATAGAAGAAAATGTGAAACATCTCATTGGAAAAACAACTGACCTGGAAAATAGATCTAGGAGAGACAATTTAAAAATTATGGGACTATCTGAAAGTCATGATTTTAAAAAAAAGAGCCTAGATATTATCTTCTATGAAATTATCAAGGAAAACTGTCCTGATATTCTAGAACCAGAGGGCAAAGCAAATATTGAAAGAATCCACCAATCACCTCCTGAAAGAGACCAAAAGAGAGAAAAACTCCTAGGAATATTGTGGTCAAATTTCAGAATTCCCAGGTCAAGGAGAAAATACTGCAAGCAGCTAGAAAGAAATATTTCCAGTATTGTGGAAGTACAATCAGGATAACATAGGATCTGGCAGTTTCAACATTAAGGGATCAAAGGGCTTGGAATAGGATATTCCAGAAGTCAATGTAACTGGGATTAAAACCAAGTATCACCTACCCAGCAAAACTGAGTATAATACTTCAAGGGCATAGATGGTAATTCAATGATATAGAGAACTTTCAAGCATTCATGATGAAAAGGCCAGAACTGAAGAAAGAATTTGACTTTCAAACACAAGAATAAAGAGAAGCATGAAAAAGTAAACAGGAAAGAAAAATCATAAAAGACTTTCTAAAGCTGAACTGCTGAACTGTTTACATTCCTACATGGAAAGAAAATATTTATAACTCTTGAGACTTTTCTCAGTATTTGGGTAGGTGGGAGATTGTACATACACACACACATACACACACACACACACACACACACACACACACACACAGAGAGAACAGGTTGTGTTGAATTAGAAGAAATGATATTCACAAACAAAAACCAAAAATAAAATAAAAATTAAGAGAGGGAGGAAAATACTGCAAGGAGAAAAGGGAGAAATGGAATGGGGCAGGCTATAACTCATAAAAGAGATAAGAAAAATCTTGTTCAATGGAGGAGAAAAGGGAGAAGGGGAGAGGGGAAAAGTGAAGCTACTCTCTCCACATATGGATTAAGGAGGGAATAATATGCTCACTAAATTTGATATGAAAATCTATCTTACACTACAGGAAAGTAGGGGAGGAGGTGACAAGTGGGGAGAGGAGAATGATAGATGGGAGGGCAAATAGGAGAAGGGAGTAACTAGAAATAAACACTTTTGGGAAGGGACAAGGTCAAATGAGGGAATAAAAAAGCAAGGGGGATAGAGTAGGATAGATGGCAATATAGTTAGTATTATACAACATGATTATTATGGAAGTCTTTTGCGAAACGAACACATATTTAGTCTGTATTGAATTGCTTGCCTTCTCAGTGGGGATGGGGAGGGAGGAAGGGAGGGGGAGAAGTTGGAATTCAATGTATTAGAAATGAATGTTGAGAATTATTATTTCATATAACTGGGGAATAAGAAACACAGGTAATGGGGTATAGAAATTTATCTTGCCCTGCAAGAAAAGAGTGAAAATGGGGATAAGGGAAGGGTGGGGTGTGATAGAAGGGAGGGCACATTGAGAGAAGGGGTAATCAGAATGCAAGGTATTAGTGGTGGGGGTAGGGGAGAGATGGGGAGAAAAATTGGACATGTTAAAAAGTGATGTAAAAGCAATTAGTATTAAAACAATTGACTGAGTTAATCACTGAGACTAAATCAGAGACATCTTTAGTTTGGGGAAAAGAATTTTAGTCTAAGTTTTCTAGAGGCAGATAATTTTGGGTTTGGCATTGATGGAAAAGGTACAGTTTTAGTGGTAAATTTGATTTTATGATTGTTATTTAATCAGGAACTAGAACATGCATAGAAAGGCATATAAGCCACTTGAGACTTGCCTCAAGAGATGTTCCTTAGCCAATGTGAAATTATAGTCATATCTGAAACCTGGTTATTGGAACTTGCTGTTTTAAGATTCTATGGGACTATTAACTGAGTATTCTTCTGAGTCTAATTCCAAGTATGGATAGCAAGAAAGGCAGCCTGAGCCTCCAATCCATGACATCAGTAAGCTTGTGAGATGCTGGTATGAACTGCAAAAGGTGATCTCATGGGAAGGGTGGAAGAGCCGCTGTTCAGCCTAGACTGAGGTAAGACTCAATTTCCCTACTGACACCTGGCAGACTTTAAGCCTGACTGAATGCAAGTTGACTCCTGCCTGGAATTGACATGAAGTTGTGGAGATATTGTTTCCCTGCAATGTCCCTACTCTTAGTGGCAATTTCCTACAGTCAAAAGATTTGTAAGCTTAATACCAGATCCCTTAAATTATAGATTGTTGGTAGGGGAACATCTGAGGTTATGTCTAAAATTAAGCCATTATGCTTAGGACTTTAGACCAACAACAATAAGTTGGGGTCCTTTAATTCATAGTAATAGTGTGGAGACAATTAGGTCAAGGGCTTGTAAAGTTAGCATATATAGTTACTATTTGTGTCTCAGTTGGTTAATGTTAAAAAAAATTTTTTTTTGTGGTCTATATTGTAAATGCTTTGGAAGAAGTATCACCTGAGCAAAAGTTGGAATTGTTTTATGTGATATGAACTGTGTTAAAAATGAAAAAAAAAGAGAAGGAGGTAATGAAGACAAAGAACAGCATGATGTCAAGTAATTCCAGACTAACCTAATTTCTTTTCTTTTCTGTCTTTCTCTCTTTTCCTTCCCTCCTTTCTTTTATTTCCTTTTTTCTTTTTCCTTTTCTTTCTTCCTTCCTTCCTTTGTTTCTTTCTTTCCTTTCTTCCTTCCTTTTTTTGTGCTAGTATTAAAGTCCTATTTAGATGCCTCATTGTGGTATGAAAACATCATTGAATACACAAAGACTATCTGAGTGTATCTATAATACAGGACTATAGGTTCTACCAGGTTGAAAACACTTTAAGTATGATCAGACTGATGGATGATATTTACTCTCCAAGGAATAGTGTAATGATGGAGCAATTCAGCCCCAGCTGCCTGCCTGAATTCTTTGATCAAAGCAACCCAAGAAAGCAAATTAAGATCCAAAATTTCCCTCAATCTTGTGTGACTTCCTTAAGCTTCTGCTGTGATTGTGACAGAAAATATGACCAGAGTATGTTAAGTACACAATTATTAAACCATCCAAACTAAACTGGTGATGCTCCAAATGGTACAGCTTTGGCTATTGGAGTGACCAATGAGTATAAATAATATGACATGGAGAGTCTCACTCTACATGAAACCAAAAGACAAAAGGAATTTGTAGTTAATAAGAAGAGCTCTGAGGGCCTCCTTGTAGAGACAAACAAAGGAGCTGGGTGAATTGGTTAGATCATGTGTTCAAATAACCATCTTTGGGATACTTGTTCATCTCATATTGCAGCACTCATGGTGAGAATTCATAAAAAGACCACCATGAAGATAATTACAAATTTCAAGTCAACATCTGTTGTAGGGGATAAAGAAGCAGAGAAATTCCACAAAGAACTCACTAAGACCCTCCAAATTAGATAAACATATATTAAAATACACACATAGGTGGCCATAAGGGAGAACAAGAAAAATTTGGAATTAGTGGCTCAGGATTAAGAAAGGAAAGAAGGTGAAGTACTCTACAACCTAAAGCCCCTACCTAGAGGTCATGAATATTTTCTTCAAGAAAGTGTCATCAGATGGTGGACATGGAGAATACCAAGGTGGTGTCACCTAAAGTATAAATGATTATATTGTGGCAGACAGGAAATATAGCTACTTATCAAAGTCACTGTTTTGCAAATCAACTATATGAGCATAGTCAGACCACCAATTTGTTAGGGCAAAAGCAAAAATCAATATCTAATTGGAAGAAATAATACAAATGTGAATAATCTGTGGCATGAAAATTAAACAAATTCAGTCTGATTTATTTAAACAAGCCATTGTCAGAGAAAGAAGGAAAATGGATAAAAGAACAGACATGGTCACAGGCTATCATCAATTCTTAAGAAAGTTTAATTGGTTGATGTGAATCAGGAGCCACAACAACAGCAAAACCAAAAGACTTTTAAAACAACATTTGCTAGAAAATTCTTAATATCCTTATAGTCAGAGTAATATGCCAGCTAAGGGCAATGCCAATTTCTAAATATATATTCATTTCTAAAATCTTATATATGAAGACAGGAGAAGGCTATCAGGTGTATAGGTACTAAAATACTGAAAATTACTAGTAGGAATGGGGTGGGAATGGGTTTAAAGTAAGCTTAGGGAAAGATTCAGTTAAGCCAGGTAATAACTGAAAGCATGCAAGGATAAAACTAGAAGGAAGATAACAGATAAGTGAAAGCAGAAAAATATCTGTTAAGATAACTGTAATAGATGATTCCCTTCATCAGTGACAATAGTGCCACTACAATTAGACTGCAACATCACAGTCTGCAAAATACTATATGAAGATGTAGAATTGCACTAAGCAAATCAAGAGGAGAAGAATCACCGGATACAAAGAGACAGTAGACTGGGAGCAGCACAGGTTTTAGGACATTAAGAGGCTGATTCTCAAGATATATAAAACTTGGAAGATACCAAGTCCTCAAGAAGACATCATAAATGTTCTTATTAATAGAAAAAAATTATTCCAATTTGAAAAAAAGATAATAGGGAAAACTTAAATAACTACACATTTAGCTTACCATTTATACAAAATCTTCAAAAAATTATCTATATGTATATTGAAGGAATCTTTGATTAAGGTGTAAAAAAGGTCCAGTCAAACTTTTCCAAATATTCATCCATTCAATAAACATTTATCAAGCACCTACTATATGCCAAGCACTGTGCTAAGTATGGGGGATACAAATGCTAAAAATATAAAAACTGTTCCTGCACTCAAGGAACTCCCAATCTAATGGAAAGCAAGCTATAATACAGGATAAATAGGATATAATTAACAGGGAAGGCACTAGCTACAACTAAGAGGACTTCCTGTAGAGGGTGGGACTTTAGTTGGGACTTAAAGGAAGCCAGGAAGGCCAATAGTCAGAGTGGAGGAGGGAGAGTGTTCTCCACACAGAAGATAGCCTGAGCAAATGCCCAGAGCTGAGAGATGGAGTTTCTTGTTTGTGGAGCAGCAGAAAGGCAAATGTCACTGGATCAAGTACATTTCAGGGAGTAAGGTGTAAGAAGACTGGAAGGGTAGGAGCTTTGAAGAGCTAGGAAGAGCTTTGAATGTCAAACAGCATTTTGTATTTGCAATTGGAGGGTATTGGAGTTTATAGGGTATGATGGGGGTAAGGGGAAAGTGACATGCTCAGACTTAGTGGCTAAATGGAGAATGGGGAGAGTGGAGAGAGATTTGAGGTAGACAGAACAGCAGGTTATTGAAATAATTGAGACAAGAAGTGATGTGGGCCTGCACCAGAGTGGTGGCAGTGTCAGAGGGAGAAAGGGAGAAGAGTAACTTTCAGGAGGTGTGGCAAAGGTGAAATTGGCATGCCTTGGTTATAGCTTGGATATGGGAGTGAGAGAGTGAGGAATCCAGGAGGATGTCTCGGCTGCCAGCCTACAGATCTGGAAAGATGGTGCCATCCTTTATAATAATAGGGCAGAGAAAGGAAAGGGAAGGTCATTGTGTTTAGTAACTAAAAGATCATTAGTAACTTTGGAGGGAGCAGTTTCAGTGGAATGATCAAGTCAGAAGCTAGATTATAAGGAATTAAGAGTGAGAGGAGAGGAAGTAGATTCACCTGTTGTAGACAAGCTTTTCAAAGAGTTTAACTTAGCTTCAAAGGGCAAAAGAGATGAGATGGTAGTCCTTAGGGATGGTAGGAAGATTAATTGAGGGCTTTTAGGATAGGGGAGGCATGGACATGGTTATAGGCCACAGAAAATGAGCCAATACACAGGGAGAGATTGAAAATAAGTGAGGGGGGAGGCTGGTGAAAGAGGCAAATTGTTGGAGGAGAAGGGTTGGAATAAGGTTGTTTGAACAAGTAGAGGTGTTAGCCTTGGTCAGAAATAAGGCCACTTCATCATCTGAGACAGGGGTAAAGGAGGAAAAAGAGGCAGAAAACAATTCAATGACAGGAGATGAAGAAGACAGGATAAGAGGGAGATCATAGTTAATGGTCCCAATTTTCCTGTAAAATATGAGATAAGGTACTCAACTGAGAAGGTGGGGTAGAGGGATGGAAAGGTGTGGAAGAGCTGCTGTGGAGAGTAGAAGAGTGAGATAATGAAGGAGGTATAGAATTTCCTTAAAGCAATGAGGGCCCAAATGAGGTTATGAGGTTATGTAACATAAATTTGCCATGGATCCAAGCAGAATACTTGTATGATTTTCTTCACCTGCATCTCATAGCATTTTGCAGCTATGAAGATGATGAATCCTGGGGGTGATTCAAAACTGAGGCTTGGCTGGGCATAATCAGTGATATTATAAGGGAGAAAGGATTAGAGCAGAGAGTTGAATTGGTTCACCGAAAACCTAAAACATTTTATAATGAGGTAATTGATTAAAAGAGACAGATAATGTAAAATACCTCTATGCTTATTATTTTTTAACTGACAAATCATTTGATTTGATAGAGTAAAATAAATTTCTAAAGGTTCTCTTCCAAGAAAGCATCTCCCGTGAATAGATTAAAATCATCCAAGAATCCCTGAAATATGCAACAACAGACAACTTGGTTCTGAAATGTCAAGTGAGAGAGAAAACAAAGAGAAGTAAGCTGCCAAAGGCATTTGCCACTGTCATGAAAAATTTCCAGGAGATAGGAGATTTTCTATACATGATGATGTCCTCAAGATGCTTCTACTTTTGGAAGCTGTTACATGGATTGAATCAAACTCTACAACACAGCAAAACTTCTTAAAGAAGAACCATAATCTTTCAAAAGATTCCTGCCCAACTATCTCCTAAGCAAAAATCAGGCAAATGAAGAATAACTATTTTCCAGGTTACCCTCTGATGGACAGTTCCTAGAGCTGGTCAATTGGAAAATACCCCCTGGACACATATTGTGGTTAGACCATAATGAAGACCATAGCTGATCAGGAGAAGAACAGGCTGGATTGTATTTGGGAAATGGTACGGTGCTTTTAAGAACCCCAAGTTTTCCCCTAAATAAAGATCCACCTTTTCTGGTACTGTTGGACTAGGAAGCATAGACTATCACTGTTACTGAAGAATTAAAACTCTAGGTCAACCAAGTGGCAGTAGAGAGACTCACATTGTGGGTGAGTAGGCTTTGTATTACCAAATAAGAATTGCTTTGTTATATGATTTCTTCCATTTATTTTAGTGCAACTACATAGCAGGACTATAGTGAAAATGTGCTCAACAGGAAAGTATATGTAGAACCTGTACAGAATTGTACACTGTCATGGGGAGGGGGGCGCTAGCAGGGGGAAGGTGCGGGGGTGGGGATAAAATCTTAATTTTAAGGAAGTGACTGTAGAACATTTATAAATAAATAAATGAAGAACTGCTCAGTTGAAGTAACAAAAAAGTTTATCAAAAATGCATGAAGAGAAAAGGCTGTGAGTCTAAAGAATCATCACTAGCATTTATGTCACACTGAGGCTTGTCAAGAGCTTTACGGATGTCTACTCAAATATCTGATCCCTGTGCAACAACTTTGGAAGGTAGCTGATGTTATTACCCCTTTTTGCAGATGGGGAAACTGAGGCAAATAGGTGACTTATACAGGATCATACAGCGAGTAAGTGTTTGAAGTGAGATTTGAACTCAGATCTTCCCGACTGTACTACCTCAAATGTGAGGGATCACCAATGAACAGCTTGTGTTCTCTGTCAGTCTTCTCAAAATGTCAAAAGATCCAGGAAAAGTCCTTGGCGTATTAGGTAAATCCCTCTAAGGAATGCATGAGAAGATATGTACAAAAGTCACATAGGATGAGAAAGCAGGGATGGGTTAATTCCATTTTCATCACTGCAGCAGCACCACATTGATGAGATCATGCAAGTATAACAAGTAAGTTATTAGATCAGGCAAAGCTAGAAATATTAGATATGCAGATTTTATCGAGCATTTGCGATCTCATGGCTCTTTTTATACGAGATGAAGAAAGACAGAGGGTGAATAGTGAGTCCAAACAGGCACTTATCATGCATTTTCTCTGTCCCAGATACTATGCTAGGTGCTAGGGGTGCAATGACAAAGTGAAGTAGGCTTTACTCTCAGAGAGCTTACAGTCAGGTGGATACAAAACAACCGTTTGAGTAGCCAGACTCAAAGAAGTCATAACATTTCAAAGACAACTTGGAAAGAAGATGGAGTGCTCCAGGAAGCTATGCTTGCCTTGTTCTGTTTGGCATTTAGATTAATGATTTGGATAAAGGCATGCCTCAGTACTTATCATATTTCATAGAAGACACAAAACCAGGGCAGGTAGCCGACATTGTAAGGATCCAACAAGGTTTCTACGAGCAAGAAAGCTGGGTCAAAACAAATGAGATGAAATTTATTAGTGATAAATATAAAGTTTTACACTTGGGTTTAAAAAATCAACTCCACAAGTACATGCTAACGAAAACTGAGCTGGACAGTAATTCATCTGTGGAATGCATGATCAATATCATCTGAGGGGTGATTTGGGGTTTCATAAAGACAGGCAGTATCTAGGGCAAGAGAAGCTCTGGGTACCACCGTTTAGGGAGAAACTTGATGAGCTAGAGAGTGTCCAGAGGAGGCAAAATAGAACAATGATGGGCTCCAAAAGAGGTACCCATGATGATCTAATGAAGGAACTGGGGCTACTTAGCCTGAAGAAGAGAAAATGGGTGTGGGGGAAGGGGAATGTCTTCCAGTGTTTGAAGGGCTCTCCTAGTAGGAGGATGTTGTCTGCTAAAAGACAGGTTTTTGACTCAGCCTCTCAGGTCCATTTTAGCTCCAAGTCTATAAATGTGAAAGGGTTAAGTTTTCCAGGGCATGATTCCTGGCAAGTTAGCAGAAATATCAAAGAGAAAGTAGACTAAACAAAGGTCACTGGATTTGGAAACCAGGTGCTCATTTGTAACTTTAGAAAAGACAGAGATAGGGACAGAAGCCAACTGCCCCTAAGGCAAGACATGGAGGAAAGGTCAGTATCTGTACACAACATTTCAAGGAGTCTCAGAGTGAAACAGAGAAGAGAGATGGAACACCAGGTGACTGGGGTCAAGAGAGGCAAAGGAAGGCTTCTTTTAGGTGAGGGGAGACCCAGGCACTATGTGTTCCATAGACCCCAGATCTCTGACATCAGAACACCTCCCTGGCATTTTACACCAGATGAAAGGGTTAAGCTCAATAGGC
Organism: Potorous gilbertii; assembly: GCA_028658325.1. Classification (NCBI taxonomy): domain Eukaryota; kingdom Metazoa; phylum Chordata; class Mammalia; order Diprotodontia; family Potoroidae; genus Potorous; species Potorous gilbertii. The sequence continues at coordinate 125,381 of JAQQSK010001933.1, forward strand.
TTCTCAGCCTGGGTCACTGACCTTCCTCATTCACTTTCTTTAAATTCCTTCCTCTCTAGTTTCCCTCCTGCACTGAATACAGCAAACAGGCTTGGTGAGAGCAGAGCAGAGGACAGTGGAGGAGCTGGAAAGCTCTTTCTCAGTTCATTTCTGAGAACACTCACTTGATATGACTCACAACTGGCAGCTTGTCACCGCCCAAACAGGATTTCATTGTCGCCTGCTCAGTTTCCAAGGGCAAGAGCCATTGACTCAAGGAGGCAGGGGCGGCCTTCCTTTAGAAAGATTTTTTGCAGTCCCAGACCATCAGATTCAATGCACCTCTGGTAGTATATCTCTGGATGGCTAGCTGTGGGCCTGTGGAAGGCTCTATGTGCAGAAACAAAGCTCCTTAATAGCAAATTCCATATGGTTACATTTGCATGGGCATCTGCAGGGGTTCAGGTTGCAGAAACACCTACTATATGCCTCTCACCTACACAATTCAGATTGTTCTGGAATCCTCCAATGAGCTATTAGTATTCAAATGGTTGAGTGGGAAGGATCCAGCTTAGATTAGATACTTTGGAAGGTAGCCTGTTGAGTGGAGCAGGAGAAAGAGCATTGGTCTTAGAATGTGGATGATTCTGGGTTTGAATTCCGCGTTAGGAGTAACCAGCTGACTTTGGGCAAATCACTTCACTCCTCTGATTGCCACAGTCCCTGTCTGCAAAATGACAACAGTCATATCTATCACAATTAGCTTTTAAGAAGGCAGCATGGTGTAGTAAAAAGAGATCTATACTCAGGTCCAGAAAACGGGGGTTCAGAGCCTACCTTTGACACAAACTGACTGCGTAACCCTACCTAGGCAAGTAACAACCTCTATGCATCCCAGGCAACGCTTTTTTTTTTAAAGCAATTGGGATTAAGTGACTTGCCCAGGGTCACACAGCTACTAAGTATCTAAAGTCAGATTTGAACTAGGGTCCACTTGGCTCCAGGTACAGTGGTCTATCCACTGCAGCCATCAAGCTGCCCCAACAGGCAGCTCTTTTAAGACTGTTGTGTGGTAGTTCATAATAACAGAATTTGACAGCTGGAAGCGACCTTGGCACACATTTAGTTCAACCCCTACTTGAAAGAAATCCCAACTCCAATATATTTGGGAGGTGGTCATTTAGCCCTTTGCTCGGAACCTCCAAGGAAGGGGAAGTCCCTCCCCCCATGTCTCTAGGCAATTCATTCCACTTTTGACTAGTCCTCATGTTTAGGAAGGTTTCCCTGAAATCAAACCTAAATCTCCACCTCCCCCCTTCATCATTCCTGATTCTCTATTCTTGCGACCAAATAAAGCAAATCTGATTCCTTCTCAAATACTTGAAGGCAGATATCTTGTCCTACTGGAAACTTCTCTTCTCTAGGATAAAACATGCTCAATTTCTTCCACCAATCCTCAATGATTATGACTCAAGACTCTTCATCATCCCTGGCTTCTGGAAACTAATTTGACTAAATAAGCCTCCTTCATACTTGCCTCCCTGGACACTGGGATGAAGAGTTGTTCCACCCATTTCTCATGTGTGCAAGTCTCGTCTTCCAAGTGATTCTCGTTTTATTGATAACAGTTACAGCTAGGGTTTATTTAGCAATTTATCTCATTGGATCCATTCTCACAAAGCTTTAGGAGGCGAATGCTATCAGCCAAAATTTACAAATGCGGAGTTTGACACTTATAAGAATTAAAGAATTTGCCCAGGGACACACAGCTAATAAGAGTCTCTAAGACCATCCATTTCTCCATTGTGCCATCTAGCTGCCTAAGGACCAAGAGAACAAAGCACTATAGATTCATAGATTCAGGGTTGGAAGTGACCTTAGAAACCACCCACTCTAACTATCTAATTTTGCAAGTGACGAAACTGTGACCCAGAAGATTGAAGTGACCTGCTCAAGGTCACACAGGTAGTAAGTGATTGAAACAGGATTTGAATTCAGATCTTCTGACTCTAACCAAATCCAGGGATTTTTTTCACCCATTATGCCATTCTGTCTCTGGCACTGCCCATTTCAGAGCAAATTCACAAAGAAAAGCTAATGTTTTGGTCACTAATCAACCCTCTGATTAATGATAAGAATACTGTAAGTGCTTCAGTGTAACTGTTTTAAGGATTTCAGTACATTCATTTGAATGTCTGCGATCTGACTTGTTTATATGTCTATTTCATTGATTTTCCAATCTACCCAAGAGTGGTTGAATTAATCTACTTATCTTGATAAAGAACTTGCTTTTTGCTCCAAGCTAACAAAAACTCATTAGCACCATGGCAAGGCCAATGGAGAATATTTTTTCCTAACCTCCATCATTAAGATGGGCTGCTAGGAACACTCCTCTTCCCTCACCCATCTCTTACTTCAAAGATGTGACTCTGACATACCTGGAGGGAACTAGGATCCATCCTGTGACCTACCTCATGTAGTCGCTCACTGTCTCCAGAACCTCTCCTTGCTTATTCAAAGACTCTGCAACGAAAAAAATCTGTCATTATCGCTGGGTCTTTTTTCCTTTTGTCTCATAAAAGGAAAAATGCGTTCACCTGAAACTTGCATCAAAGCCGACCTGATCAGATTTCATGGCCACACTGTCATGAGATCCCCATCTTTGTCCCTGTCTTCTTTTCCACCTTTTCTCAAGTTTTACAGTTGGTGGGAACAGAGGTTTGCCAATAGCACAGGGGTGGGTGTGGATGCACATTTATGTAACAGCTTCTTGTCCCAGCTCAGTTATTTTTCCTCTCACAAATTCTCCAAGAACCATTTGTCCTTAGGACTCTCTTCAATCAGCTAACATTTGTAAGGAGCTAATATGTGCTCCTGGGGAAATAAAGAAATGATTTGCCCTAAGGAGAGATACTGCCAATCAAGAACACTCCACAGGCTGACCCGTGCCATTCACTGATGGCATGATCTGGGGTGCATTCTGAGTTATGACTAATTATATGGCTCTGATCTGGGTTCATTCAAGTAATTCCTCTGACACATCTTGGCTAAATGACTTACAGTGGTTGTTCACTTGTATAGTCATATTGGACTCTTCATAACCCAGTATGGGGTTTTCTTAGCAAAGATACTGGAATGGTTTGCCATTTCCTCCTCCAGTGGAGTAGACAAGCAGAGGTTTAGTGACTTGTCCAGGGTCACACAGTCAATTAGTACATGAGTTTAGATTTGAATCAGGTCTTCCTGACTCCAGACGCAGTGCTCTTTCTGTGCGACTTTAGGAAAGTCATTTAATCTCAGTGTCCCAGGTACTTCTCCAAGATGAAAGGTTGCAGACAAATCACAGATTTATGAGGAGGAAAGAGAGTTTCTGTACCTTTCTGTACACAGATGAAATCACAAGCCTAAACCAATATTGAAAAAATAGGATAGCTGTGTTAAGGCTAGATTTGTTTGGGGACAGACAAGCTATAGACAAATTCTGACTTGGCCACTTGCTACGTGGGTGACTTTCAGAGAGTCATTTAACCTCCCCAGGCTGCAAGTATCTCCATCTGTACAAAGGAGTGGCTGCACTAGGTCCCTTCCTGCTCAAGGGCTAAGCTCCTATGACTGCACCCTTCTTGAATTTCACTAAATCCAAAATTGTTGCTTAACAGTATTTAGAGAAGTGTAGTCATAGACAAGATGCAAGGGTGGGCTGGGTCACCCCTCACTGAGCTTTAGATGAGGAATATGGCCTGGGGTGGCCATCTCCATGGGGTCACTGGAATGCCCAGCCGCATTATTGGCCAGACCCAATGGTTGCTGCCTTCTCTGCATTTTCCCCTGTTACATCATTGATTAGAGCGAAGGAAGGAAACAAGCATTTATTAAGTACCTACTGTGTTCCAGGCACTGTACTAAGTGCTTTACAAATACTATCTCACTTTATCTTCAAAACAACCCAGGGAGGAAGGTGCTGTGATTACCCTCATTTTATAGTTGTGGAAACTGAAACAAGAAGACGTCAAGTGACTGGATCAGGGTAATACAGCTACCGAGTGTCTGAGACAGGACTTGAACTCAGGTCTTCCTGGCTCCTCGCCTACCTGTCTATCCTCTCCACCACTTAGATTCTTCTCATTGGCTACACTTTATGGGATTTTTGTGCTAATCATCTTTTGATGACTCCTTGCAATGACTGTAATTAGGTGATAGCAAACAAAGTCTACTCAGCATCTGTGGGATTGATCAAACAGTCAATGAGCACAGGATAATTACATATATACATATATACTTATGTATGTATATATGTATGTATGTGTGTGTCTGCTCACATGGAGAGAAAGAATGAAAAAGACAGGAAAAGAGAGAGAATAAGAGAAAATGAGAAAAAAGGGAATGAGAGAGGAAAGAGGGATGGAGAATGAGAAAGAGAAAATGAGAGAAAGGCAGAGAGAAAGAGAAAATGAGAATCAGAGAAAGAAAGCAGAGCATACACTAGTTACCATACCAAGTAGTGGGGGTACAAAACCATGAACACGGAATACAATGTCTTCTCCCAAGTGGCTTAAATTCTCATAAGGGAAGAGACTACACAAAGCGCAACTTGGAAATGGTAGTTGGGCAATAGCCAGCAGAAACAAGGTAGCTGATGAGAAGGAGGCGGTAGAGGGTGAGATGTGGGTTAAGTGAAGTATGGTTAGGGCACCTTCTGAAACTGGGGTCTAGATAGGCAATCAAGGATTCTGAGAGTGGGGTCTCAGGATGGAAGTTTCTCCAGAGTGAGAAAAGATGACAGATTAGTGCTTAAAGGCTTCTTAGAGATCATCTTTTCTACCTCCCTCCTTTTGCAGATGAGGAGACTCAGGGCAGAGACGTCAATTAGCGGCTGCTGTGTGTTGGATGCTATAGGGCATACAAAAGGACCAAAGATAGCTGCCATTTCAGCTAATGAGGTTACAACTAGTTTGGGAAACAAGTCTAGTGCACACGATTTACTAGTGAAGAATCCAACACCATTTATGATCAAGTTCTACATTGCATAATGGTAAATGCATTATGGGACTTAAGAGAAAGGAGAGGTCAGCAAAGACTACAAGAGTTATGTAAGACTTCATGGAGGAGCTGAAACTTGTACTGGGCCTTGAAGTATGGGTAGGAGATAAGTAGGTCAAGGTAGGAAGGGAGGGCACTCAAATAAAGGCGTGATGGTGGGAATGAGTTTTATTCAAAGACTAATCTGATGCAGTTATGTATTAAGTTTGAGGGAACTCAAAAAAGAGAATGTGAGACTAAGTACAGATTATGAGAGTAGATTCCCAAGAGTCTTGAATACCAAAAGATTATTTTTGATTCCATAGGAAATGAGGCCAATCTGGAGCAGATAACAAGAATAGCAGCCAATGATTCCCATAACAATTATACTCTGAAACTTGTAAAGCCCTTTACATGCATGATCTCATTGGATCCTTATGTCAGCTCTGGTTGGTAGTTGCTATTGTTATATCCCCATTTTATAGATTAGGAAATCAAGGCTCAGAAAAGTTGAACCACTTGCTCTGATCCTCAGAACTAGTAGGTGTCTAGACTGGTATTTAACCCTCTTGCTGCTGTTCATTTGTTTCCACTGGGTCCAACGTCTCATGATCTCATTTGATATTTTCTTGACAAAGATATTGCAGTGGTTTGCCATTTCCTTCTGTAAATCATTTTGCAGATGAGGAACTGAGGCAAACTAGGTTAAATGACTTGTCCAGGATCACATAGCTATTAAGTGTCTATGGCTGGATTTGAACTCACAAAAATGAGTCTTCCTGATTCCAGGACTGGCAATCCATCCACCGTGTCACCTAGCTGCTCTTAGTATTTGACCCTAGCTCTATTCCATGCCAATTCAAGTTGTCTATCTACCTTGTGAAATTGATATTCACCAGCGTCAATAACAATAACACATTTATAAAACTTGTAAGGCTAATCAAGTGCTTTCCCCGCAACAACCCTGTGAGGCAAGTAATGTGTGTATATAAATATATGTATAAATATATATGTATGTATATACACATATATATACATACACACAGATATATATATGTATATATATATATTACAAACTAATCTTAAGTGAGGCAGAGCTGTGCAAAGTCATCAGCAACACTTTCCCAGAGTCATCCAAGTCCAGTCATCCAAGTCCAGTGGTGGGAAAAAAGTCGAGATGACTGGTGATGGAGTGGAATGCAGTGGATGACCTTAGTGGCATCTTTGATATCTGACCAAACCCAAAGAGCTCCACAGCTCCTGCTTCAGACATCTTCATGGAGCAATTTGTTCTCATCTACCCATTCTGCTGAGAGAAGTCTTCACATGTTTGGGGTAGACACATTTGGTGGATACCAGTGAAGTACTTGGGATATTCATCTGTTCTTCCTAGTTCTCACTCTGTGACCTTTCTCAGTCCCACTTCTGGATAACATCTTTGCTGACACTTTTTGAGTTTTATCGATTGCCCTTTGGACCATTCACATTCTTACTTCTTTAAAGATTGTGGTATTCTATGATCCATAACTATACAGTACCAGTGAAAGAGTATTGGTTTTAAAAGCAGCATACCTTAAATCACAGAAAAGTTTGGGAATGTGTCAAGCACTGGTTTTTTTTTTAATTTTACTTTCTTTCTCCTATTCTGTTCTGAGCCAACTCCATTCACAGGGCCTATCCAAAGTAAATACACCAATGAACCAACTCAGTCAATTTTATGTCCAACTGTATACCATAGGATGGAGAATAGGCATTCTTTATTCATTGGATTTTTCTTCTATGAGTTTTTTGGTCAATCAATTTTATAGCTGAAGGATCTCAATACTTTTCTTCCAGGATGTGTTTCGTGACAACAGATGAAGACCTTTTTGATAACTACTCTTCCTATTTTATGCCTTTATGAATAATGATAGTTAGAGGATCCTTGAACAAATCATCAAGTGACATGCATATTCAACATATGCGTAAGAATCTCCTTTTTGAGCAAAAAAGCTTTTGGAGTCAAAAGCTGAATTTTGTTGCACTGAGTCAAATACTATAAAAAAGAAATCAACAACATACACACACACACACACACACACACACACACACACACACACACACACATTGAGATCTTGTGTTCTCTATAAATCTCAGCCAACTGATTCACTTTTGAACTGTGGTGTGTTGTGGAAATAGACCACAGAAAGTCACCTTTCCCTTTACCATCTTTTCATCAAGGATATCCTCTAAATATATTTAGATAATTCACTAAAAGAGTTCATTGAAAATGAAAACGTAAGTATTGAATTGGGAGCCAATCATGAGTCATCTTTCATTGTGAGTGATTTCATCTGTGTGTTTTTTTCCTCCTATCAGTAATATCTTACCCTCTCTGATGTAGTTTGAATGTCGAGCCCTCAATGCTGTCACAATTATGTCAGCTCTAACACAAATCTTTGAGATGGGAGGAGGAAAAAAAAAGAAAAAAGAAATTTACATGATAACTTTATTATGTATTTAAAAGGAATAGAAAGTTGTATACAACAAGTTGGCAGCTTCAAGTTCAATCTTCTTTTTATTGTTAAAGAAATATTTGTTTTATTTCATAAATTAAATTTAGGAAATAATAATGTCCTGGGACTTCTGTATGTGATGACTTCACTGACTTTGGTGATGGTGATAAGTTCCTACAACATGCTTGCTGATTTGTTTAGCCAGTTGTCCATTTTTTTCCTCCCATGTCAGTTATTTTTCTCTTAAGTTCTCTGAAATGACTGAGTTTAGCTGTATTTCATGTCAGGGTCTTAATCCAGAATCTTATCTTTTAACATATTTTCTATCATCCTCTTCATGTGCTCAATCTCTTGGAAATCACTGGATAGCTATTTTGTTTGAGTTTAGAGGATCTCATTGAGTTTCAGTAGAATTTCTTTATCAATTTCCTCTTCTAAGACAGATGTAAATAAGTTGTAAGTTTCTTTATAATGGTCTTCATTACATTCTTCATTGATAGTCATCATGGGACCTGCAAGATGGGTCTACTAGGTAGTCCACAGAAGGACCTTTCTTGTTGCTAGCCCATGATGAAACCAACCCTGCCAAAACTTCCTAAGCCACCTCTTGGAAGAGAGACAGATAGAGATAAACATCAGACATCTCCTTCAAGGATAGAAATAATAGCTTGCATTTCTAGAGTGTTTCTTGCTTGAAAAATGCTTTTTTTCATGAAATCAGCCTAAGAAATGGAAGTATATTACCATTCCAAATGCACAGAAGGGTAAACTGAGGCTCAATAGTTTGTAATTTCCCCAAGGAAATGATGTCATGACAAATGAACTTTATAGTTAGCAAATATAAGGATATACAGTCATAGATTTAGAGCTACAAGAGCCCTTTGAAATGGTAATCCAATTCTTTCACTTAACAGATATGCAAAATAAGGCTCTGAAGGGGAACTGACTAGCCTAAGGTCACAAAGACAGGATGTCACAGACCTGGAATTTGGAAACCAAGTACCTTTTCTCTAAGGCTACACATTCTTTACCCTAAACCATGGCCTTTAGAGACAAACAATTTGAGCAATAACCATTGAATGATAGACTCACAATCTTTCATGAGTAAGGAAACAATCTGTGAGTAATTGAAAAAAATAATACCTAAGGGGAGGGGCCAGACCACCTTAGGAAATGAGGACAGAGATAGGAGATGGCATGTCATGCTTAAGGAACAACAAGGCCTGGGTAGCTGGATCATAGAAGGCATGGAGGGGGGCTACATGAATGGATTGTAAAGGTAAGTTAGCACTAAGTTGGGAAGGGTTTTAGAAGCCAAAGAGAGTATTTCAGATTTGATCCTGGGGGTAATGGGGAGTCCCTGGAGTTTCTTGAGCAGGGAATGACATGGTCAGTCCTGTGCATTGGGAAAAATCAATCTATCAGCTAAATGGATTGGAATAGGGAGGGACTTGGAGAGCAATCGTGGAAGGCTTTGGCACAAGTCCAGGTGACAGGAGACGAAGCCTGAACTGGGACAGCAGCAGTGCGAATGGAGAGAAGGAGTACATGTAAGAGATAATGCAAACAGGAAGATTGGATTAATAGTACAGGTAAGAAGAAATAAGTATCTGAAAAACAGATTGGAAATGCAAATAATTCCATTAAAATACAAGTAAATTCAAAGAAACTGGAATAAATCCACAAATGAGGGTTATTTGGTGGTACCTTTTTCTTTAATATGAGCATGACAGTGGATGTGGAATGAGAGAATTGGATTTTAATTCTGAATCTACCAACTTGCTTCCTGTATGGCTTGTACATATTATTTAACCCCTTTGGGCTGATGTTTGTGACTCTAAAAGGAAAGTGGGTGGAGATGATATCTTGGGGGCCTTTCTAGCTCTGGATGTGGGACCTGCCTTGACATGGTCACCTTCAGCTCCAAATCTTTGACTTTGTGACATAGAATGATATCTTGTCCCACACAACTACCAAGCTACGGTGGTTAAAGACTCCATCCTGGGTTGGATGGATTACTGGCTATTTGATCTAGTGTGACATTTTTAATGATTTCTTGATAATTATCCAGTGAAAAACACATCATGGGCCAATAGTGAAACTGTAGGCTTGATCATTTTGGGTTAAGTAGTCAGTCAAAGGGACGACTGGGGTCAGATCTGGAAGAGGCAGCAGAAAATCCCAGACAGGTGCTGGACTTGGAGTCAAGAAGACTTAGGTTGAAATCCCACCTCAGACACTTGCTAACTGTGTGACTATGGGCAAGTCATTTAACTTCTCTGCCTCTTAGCTTCCTCATCCATAAAATGAAGGAGTTGAACATGGCCTTCCAGGCCCCTTCTATGATCCTCTGAAGTCTGATCTCCTGACCTTTGTTTTTTTAAGTTTTTTTAAGTTTTCTAGAAGTATGCTGAGTGCAGAAAGGACTTGTGATTTGGCTTGAACACATGAGCCAGAGGTCAGAACAGAAGACAATTAAGAATTAATAAATCCATAAACTAGAAAGAAAAGATGTAAGTGGCTTTCAAGACCACTGGTTTCTTTTTTTCTTTTTGTGTCTCTATTTTGGTGGGAGGCAGTGAGGCACAGCTCTAGAGATCTGGACTTGGAGTGGAGAAGCCCCAGATTCTAATTTGCCTAAGTCACGCTTAGTGTGATCCTGAGTAAGTCACTTATGTGCTCTCTCTCTTAATTACCTTCTATATTATACATGGTACCTACCTTCCAGGGTAGCCCTGAGGATGAAATGAGAGAATCTACATCAAATGCTTTGGGAACCTCAGAGCAGTACATACGCAAGAGCTGTTACTATTATTGGCAGCAGCAACACAGGCTTAATTTCTGCTCTTGCTAAATTGAACACACATTCTGGACATTTCCTAAGAGAAAAACATCATCCTCTAAGATTCTACCGGAATTCAGCTTGTTTTTGTAGCAATCAATTACTCCCCTAGCACAATGCCTGACACAAAGTACACCAAAATGCTTCTTGATTGATTGGTTCACAGCATTTTCCATTTCAGCCAAACAGGCCTAACTGTTGCCCGCTATGTTCAACTGCCCTGTGTCTGTGTGTTGGGGCAGTCACCATTCTACTTCCATTCTACTGCCCAGGCTGTCTCAGAGGTCTGACTCTTCCCACCCCTTGGGATCCAGCCCCTATAGGAATGCTTTCCTGAGATCTCTATCTGATAATCATCTGCCTCCTCAAGTGATGTTGCATTTATCTATATCTCGATCTTGTATTCCCCAGCAAAACAGAGGCTCCATTAGAGCAGAGTCCATTGTCAATTTTGTCTGTTTCCTAAGTTTTTTACACAATAAACAATTAATAAATACTTATTGAATGAACGGCTGAATCCTGTCCTCTTTTCACCATTTCCATAGTTCAAACTGTGACAAGCTCAGTGTTTATGTCCTGTGTGACCTTGGCTAGTAACAACCCCCTTAAGTCTTAATTTCCTCGTCTGTAAAATGGGAGAGTTGGATAAGATGGTCTCTAAATTCTCATCCAGTTCTGTGCATTTCATCCTTTGGTCTTACTGGACATTCTCTCCTCCCTGGGCTTCAGAGACCACACTCTCCTTTTCTTTTCTTCCCTTTGATCCTTCCTTCTCTTTGCTTTGTTCTCATCCTTTTTCTGTTAGCTTTGTTAATGTTAGCCTTCATCAAAATCAAAAATCTGCCTTTCTCTCTTTTCTCTCCCTTTCCTCCTCTTCCCTCAGACCAGCATGACCTCAAGTTCATTCTCGTTAATTCTGCTCCTTCTCCTAACTTTCCTCTTTCTCTCTGTGATCCCATCAGATCACAGATTTTAAGATGGAAGACACTTCATCAATTCCCAAGAAATTGCTTAAACAGCTTCCCAGGCTAGTGTCGAAGGCAGGGATGAAATGCACTCTTCTTGACCTCAAGGTCGGCACTGTCTCCATCAGAACACATCCTTCATCACATACACTGTTTTAAATTAATGCGAGACAGAGTAGACAGAGCTCTCCCAGAAAGCAGGAGGACCTACATTTAGGTATCACCTCTGACAAACATTGACTGTGTGTCTCTGGTCAAGTCACTTAACCTCTCTCTGCTTTGGGCAACTCTCTGAGATTATAAGTTGCAAATGATATACCAAATTGTATTGGTAACAGTTTCCTCACCTGGGGGATTCCAACACCATTGAAATCACAGATACATCATTTTTCTACTATAACTCAGTAACTGAGTGGTAACTTACATTCCTACTAGACCGTGGGCTGCATCAGGGCAGGGACCATGGAAGGGTCAACCATTTGTTGTGTACATGTATGTGGGGATGCCTTTTACCTATGGGCAAAACTAAATGGCTATTCCAATTCTTAAACTCAGTGATTCCGTGTCACCATCTGTCCCTTGCCCCCCAGTGCCTAGCACGCACTTTACACCTTGTGTCACTTGGCATACATTTTATCATTCTGCTGATGTCACACACACACATGCACACATGCATACACACACGCACACACATGCATACACACACATGCACACATGCACACACGCACACACACACCCCAAACTTCCCCCTAGCAATGGTCATATGAGCAGGTTGCCTAACTAGGGACTTAGAGCAACATGATACTTCATGAGCTTGACTTGACCCATTGCCATTTCTGGGCAAAAATGCCAACTCCAAATCCCCCTTTACCCACTTTCATCTCCTGTCATCCTTCCTACTGTTATGATGCCTTCTACCATCTGAAACGGCAGACAGTGAACTTCACCCTGCAAGATGTATTCTTGGAGAAGATGTCGTTAGAGATACAGAAGGCCTCATTAGCACCTTCATTGGCTTAGAAAACATTTTTAATTTCGGTTTCCATAAGCATTTCTGACTGATTCATGGAAGACATTTGGTTCTTTGGAATATATTCCAACAGAGGAGTCAGATTACATTTTTACAAGCCTTGACAAGAATAGTACTTTAACAGCTTCCAGGGCATTTAACTACTGCATAGCCAGGTTCCTTAGATGAGCATAGTCAGCCTTCACTTGTACTGTGTAGTCAGTGAATCAGGTGGGCACATCGTCGAGTGATTCCAGTTTAGAGCTGGTGCCATCCTGACCCCACAAACTCTGGAGCCTAATGTACCCTCTGTCACCCAGGTTTTAAACCCTCAAGTTGTCTTTGACTTGTTCTTCATCTTTATTTAATATGCAGGGAATGCCAATGAAAATCAGTGGAAGGAACTCAGGATATTTTGCCTGGAGAAGACAAAACTGAAGGGAGAAGGGAGAGGGCCTGAGTGTTTGGAGGGCTAGCATATGGACTAAGAATTAGATTTTATTTATTTTTGTTCCCAGACAGGACTAGAAATAATAGATGATAGTTGCAGAGGGTTAGGCTTGGGCCCGATGTCATGAAAAACTTCCTAACCATTAGAACTACCCCAAAGTGCACGTGGTCCCTTTGGGAGATGCTGGGTTCACCCCTGTAGGAAGTCTGCAAGAAGATCGTGGACTGCTACTCTAAGGCTATGTTGGAGTGGGGATGCTTTGGGGCAGTGGGGCAGGGTCAGACAAAGTAGCTGAAAAGGTTCTCTCCAACCAGAAAATTGTGCAGTTCCATGACAGTTGTTTACTCAAGTCCTGAGAATTCTTTCTTTCAATGAACTTTCATATTCATCTGTTCTCCATTCTCATGGCAACTGCCCTTGCCCAGACTTTTATCTCCTTCTATCTGGTTACTCCAATAGCCATGCAACAAGCCTCCTCTCCCTCACCTTTCCCTACCCCAAACAATCTTGGGCCCAATTTTCACTTCCCTTTTCTCGATTCAAAATTTGAATCCTGCAAATTCTCCGCTCAAAAGCTGACCCTACCTTCCTGCCATAGAGATAACCTGGTGCCATGCAAAGTATATTGATCAGATACATAAAGCTGAAGCTTTGAGTCCCAACCCCACCACTTTCTAGCTACATAGCCATAGGCAAAGAACTTTCTAGTATCAATTTTCCCATATATGAAATGTAGATGGTAATATTTGGGTTCCTTCCTCAAAGAGTCTCTGCAAACTTGCTATGTCATACATATGGTAGCTATCAGGATTAGTGTTGCTTCCTCCTCTGTAAATGAGGGGCACCCTCAAAATGAAGGTCCTTGCACTTCTATCTCACAGTGTTGAGATAGAAAGACCTTCACATACTATCTGACTTCGGATTCAGTTCCATCTACCTTGTGGCCAGACCCTGAGGCCCAAGGGACCTCTCTCCACTTTTTGTCACTAAAATCTCCTATGAGAGTGGTCTCTCCCATTTTAATGTGAGCTCCTTGAGAGCAGGGATATCTATTTGTATCCCCAACATTTAGTACAGTGTTTTGTGCTAATTTTTGTGTCATTCATTCATGAATGTGTCATTTTATGTCATTCAGTCATGTCCAATTCTTCATGACCCTGTGGTCCATACCATGCTAATACTGTCTATGGGGTTTTCTTGGCAAAGATACTAGAGTAGTTTTCTGTTTCCTTCTCCAGTGGATTGAGATAAATAGAGGTGGTGACTGCCCCAACACACAGACACAGCTAATAAATATCTGAAGCCAAATTTGAACTCAAGTCTTCCTGAGTCCAATCTCCCTGCTTTATTCATTGAGCCAACTAGTTATCTCCTATATAACTCAATCATTGTTACTTAATTCATTGATTTACTTATTCAAGATGGAGATGCCTCATCCTAGCCCTTGTATCCAATTACTTGCAATGTCTTGCCAACTCTCCATGGACTATTTCCACTCACAAGGCTACCACTCTAATTCTAAGTCACTCTAATGTAGTGGGATGAAATGCTAGACCACTGCTTCTGGGATATTACATTGGTAGTTGTGTGGAGGATGGAATGGAGAGGGCCATGTCTTTATCGCCCCTCACCTGAACTACTACAACAGCCTCCCTATGGATCATCCTACATTCAATCTATTCCTGGTACTTGAATGGTAAAGCCAACGTGCTGTGGCAAGGCAGGAGTCTTTGTTGCTTCCACTATCCCTGAGCCCTTACTATTCCTCTGCTAAAGTTTTTTCATTTGTGAAATGAGAATAACGATACCTCCAAAAAAGAACCAACTTCATGGAGTTATTGGAAGGATAAATGGTGGTAGAGCTGGGAGAGTGCTCTGGAATGTTAAAGGCACCATCTATGTAAGGATAAAAGAGATATTATATTCTCAGTTTACAGAAAAAGACAAATGATCTTGTGTGTTCTACAATTCCAAGTCAGACTGAAACTGTCAGGACATAAATCAAAGTTTTGTTTTTTTTCCTAATGCCTGCCTGTGTCCTACCTATTCAACTAGGTAGATAAAATGTCCTTCCTGCCATGTGGAAAGAAATATGACTCATCTAACTTTCAGAGACTCATAGAATATCTGAATCTGAACTGGAGTCTTTGGTGGCCATTTAGTCTAAGTATACTGTAGTTCAGTCATTTCAGTTCTGCCTGACTTTTTGGGACCCCATTTGGAGTTTTCTTAGCAAAGACACTGGGGTGGTTTATAATTTCCTTCTACAGCTCATTTTACAGATGAGGAAACTGAGGCAAAAGGGGTTAAGTGACTTGTCCAGGGTCACATAGCTAGTAAGTGTCTAAGGCTAGATCTAAACTCAGGACATGTGCCTTCCTTACTTCAGGTCCAGCACCATGGACCAACTAGTCTAGATATACATGAAAAAACCTACTCTGAAAAGAGATTTCTTAAAGGTATTAATTTTTCCGGTATCATCAGCATTAACATGAGTGACATTGGATCATATCACCTTGGATTTAAAACTGGAAGGGACTTTGAGGCCAATGAGTTCCTCTTTCTTTTTTTAGAGATGAGGAAACTGAGGCCCGAGAAAGGAAGTGACTTGCCCAAGGTCACACAGCTAAAAAGTAACTGGCTCTGTGTTCCTGACTCCAAGTCCAGCCATATTCTATACTCTGTGTCAACTAGCTAGAAGAGGAGAAAAAAATATTGTTTTGAAGTTCTTGTCTTTTGTGACTAGTCATAGGATCTAGAGATTGAGAATATCTTGGAAATAATTTGGTTCTTCCCACTCAATTTAAAGATAAGGAGACTGAGGTCTAGAATGGTGAAATAAATTGGCCACAGTCCTAAAGTTAGTAGTTGCCAGAACCGTAGTCCCTCCTTTGACTCTAAGTCAGTGTGACTTCTGGAGCCATAATAAGTAGTTATTATGCCTGATGTAAGTCAAGACAGCAGCAGAGGAGATGACAGAACAACAGGTTCACTCAGGGTGTGACCTCTGGAGGAGAAGGAAGTAGACTTAAAGCAATTGAAGTTTATAAACTTTTGAAGGCAAAGAAATGCCCTTTGGATGAGGTCATCATTGCCCTAGCATAGAAGCAGAGAAAACAAGGGAGAAGTACCCCAAGGTGATGTTCTTAGCACTCTCTAAGTTGTCTGCCTTGGAGCCAAGCCCCACTGTCTCACCTTTGTTACACTTTTGGTTCATTTCACTATGTAAGATTCCAGATAAAGAGCTGGAAAGCAAATCATAGGTTGTTTAGTACCCTTTTCATGTAACAAATAAGGTAATAAAACCAAGAGAGGTTAGGTAGATAGGTGGCTCAGTGGCCAGAGTGCTGCATCTTCAGTCAGAAAGATCTGAGTTCAAATCCAGCTGCAGGCATTTACTAAATGAGTGATCCAAGTAAGGCCCTTGACCTCTGTTTCTTCAACTTTCAAAATGAGAATGACACCTACCTCCTCCAGTTGTTTTGACAATCAAATGAGATCATACTTGTAGAGCACTTTACAAACCTTAAAAGCACTCTTTAAATGCTAGATTATCATGAATATTATATGGCAAGCTACTTGCCTGAAGTCATGCATGTAATTCAGAAGCAGAGGTAACATTGGAACTCAGTTCCCGAGTCCAAATCCAGCACAATTTCCAGTATACTAAATTGCCTTCAACTAGACAATGGTCAAATTCTTATGTAGCTCCAGTTTTCAATGAAAAAGGTATTAAAACAACCTCCTCCCCTCTCTAGACACGCCCCTCTGACCCACCCAACGGGGTTTCTCTTGGCTTACCTGTTTGGTTGATGTCTTGCTCCAAGTTTCCATAAGCAGTGATGCTATCAGCAAAGGCAACAATTGAAAATCAAAAGACGAATCAAAATAAATGACGCTGAATTTATTTTTAACTAAACTGACAACATGATGACAAGTCCACATGTGGACTTCAAATAGTGTCAGCAGAGACAAAATGCATTATTTCTATTTTGAACCACATTTAATTTACTACTTAAGCTCTGAAGTTCAGCAATCATAGTAGAGTCATTTATAAATCACTGAAAAACCTTTCCCCCTACTCTGACTTTGAGTGAGAATTAAGAAATAGCTCAGATCTGGCAGGATGGTGCAGTGGTTTAGAGGCAGAGGAAACAGCACCATGAGCAACAACTCACTTGTAATTTATTCTCTTAAAGAGTTACCTGGGGCCCCCAGGCAATTCTCTGAAGGGTTCAATGGCTTCCTAGGATCACAGAGTCCGTGTGGAGAACCCAGGCCTCTGTACCCCACTATGTTTCACATGCTGCGATCAAGGACTTTATAGTGGGGAACCCAATAAGTCACTGGTTCTTAACCTGGGCTCCATGACTCTTTAAAAATATATATGTGTATGTATGTATATATAATATGTATACACCCACACAGAGAGAAAGAGCGAAACAGAGAGACAGAGAGGGAGAGAGAAAGAGAGAGAGAGAGACAGAGAGAGAGACAGAGACAGAGATCACATACTGTGATCAAGGACTTTATAGTGGGGAACCCAGTAAGCCACTGGTTCTTAACCTGGGCTCCATGACCCTTTAAATATACGTGTGTGTATGTATATGTATATATATATATATATATATAAACACATTCAGAGAGAGAACTTTTTCAATTGGTTTCTTGTATTTCTATGTATTTTATTTTATTTATTTAATAAACTACTTCAGGAAGGGGTCCCTAGGTTTTACCAGATTGACAGAGGGATCCAAGACACCCAAAAAACAGTTAAGAACCCCTGTAACTGGCAGAATGGTATTATTAAAGGTATATAAATGAGGCCAGTCTCTCTAAGGACAAATCAGGTTTAAACCTAAAACAATGTCTCCCCCGAGCCCCCTTCCCAAGTGGGTAGGACTGCATATCTTTAACTCTCAATCATGGAAGACCCCAATGTATCTATAGCAAGTACAGAAAGAAACACTTACAAGAAACCCGAGTCCAACCACTGCTGTATACTTTCTTGTCTAGAATTCTCTAGAAAGGAGAGAGAAATGAACAAAACAGTTAGCCCCCAATTCCAGCAAGAGCAAAACTGAGAATTTCCCCCGTCCTTGAGCCCTTCGGCAACAGCTGTATTTTTATTCTCTTTCCAACATATTTCATCTTATTTTTCTGTAAACATATTAAATATTTCCCCCCAATACCCAAACCCTCACGTTTGCTGGAGCCAACCTTTCCTGGGAACGGAATGCAAACTGGCAAAGGAAGGCGTGTGTCTTGCAGAGGAAAAAAAGTTCCAAAATAAATAAATAAATAAAGCAGGGCATGGATCCTGGAATCAAGGAGGAAGTTCAAGTTCATTTCAGATTACCTGGCACCAGCACAAAGATAGAAAAAGCATAAGGGCCTTTTGTGTTTTGCCTTTGCAATATAAATTATGGACCTTGCCTTCCCCACCCTAAGTCTATGCCTACATCATAAGGACATTTACTTAAGGCACCTTGCCAGCCGTGTTTATTTGCAAACCACTCTCTGCCAGGCCCTCAGCCCCATTTGCATTTACTCCAGGGACAAAAGGTGATCACTTTAGCTGCCTGGTAATTGCAAAACCTGCAGTGACACCCCAGATGTCAAGTCAGGTCTCTCCTTCAGAAGGAAGCTCGCCATAGCTTGAGCTAATGAGCAGGTGGCCCAAAGGATAGGATTGGGAAAGGAGGATCTCTCCTGTTCAATATTTGTCTCTGCTCTGGTTGCCTACCAGCTGCTGAATTGGTTTGCTAAGGCTCCCTCCTGCCAAATGCTACTTGCTTTCACTCCTTAGGAAGGGTGTTGAAAGACTGTCAGACTGGAGAGGATCCTGCCTGTCTCCCAAGGAGGTATTGGGAGTGGGCTGATTTAAGCAGAAACCCCCAAGTGTCTATTCCTTGTAAAGAAAAGAAAATGTACTATATTATTTTTGTCAACAACTTTTCTGTGTCTGCTATGTGCCCACTATTGCATTAAAAACTCCGTCACTTCCTTCTACTTGTGTGGTCTTGTACAGGTCAGTTAAGCACTGCAGACCTTGGTTCCCTCGTCTATAAAGTAAAAGGTATGACTAGATTGCCACCAGCGTCCTTTCCAGTTGTGAGTCCATGATTCCAGGTTCCTAGAAATTTGGAAGAGGCATTCAGAGCCGCACTCAGTGAGTGCTGTGCTCATTGGCCCTCTCTCAGCACCTGGAGCCTTAAACGCCCATCTCTTTTACAGTGTAGGCATAGTTCCAGGAAGGTGGATTCCTTCTGGAGCAACAGAGGAAAATCCTCCCCCCCAAAAAACCTTACTGCCAATCTTAGCAAAGGAGCCTGGGAAAATCTGGCACCATCTCATCTACACCCTCCTTCTAGTGATCTCAGGGTCAGGGCTCACCTGTTTCTGGGATGGGAGAATCCTGGCTTTCCTCCCTGGGAGGTGGGGGCTGCTGCTCATCAAGGGGAACCCAAGCCTTCTTAGTGGAGAGCAGGATCTCTCTCTTCTTCTTTTTGAAGCTGTGGGACATCCTGAGGCCACTAGATTCTTCTGCCATCTCAGGGGAGTAGAAAGGCCAAGTCACAATAATCGGAACACTGAAGCAAATAAAGCAAGCCAACTTTGAGGACTGGCTGGGGCTGTGGGGAGCACACAGAGTCCTTGCCCACAAAGAAACCAATCCAGCTTTGCCAGCTTACCCTGCCCACCTGGCAGCCAGGCTCTCAGACATAAGACAGTAATCCAGCCTTAAGCTAGCAACAAGGCAGGAGCTGGACAGCAGGCCTGGGAGCCACCATGGCCAAGCTGGGTCTGCTGCAGAGTTTGTGTCAGGGGAGAGGTCCGGTGGGTCACATTAAAGAGGACATCTTGGCCGTGATCTATGTATTTTAATTTTTTCAAAGCCTTTTCCATACAGTATCTCATCTGCTCATCACAACATCCCTAGGAGATAGATGTTGTTAAAACTGAGACCACCAGTCACATACCTACTTAGTGTTTGAGATAAGATTTGAACTCAGTCCTTCCTGATTCCTAATCTAATGCTCTTATCTACTGTACCCCCTAGCTGTCTATGGTGCCTGGACTGAAATCCTGAGAGGTAGCCAAGGGTATTGGAGAGGGTGCTGGGTGCAGAGGCAAAAAAATCTGAGTTCAAATTATGCAACAAGCATTTCTTAAGTGTGTTCTGTTTGCTGGGCTAGGCACCGGCAAGAAAAAGACAAGGGAACCAATACCTGACCTCAAGGATCTTCCATCCTAATAGGGAGATGATATGACTACATGACTGTATACCCAGAAAAGACACAAATGAATACCAGGCATCTGGGTAGGGGCACTAGCGGTTGGCAGGACCATAGAATGCTTTTCCTGTAGAAGATGGCACCAGCTAAGTCTTAAAGGAAATCCAAGAGGAATTCTAAGAGGCAAAGGCAAGGAGACAATCCCACCTCCAACACTAGCTGTATGACCTGGGCAAGTCATGTAACATCTCTCACTCTCAGTTTCCTCCTCTGTCAAATGGGGATAACCATAGTACTAACCAAATAGGGTCATTAGGAGAACAGGAGATAGCAGGAATATAAAGAATTCTACAAAACTTTAAAATGTTATACAAATGTGAGCTGATATTGTTAACTCCTCTGACCCTGTTCTACCAACATACCACTTCTGCCCCTACACTGCAATGGTCAAATAATTTCATACTCAATTTTACAGATTCTACCCCAAAGGCAAAAACAAGACTTTTGAATGAAAAGATTTGCAGATCTGTATTTAGGTGATTTTAGGTGAATCAAAATGTTTTTATTAAGTGATCTATGCAATCGACCCTAGCTTGGTTCTTGGGAGTCTAATTCATGTGTGAATCAGTTACTTGCACTCTGCTCTGAGGCCACAGATCATTTCATTAGGCCACATCACATCACAGATCACAACAGAAAGAGCCCTGGGTTTGCAGTCACATCATCTGGATGCCATTTCTGGTCCTTGTATTTACTTCCCTGTGTGAGTTTAGTTGGTCTTAATGATCTGAACGGTCCCTTCCAGCTATTTGATCCTTACATTTGTAGAAGGAGGTCTTCAATTTATCTCATAGAACATTTGTGGGGGAAATAGGAGGGTATAGAAATGAAACTACACAGGAAAGGAAGCAAATAAGTTGATCATGGATTTGAGTTGAAAGGAACCAAAGAAACTGAACCCCAGAAGGGTGAGGCACTGGTCCAAGGTCACACTAGAAGTGAGCTAACAAAGCTAATGGTTGGCTCCTCTTGAGCCCTGGGCTTGGGGGTGGCTGTGAACTAGTGAAAACCAATGGAGAGCACAGTGAGAGGTAAGGGTGGTGGATATCAGCTGATGGTCTCTGTCCAGGGTTCTTATGTCTCTAACCTTGGACAAGGGAGCTGCAACATAGCATATAGGTCCATTGGTTCACTAAGACATGGTGAGCAAATGTCCCCCAAAAGAGGACAGCAATATCCACAACATTACAACAAAACACATATGTTAATAATTAATAATCCTAGTATATACATAAATGCCTGGAGCATAGTAGAGGCTTAATAAAGGCATCTTGACTTGACCAGTAATTACTTGCATTAGTACAGCATACTACAGTTTTTAAATGACCTTCAGCTGATCCTCATAAGGATGAGCCAGTAGCATTCTTCTACACTTGGAGATGAAAGAGACTTCAAAGGTTGCAGTATCATGTAAATAACACATTGCATTTGTAGGAAGCCAGGATCTGAGTTCAAATCCTGATTCTGAAATTTACTGCCTTGGTCAAGTTTTTTCACTACCCTGGGCCTGTTCCCCCTCTGCAAATAAAGGATGAATTAGCTGCCCTCTGTGATCCTTTGGATCTCTGAATTTTAGTCCAAAGGCCTCATGGGACAGATTATAGATCGAGTAGTGCATAGGACCTTAGACACCCTCTAGGTCAACTGTCTCATTTAAGAAAAGGAAACTGAGCCTGGAGAGATCTGTTTACACAGCCTAAGGCTACAGAATTTATGTGTCAGAATCCAGGCTTCAACTCAGTTTCTCTGACGCTAAATCTAGAACCTAATTTATGTGGTCCCTTTTAGCTCTAAATTCAGGATCCTGCTTCAACAAGTTCGTTGTAAAGAATCAAATGTGTCATAAACTCAGTTCCTCCTAGGACAAATCCAGCATTTTTCTACTTTGCCACCATGACTTCCAAGAAATATATCCCCATTATATGAATGAGGAAACTGAGGAGTAGTGATGTAATATGAGCTGTCCAAAACTGTGAAACCCAGATTTCTTTGCTATATGCTCAACTTTAGTGCTCTTTATTCCAGTAAGAAATAAAGGGGAGCCTTTGTTTAAGTTATGGAGCAGGGAAAGGGCAGAAGACAGGTGCAGGGACAGTTCCCAGCAGCCCTATCACCTTCCCTACTCTTAGCTCTGGGAAACAGTCTTCTTGCCCTGCCCCACCCTTCTCTTGCCCACTCCTTTTCCTTTCTGCTCAGCAGTAACTCTATCCAGCCACACAATGGTCCTTGGCCCAATGCCAGCATTTCACAGCCACTGAGAATGTGTTCTCTGTTTGATCTGTTTTATTTGCCCATAAACCAGAAACCGGGCCTGCCAACCAAAGCTGGAAGCCTTGCTGAAGCAAAGGGCCTAGGACATGCTGGAGAGAAAAGAAAGATGCTTTTGTTCTCTCTCTTTCAGCGGCCTTTGCTCCAGGGAGGAGATCAACCTCCTGAAGGTTTACTGCTTTTTGTTACCTCAGTTTACCTGCCCTCCTGGTGTTCCAACCACATGGGACTGCTGGGATGGAAAGGCAAGGTGAAAACCATAGAGAACCTTTTCCAGAGGATTATGGATTTCCAGCTGGAAGGGATCTCAAAGGCCTGATACTCTGACCTCCCCAAGGTCACACATCAGATCATAGACTTAGGGAAGGAAAGGATCTTAAAGATTACCAGTTACACCTTTTATGCTAATCAGAATTAATAACAATAACTCTACCAATAAGTATCATAATATAGTACTTTAAAGTGTACTGAGAACATTATAGACACCATCTCACTGAATCCTCACAACGACTCAGCAAGGCTGAGCGAGGCCAAGGTTCACCCAGATAGAAGTAACAGTAACAGAGCACCTGGAGCTTTGCATCACGTTCTCTCTCTGGGTCCTCACAACTGCTAAGAGGGAAGTGCTATTATTGCCTTGATTTTACAGATGAGGAAACTGAGGCAGATAGCTGGGAAGTGATTTACCAGAGTTGGGCAGTTGCCAGGTCTTCCTGACCCCAAGGCCAGCATTGTCTTTATTAAAGGACTATGCTTTTATGTATTCTAGGGATGGGGAGTTCTTCATTGGCATCAAGGGCTAAGCGGGAACCAGGTAGCTTCAGCCATTTCACAGTTTCCCTAATTCCTGCCTTCCTTCACATTCTTTCCTTGGATGAGAAGGCACCGATCCTTTCTTTGTGTCCATCAAATTCCACTCCTCCTTCCAAGCCAAAAAAAATCAGAATCTCCTTCAAGACTTAGCTCCAACCCAACCTTCCTCTAATCCTTTGCCAGTCCACCAAGATGCTGTTCCATTGCTCTGAGGTTACACTTCGGCTCTTCTGTACATATCTTATAAGGATCCAGTTCTTATGTCTTCTCCATTGAAATGCGGACTCCATGATAACAGGAACAGTTTCTGCCTTTCTTTGTACTCTCAAAACTTAGCAGAGTGCCTCACCCAGAGTCAACACTTAATAAATGCTAATTGATTGACAGTTGGAGAAGGTCCCTGGGGTCATTTTGTCAACCTCTACTTGAAAAAGAATCCATTGGAGAACATGCCTGGCAAGTCATCTCTCAGATTCTGAATGAAGACCTCCTATGATAGAGACACAAACCACCTCCTGATGCATCCTGGTCATTTCTGATCAGAGCTGCTCCTCAGGCAGTTTCCATTGCCCAAATGCTCTTCTTCCATCAGGCCCAAATTTGCCTCACTGGCTGCTGGTGCTGCTCTCAGGGGTCAAGCAGAATGATTCAGGGGTGGGCAACCTGCAACCTGGAGTCACATGTGACTTGAAGTCACAACTTCCCCACCCCTAGTCTAATCATTCAACTATCATCTCTCTGCTCTGGAACCACCCTAAGCCACTCAATTTTTCAAGGAGGAAATTGAGACCAGAGAGATTTAATGTCACACAGCCCAAGGCTAAATAGCTAGTAAATGGCAGAATCTGGATTTGAACCCAGGTTTCCAGCTCTAAATCCAGTTTCATGGCCTTTTGCAGCTCTAAATTCTAGATCCTACTTATACATGTTTGTAAAGCATCAAACATATTGTGTACTCAGCTTCTCTGATGGCACACCTGGCAACTTTCTCACTTTGCCACTATGATTTCCAAGAAATATCATCCCCATTTTATAAACGAAGAAACTGAGGAGAAGTGAAGTGATATGAGTTGCCCATAAATCCACAGCTAGTAAACTGTGAAGCCTGCCTTTCTTTGCAATATATTCAGCTTTAGAGGTATTTATTCTAACAAGAGATAATAGGGGGATGGTAGTGGAAAGGTTATTGGGAAGTGGCCAAAATATTTGTAAAAATCAGTATTATAAAAACTACATTTGAGAAAGATGATTTAAATATGCAATAATGAATTAATTAATGCAAATGCCAGAGACCCCAACACTACACTGCTCTGATATAGATGAGCAATAGGGTTTAGACAGTTTAAAGGGGAGATCTAATTAATTGGAATTACGGTAAAACTTTACCCAGCTAAGCATCCTTCAAGGACACAATTTTTGGAAGGGGGCTGAGGAAATCAAAGGCTGAAGGTGAGACAACAAGCCCATTTCTGCTCCCATTCCCCTTACTCAAGGCCTCTACACATTCTGTACAATTTGCTTTCTGAGTCCATGAAGCAAAAGCAAACCCTTGCGAAAATAAACTGTTCTGCCAACAGCCTGGTCAAAAGGAACAAGCCTTCTGTGTGGATTTGTTCTGTAGGTGGCTGCCTCTGACTGTGAAATCTGCAAAGCACCACCCCACCTGGCACTGAAAAGACAGCTCTAGTCCTAAATGAAAAACATCACTGGCCTTTGAGTTCTCCTACTGTGCTGGGGACAACTGCTTTACCAAGAGTAGAGAAGACTCCATGTAGACTCCTAGAATCTGAAGCTAAAATGGGGTTAGGTTCCCACCTGAACCCTAGCTCCCATCCATTTTGGCATCTTGCTTCCTAAGAAGCTAGGTGGTGTAGTGGATAGAGAGTTGGACTTAGGCTTAAAAAGATCTGAGTACAAATCCTACTTCAGATACTCTCTGCTTATGTGATCATGGGCAAGTCACTAAGTATCTCAGCTTTCTCCCCATTTATAAAATGAGGACAATGATAGCGCCTACCTTATACAGTTGCATTGAGGATGAAAGGAGATAAGATATGTGAAGCTCATTGGAAACCTTAATGCGCTATATGAATGCCAGCTCGTATTAATATTGTCCCACATTAAGTTCCTACTCTGGTACATTTATTTTTTCACTGTTTCCTGTCTACCTTTCCTCTCTCTTAAACCATCTTGAAAGAAAAGCTTAGCTTGATACTGGAATTGGATTTTACTGAAATGTCCCACTCATTATCCCTACTACCCATTTTTCTCCTTCCAACTTCATTTTCTCAAACTGTATT
The DNA here is from genome assembly GCA_028658325.1 of Potorous gilbertii. NCBI lineage: Eukaryota > Metazoa > Chordata > Mammalia > Diprotodontia > Potoroidae > Potorous > Potorous gilbertii. The sequence continues at coordinate 150,820 of JAQQSK010001933.1, forward strand.
TGTTGCTTCAAAAAATCTACCAGATTTAGCAGTTTAGCAGCCCTGATTGGGAAATCCAAGGGGAAAAAAATCACAGTAAATTATTTTCTTACCCAGGTCAATGTAGAGAGACAGAAAGGTCTGTACACACCTAGGACCACATCCAGTCAGGAATAACTTAATGGAGGATTCTAGTGAAGGGAGAGGCAATGCACGAAGGCAAGAAGTCTCTAGTCTCAAATCCAGAAGAGAGGCATCTCAACATTTGTAAAGCGTAGAAATAGGTGTTAACTGCCAGCTAACCACCAGTTCCAGGTCACATATTCAGGACTGAATGAGGACTTAGACTTAAGGGTGGCATTCTAGGGGTGGAGTGTTTATGGGACCTAGGCTATTTACCAAGCAAAGAGTAAGTTTAGAAAAAAAACAGAAACTATGTGACTTTGATGCCAAAAGTAGAGTCAGGTTTCCATACTCCCAGGTCCCTCAGAAACTTATAGCAGAATAACAAGAAGAGAATCCCAGACCAAGGTGAACCTAAAGTTCTCTCACCCTGAAACCAGCTGAGTTTTCCAGACAGTTGATAGTGGCTGAGACCAGAAGTCTACTGGAATAAGCAAACAGAAAAGGAATCATATAATTATAACCTATTACAGTGACAGAAACACTTAAGATACAAATTCAGTCTCCAAAAATCTGTAAGCAAAGTCTCAAAGAAAAATATAACTTGAACACAAGTTCAACTAGAATTCCTAGAAGAAATCAAGCATTTTCAATACTTTAAAATGTAATTATGAATGAAATGGGAATGCTAGAAGAAACTGGGAGTAGAGATGGGGGTTTTCAAAGAAAGAATTAGAAAGGGAATTAAAAGCTTGGCACATGAAATACAAAACCTTTCCCAAGAAACAAATTCCTTGAAAATTAAGATGGAAAAATTGAAACTATCACCCTATGAGACAACAAGAAATCTTAATACAAATTCAAAAGACTGGAAAAAAAGAGGAGAAAATGTGAAATATTAGAAAAACAACTAACCTGGAAGATAGATTGAGGAGTGATCATTTGAGAATAATTGGATTACTATTTAAGTTATTTAATCACGAATTATTGAAAACCAAGAAACTTCCAAGATCTCTAGAACCAAAGGGCATAATGGAAATAAAAACAATCCTCCAGTTACTTCCTGAAAGAAATCCCAAGAAGAAAATTCTCAGGAACATAATAGCCAAAATCTAGAGCTTCCAGTTCAAATTAAAAAAAAAAAATACTGTATTCAACAAGTAGGAAAGAATTAAAACACCAAAGAGTCATAGATACAATCATACACATTTTGGTAGCTATCCCTATAAAGGAGCAAACATCTTGGAATATTATATTACAAAAGGCAAAGAATATAGGTTTACAATAAAAAAAATGCATCCAGCAAAACTGTGTATAATCCTGGTAGCATGTGGGGGAAAAGGGGGGAGAGGAGATTGGCCTTTAACAGAGTTGCTAAACTCAAAGCTTGAACATGAAACTTGGCAGAGTGCCTCCAGATGTAATTGGGAAATAGTTAACAAAATAAATATACAATATAAATATTGTCAATTTTTTTTGTTTTCTATGTCAATATATAGTCTACAGGGATCAGTTTCTATTTGACTTTGATACTATTGAAGAAAAGGATTTTCAGTCATTCCTCATGAAAATACTAGAGCCACACAGAAACTTTGAAGTACAAACACAGGAACCAAGAGAAACATAAAAGGGTAGACATGAATGAAATGAGCATTCATAAGAGACTAAACAATGTTGAAGCATTTACATTTTAAAACAGGGAGATGATACAAGTGTCCTCTCAGAACCCTATCAGCATTAGGGATCATAGAAAGAATTATTAGACATAGGGCCTGGGAGAAGTTCTATTGTGTTTTTATTGTCTTAAAAGAATAAAAAAAGGTAGGAGCAATAGAAAGTAATATTTTTATTGAAAAAATAAAATTTGATTAAAAAAATAAATGAAGGAAATAGGAGAGTAATTTTTAGACTAGCATAGAACAGATTAACATGATTGACCATGAAGATGATGGGAGAAGATAGTTTTTTTTTTTAAAGCAATCATTTAAACAATTAAAGCTAATTAACTCCTAAGCAGGCACAATAAGAGATGTCTCCATGCACTTTGATCTTGGAGTCAGGGAGCTTTGGCCCCTGGGAGCCTAGTCAAAAACTAGAGCAAAGTGGAATTCATCAACCTTGAAGAAAAGTCTGGGAGGCAAAGGCCGAGGTAAGATTGACTGAAGTTTGGCATATACCTTTACCTTCTAGGGCACCAGGTGGGCAGTATGAAACTAGTACAAAAAAGTTCTAAATTGAAGGGAAAAACAACCACCCATCAAAATTTTGGTTCCTTCAATCAATCATGATAAAAGCGTCATTTAAAAACATCTGCCCATTATTCAAGTCACTAAACCTATTTCCTCATGTGCAAAATAAAGGGAGTATTTCCAAATGTGAGTCATTCTCTCCTCCAACGCTGCCACCACTCTAGTTCAGGCCCTCATTACCTCATGCCTAGATTATTGCAATAGATATTGGTGGATCTGCATGCCTCAAGTCTCTCCCCACTCTAACTCATGCTCCATGAAGCCACTAAAGTAAATCTACACACTAACCTACACCAACCAACCAACTCAATATACTCCAGTGGTTTCCTGTTGCCTCCAAGATCAAATACAAAATGCTCTGTTTGACATTCAAATCCCTTTATAACATTCTTCTCCGACCTTTCCAGTCACTTAACTCCCAAATATATACCCTTCAATTTGGTGACACTGCCCTGTAGCTGTTCTACAAACATGACACTCTATCGCTGAACTCAGGCATTTTCTCTCACTATTTCCCATGCTTGAAATTTTCTCCCTCCTTCACTCTACCTACTGCCTTTCTGGGTTCTCTTATATCTCAACTAAAATTCCACCTCTTACAGGAAATATTCCTCAACCTCTCTTAATTCCCTCTGTTTATTATTTCCTGTATATCATATATATAACTTGCTTTGTATATATTTGTTTGTGGAATTGTCTCCCCCATTAGATTGTAAGCCCCTTGAGGGCAGTGACTTGTCTTTTGCCCTTTTTTGTATCCCCAGCACTTAGCACTATGGCTGGCACAAAGTAGGTACTTAATAAATTGATTGATTGATTTGAAGTCCTTCTAGTTTTAACTCTCTGATCCTACAAGTTATAAAATGTAAAATGGTACCCCAGCTGAGATGTCCATTTAAGAAAAAAAATAAAAGATCTTCAGTAGATTGTGCAATCCTAATGGATGGATTTTTTCTGAACCTCCAGATCTTCTTGGATAGCTATTGAGACCCATGGCCAGAGACTCCAGTTTGCAGGAATTATATGGCATTTGCATAATTTTCTGGTGTTCATTTCAGGAGAAATGATTTAAATTTCAGCTGCTGTTATCTTTACTCATTCATTCTCTGGCAAGGGATTTGCCATCCTCCTCTAACATCTTTCTTTCTGAATGATGTTTTCCATGGTCTATCTAGTCAACTTTAAAACTATAAAACTGGATTGAAAATTGGGTCAAATGATTGTAGTCAAAGAATATTTATTGATATGTTAATGTCAGTCATCTTTTGAGAGCAGGGAGATGTAACAGAGTGGTCATTAAGCACAGTTGTGGAGGAATCCAGTGCCCCAGAATAGAGAGAATTAAATCCTTTCCTCAGTATGGTCCTGTGTATGATCAGTAGAACAGTCAGGCAACCAGTCTTTTCCCTCCTGTTCACAGTCATCATTCAAGGAAGCAACCCTTGTAGAAAGGAGACCTGGTCATTGCTTCTGCAAGTGCTACAGACCCTCCTCCCCACACCCACCACTCCACTGCTAACTAGCCACACCTACAGAAGATCTGAAAATAAAGTTCTGACCACCAAAGTCCTTGGAACTATCAGGTGCATCAACATCAGGATTATATATGACTTAATTAATGGAAATAATCTGAAGATACATTTGAATTGCCAGTGCATTCTTAGGACTATGAAGGCATTTCCATGTAACTTCCTGCTGACAATCTCATATGTATTGTCTTCCCTTATTTGAACATTAGTTCTTTGAGATCAGGGACTGTGTCATTTGTATTTTTTTCTCTAACACAATACAGTGTTTTGAATACAGTACATGCTTAATAAATGATTTTTTTTTCATTCTTTCTTTTAAGGAAGAGAAGTGGTTTCTATGTCTGGGTAACTGTGTCTTATGGGATATCCATGGAATCCAACCCTGATCCTGTGTTAGCCAATAATTTTTAATGGGTGACTTGGATGAAGGATCTTAAGGCCCTTGATGATCTTATGGCCCTATGATGACTTATGTCCAGGGTCATAAAATTCAAAGATCATTCAAATCTGGAAGAAAATAGCAAAGAGGATAACCAACGTGGAGAACCTGGTAGAAATCTCAAAAAATCCATACTTTAGGGGAAAATGGAAGTTCTCAGAATATAGAGGAGCAAGAAAAACTAGGCTAAATGTTGGCAAACATGCAAACCCAAGGGTCAGAAAAGGAAGAATGATTATGATGCAGCAATTTCAGGATGATTTACATTCCAGAGATTTTATTAAAATAATACTATTTTAATATTTAATAATATCATAACTCTATTTTAGGAAATAGCCAAAGTTGTATTTTCTGACTTGGCAAAAATAAGCAGGAAAATACAAGTTACAATCATCTTTTTGACCCAGACCAAAAAGAACTTAAGATTTCACATACCTGATCATATCATAGTTAAACTACAGTATCACAATGGATAGAACAGGTACTGGGCTTGTGGTTTCTTTAGTATAGAGAACTCCAAGGTGAGAAATCCTTTGCTACCAATGTAAGTCAACACTTACTTGGCATGGCCTTAGAGAGCTGACTAAAGTGCTGGGAAGTTGAATTTGCAACAAGTATGTGCCAGATGTGGTACTTCAACCTAGATCTTCCTGCCTCCAAAGTGAGCTCTCTATCACTCTGCCTGCCTCTCACATCACAATGATAAAGAATAGTGACTTGGACCCCCAGAAGCACAGAAATTACTTAACCAAAGAAGAATAATCATTAGAGACTTATCAAGGAGGATAAGGTACTGAGGTCCTGGACTCTTGTTTCTACAAAATTAAGAAGTGTAGGTCACAAGTCCTCAGTTATCTACTGAGGAAAGCTCAAAGGGCTTTGTGAAGTCAGGAGACAGACATCTTAGAGGCAAATAAACTTGGCAAAGTTTATCGAGAGACGCACCTGCTGGAAAGATTTCTTCAAACAAGAAACACATACCTCTGCCAAAAAGATAAGTATTTAAAACAACTCACACTTCTCAGATGAAGATAAGCAAGGTGCTAACAAAATAGAAGAACACTCAAAATGTTGTATGTGCTATATTTCTAAAAGTTTCATGAAGGTGTTTCAGGGGGGGAAAAGGCAACAAAATAAAACCTGTATGAGCCAAATGAGATTTTTAACCTCTAAAACAATGACAGAAAAATTTGAAAAGGGAAAGACTTAGCCAGCCAAAATTATTTATTTAAGGGAGAAGGTGGGTGTCTGAAACTGAATTTAATAAATGTAGAAAATTTCCAGTGTGGAAACTCCCTCCACCAACATACATAGTACCAACATACAAAGTTAAGAAACTTAGGGACACCAAACACACCTTGTATTTGTCAGAGAAAGTGCATGTATTACTGATACTAAGGTCAGCCCTCTATATAGGATGCTATACTTCATCTCAATAATTAGGCAATACCCTCATCTACTAATCAACATTGATGTAAATATAATAAAATACTCAAATATAGAAGAAGTAGGATATTAGAATGCTAAAAAATATCATTATCAAGTTGAATTTGTAAATGGAATTCATGTGCTATTTAAGTGACAACAAGAAAATAATATAATTAATCATATTAAGAAGAAAAAAAGAAAATATCATGATTCTACCATTAAATGCAGAGAAATTCTTCAATAAAATCTGACATTCATTTATTTAAAGTATTTTTAAAATAGAAGGCTCTTTTTATAATATGCAAGTGAGCATATACTTGAAAGCTACAAGCTAATGCTCTATACTAGTGATGCCAAACTCAAATATAGACAGGTTCCTGCAGCTGCATACTGACTTAGAAAACCACAAATTAACATTATTTGTATTTCATTATATTTTTATTAATTTTGGCAAACATTTTCCAATTACATTTTAATCTGGTTAGTACAGCACCCAGGAGTGTTGGAGGCTGAATGTGGCTGACCTGAGTTTGATGCCTCTGTTCTACCTAATGGTGAAACTTAGAAGCATTTCCATTAAGTTTCTGTATAGTAGGGTATCTGTGATCATTTCCAAAGGGGCAGGTCACAACCCTTTCATGGCTTCTCATCCTGGATCGCTTGTCCATGGTTTTCCCCAACTCCTTCCTAGGGATTTGACCCAAGGTCCTGCAGGGCTTCTGTTAGTTTTTAAGAGGCTGAATGCCTGCCATTGGAATATGCAAGCTACCTTCTCGGTTCTCTCTGGCCTACTCCAACAAGTTTTCTGTTTATTTGTCTCTCTAAACATATTCTTTATATTGCTTTCCTTTGTGTAAATTTCCACTTGTAATGCATTACAGCCAGCTCACAATCCTCCCTTTGGGTGACTCTCAATCTTAAAAGTTTGTGCTATCCTGTGACTTGCAGCCTTCTCACATCACTAAAAGAAGAATGATTTTTAAAATATGCAAAATTATATCGTTGGGAAGTTTAAAAGCCTTGTGTTAATCCCTGAAGGCAATGCAACCTGGCTTTTACCCCTTGTTCACTTCAGGGACTCATAGATTGTTCACTCAAAGTATCTATCAAGGAAAAAAACCGGTGATGTTACTATTGTCACTATAAACATGGTTGGCCACTCCCTCCAAGCTTACTTAATAATATAGGTTTAGAAATCTTGGCAACAGCAATAAAAGCTGATAAAAATGGAAGGAATAATATTTGGCAAGGAAGAAATTAAAACCTTTCTGCTTGTATCACATTCTTATGCACCTAAAAAAACCAAGACAGTCTGCAACAATAACAAATATTTAATAAACATCTAATAAAAGATATGACACAAAATAAACCCAATCATCTACTTTTCTACAAACAATTCCTAAGAATCAAGGGAAATTGATAGAAAGATAAGTACCCTTTCAATGAAGACAAAGTATATCAAAAGTGTAGGTGCAAACTTATCAAAATAGGTACCAAATAACTTTAAAGGAACTCTGACAAAAAAATCAAGAAAGTTTCAAATTTTCAGTAGAAAATTATGAGAGAAGTACAAGTAATGCCTTCTTTCCCCAAAATGTTAGTGCTTTCTTCTCCCCTCCTCCTCTCCCGCAATTAGTGAGGGTTTTCCAAGATGTCTTCGTGAAATTTTACACTACTTTAAATTTAATAATTAAATTCAATAATACATTTTCTATTTTAAATTTAATATTTCAAATTTAATGTTTTTCATTTAGTATTTAAATTTGGTGTTTTGCATGTAAAATTAATATTTAATTAAATATTTAAATTAAATATTTTATTTGATATTTAAATTTATTAATTTATTTAATAAGATTTCATAGTTTAAACCTGTACTAAGACTTTGAGACAGCTTGTATTTTATTTATCTGTGTACATGTTTCTCCTCCACTTCCCAGTAGAATGTCAGCCCCTTAGGAGCCAGGACTGGCCACATTTTCATTTTTGTAATTCCAACCTAGTACAGTCCCTGGTATAAAACAGGCACTTAAAAATGCCTAATGAATTGATTCAAACTTAATTAAATGATAGTTATCTTCAAAGCACCGGGATGCCTGTCATGTGGAAGGTTATCAGGTTTGTTAACTAAGTCCCTAACATGGCAAGTCAGCAAAAGTATGCAATGGTTGCAAAGAAACCAATTTGGGCTTGATTTCAGGAAAAAGAAAAGCTTCCTAACCATTAGATCTGCCCCAAAGTAAAACAGGCTGTCAGGAAAGTGTGAGTTTTTCAGTAAGTCTAAGATGATCCCATTGTTGAGGTATGTTGGGCTGCAAGGTCCTAATCAATTCATTTGAAAAAGGAATCTTGTAAAGCAGTCACATGAATTCTGCCTGATTCAAGCTATTTGAAGTTATATTTATGTAAAAGACAGTCATTATCTCTAGTCAAAGGAAATATGCACTGGAAACTCAAATAGCACAACCACTTCACCAAATTTATTACCCACACTCATCAAGCTTTGGCTGTAGACTGTTTTTTTGTTCATTGGTTTTGGTTTTGCTTTGTTTTTGTATGGATTGGATTAGATGTCCTTGGAGATGCTGAGCATCTCAGAAATCCTGTGGTTCTTTAAGCCTTTGCAATGAAAGGAATCCATGACAGGAGCTCCTCAAGTGAGAGGCTGTGCTCATAGTTAGAGGAAATTGAGTTGAAATACAGTGTTTCAAAGCTAACATAAATTGAATTACAGATGGAATCAATTACCAAGTAATTCCACAACCAATACACACCATTTACTCAAGAGCCCATTGATTGCTGAAACCTGGGCTATAAAGACAAATTAAACATTCCCTGTCTTCAAGGAGCTTCCATTAAAGGAGTGCATGCCTTGAGACTACCAATAGATTATAGCATAAAGTTAGGTAAAGTCATAAAAAATAAATAGAAAAATAGCTAAGCAAAAATATCGAGGAAAATCATGAAAAATGAAGGGGGACTAGCACTGCCAGATCTCATAAAAGAACTGTGAGACAATAAATCTAAAAGCTGTGTGGTGCTGGAAACAGAACAGAGAAATAGATCAATAGAACAGACTGGAGATCCCAGAAATAGAACCCAATGTATACAAATGTTAGTGTTTGATAAACCCACGCTTCACAAACATTGAGGATTGGACTCAGTGCTGGGAAAGCTGGATAACTATATGGCAGAAAGAAAATGGGTTAGAACCATAGCTTAAGCCACATATCACACAATAAGTCTACCCAGATTAGTAATTTAAACATAAAACGTAGTTTTAAAGTAAAAGAGAAAAGAATATGTTCATCTCAATTATGCAAAAGAAGAATTTTTTGTCAATTAAGAAATGAGAGAAATGTGGTCTCCATTATACACAAATAAAATGATTTTACAAAAATATAAATGCTACAAATATATTAGGAAAATATTTTCAAAATCTGTAAGGAACCGATAAATATCTTAAAGTACTGACTAGACAATGGATAAAGGGTCACAAGACACAAGCAGTCAATTTTGAAAATACAAATGCTTAATAAACACATACAAGAATGCTCAGAATTTTTGAAGCATTAAAAATAAAATGAACTATGCTTCAGGTAATGCCTCAAAAGCAAGAGCTGCCCCCATGATTTCATATAAGACAATAAGAAAAATTGATCCTATAAAGAGAGAGATCATAGATGAAAATGAATACCATATTTCATGAAACTGGATTAGTATTAACTATGTATAAATCAAATAGTATACCATCTAGGTACTTAAAGGGAAAGCTAATTGAAATTCAAAAAGACCTTCCCAGACCGTTAGAGGCAACTGTAATTTCAATGTCTTTCTTCAAGAATTTGACCATCTAATAGAAAGATAAACGAAAAGGAATTTATTGTGTTTTACTTTCCAATTAATCAAACATCTCCATATACTTATCACAAAGAAAATCAGCTAATCAAAATCAACTGATAACTTGAACGTAATCTGACTGTCGACAGCCTACGATCCTCAAGTTTTAATTTCCCTTTACAGGGAAGGTGAGTTTGATCACCTGTTTTCTAGAACCAAATTTGATCATCATATTCAATACATTTTATTAGGTCCTTTTTTTCAGTCATTGCTCAGTCATATCTCAATCTTTCTGACCCCATGTGAGGTTTTCTTGTCAGAAATACTAGACTGATTTATCATTTCCTTCTACGGCTTATTTTACAGATGAGGAAACTGAGGCAAGCAGAGTTTAAATGATTTGCCTATGATCAGACAGATAGTAAGTGTCGGAGACTGGATTTGAACTCAGGAAGAGGAGTCTTCCTGACTCCAGATTGGGCATTTTATTCACAGTATATGACTGTAGTCATATACTGATTGCCTGGTTCTGCTTTCCTTGCTCTTAATAATTATAGCCCCATGTCCCTTTGAATTCCTCATAGGGTGGTGAACAGATGAAATCCTGATAATGGATGTCCAAGGTGGTCATCTATGAATCCAGAAAATCTTCATGTTAAAGTGGCTGATTGCTTTGCCCATCAACAACACCTGTTCCTGGTCACCATCATGACTGCCAAAGGTACAGCATCCTTAGCAACTTTGTGCTGGGTTCTGGGAGGCAAATAAAGGACCTCTGCTCTCGAAGATTCCCTAATATTCAGAGAAGAGCAAATCAAGGGTGTATTCAAACTCCCTTATATACTCAATACATTGACAAAAACAAAAAGATAAAAATCCAGTGTTGGTGTGGTTATGAGGAAATAGGCATTCAATGCGTGGCTGAAGGGACCATGAACTGGTGTAGATAATTTAGGAGAAAATTTCAGATTACAAGAAGAGCTCTCAAACTGACCACATCTTAACTCATCTATTTTGGCCAAAGACATAGCCCTAAAAATAGTATGCAAAGGCCAGAGGGCCTATGTGTGAAGAACTATTTATGGCTGCTGTTTATAAGAGGCAAGAATGGAAACGATCCATAGGTCCAATATTTGGAGATGATTAAATAAATATAATATATATATAAGAATATTGTAGTCTCATAAAACAATAAACATAAAGCATGTTGCCAAGAGTAATCAGTAGAAGTAACAGTGTGGGTACATTGACTATACCCAGGGAGAGGGCAGGAGGAGGAAAAGTGATGGAGACAAAAGGAAGAAGAAAGCAGCAATGGAAGAAAGAGAAGAGAGAGATGAAAGGAAGGTAAAAGGAGAACATGAGATGGAAAGGAGGGAAGAAAATAAAGCAGAAGGTGGAACTTGAGCCTCAGGAAGACTTGGAAACAGACACAGACCAAAACCAAAATCTCTTTTGCTTTTTAAATTCATTTGCTTCTGCCTTAACAAATAATGGAATATTTATATCATATTTTACCACTTATCTTATCCAATTTTTTGAGGAAAACAAAACAACCAAGACCCTAAGCTCACTCTCAGTCAGTCAGATTTCAGGGGGCATTGAAGGTGATGAAGTATCTAGAGAGAACTCCAAATCCTGCTGTTCTCTGCCTTGGTCTCACCCCTAGTGGAGCATCATGTCCCATCCTGGATGTCACATTTTTCAGAAGGATATTAATAAGCTGGAGAGCATCTAAGAAGGGCAAGCAGGAGGGTGAGGGACTCTAAGACCAGAATGTACAAGGCTCACCTGATAGGAAAAATAAACCAACAGAAGTGTGGAGCTTGGAGAAGGGAAGATTCAGGGATGACATGAATTCCAGCTGCCTATGTGTATCGAAAGGGCTGCCACATGGAGGAAGGACTAAACTGGTCCTCCTTGGCTCCAAAAGGAGTTATTTTCTCCAGCCATTCCTTCTCCACCTCCTTCTCTTCCCTGGCTCCCAACTCTCCAGATTTTCTCCCTGGCACTATGTATACAATGTCACCTTCTGTTTTAACCAGCTCATCCCTTTCATCAGTTTCTGGTTGGTTCATAGTAAGGCTTGCTTCTCTGGAATTCCTGATCTTTCCTCTTAGACAGAAATGCAACATTCTTCTTCTGAAGTCTTTGCCTCCCCTGTTAGCTAGAGGTTTGGTTTACTCACCTTATGACTTGGAGCAAGTTCTATATCTTCCTAGGATCCTAGCATTTAAAACTGGAAAGAACCTTTGAAATTCAAACCATTAAATAAATGAAGAAATGGAGGCCCAGAGGTACTACATGACTTGACCAAGGTCATACAGATATTGAGTAGCAAAGACAGAATTTAAACCCAGGGTCTGACATCAAATTTAGTGCTTTTCTCATTATACTTCAACTTACTATTTCCTTATCTATGTATCTATATGCAAATACATACACATACATACTTACATACCTATGCCTGTGTATACAGCCAAAAAATATCTAATAGTTTTCCATGGACAACCATAATCGGTCCTCTCTGACTAAAATGTATTATAAGAGCAGGGCCTTCCTCCATCTCCAAACGCTGTCACAGAGTCTCATAGGTGAGCTTGGCTACTAATGATTCATACAAGTTGTAGCAGATAACATCTGACCATCAACTTTTCAGCATTACCTGTTTCATACTTGTACACTCTGTGTGGAGATGCTTAGTGATCAGACTGTAAGCACTGTCCCATGTATATATCATAGTGGTCAACAGGAATGGGGGCTCCAAGTGTCTCCAAGTTTGTACTCCTTTCTCCCCTTGTCTACTGTCATCTTGTGGCATAGCTCTAGGAATGAGTTTCCCAAACTCCACTTATGAACATTCACTGTCTGCCTTAGACCATTCAAAAGCCCCTTTTCCTCTTGGGTCACTCCAAAAATACATTAGTAAGCATTGTTTCAACAACCATCACTTTTGACTTTCAAGTGCAGAGCCATGACTTGGAATTCCAACATCTAGGACTAATTCAGTTGGTCAGACAGACGAGCAGCAGTTTGCGGTAAAGAGGTTTGGGGACTGTGTCCAGCTTGGGTTTATAAAGTGGAGAAAGGTTACAGAAGAAAACAGGTACTAATCTTATAAAGAATAGAAGGAGTGACCTGGAAGTCCATGGCAGCAAGACAGAGAATTTGGTCAGACAGAATGAATGAACAAATGAACAAATGAATGGATGAATGGATAGATGGATGAATGAAAAAAATGAATGAAAACTATTTATTAAGCACATACAATATATCAAACACTATGTATACAATTACAAAAGTGAGATAGTCTCTGCTCTCAAGTAGCTTACTTTCTAATCAGGGGAAGACAACACGCATTGGAGGGCAGTGGTCCCAGAGGGGAGTCATGTATGGGAAGTCACAAAGATGGTGAGTGGGAAAAGGGGGCAGAGAAAAATTGAGGAGCAATGAGAGTGGTGATTCAATTACAGTTTTCAGAGCAAGAGGTAGAAGGGGGAAGGGCATGTTCTTGGGTGACAGGGTAGAAAACATCTGGATGAAGAAGCTGCTGAAGGAGATCAGAGACTTCTGAGCCAAGTGACTTAGTTCTGCCCATAGCATGTCTGGAAGTCTGCTTAGGAAGGTGGAGCAGCAGCGGGTGGCAGGACATTAAATAAATGAACTTCAAAGAATGTGTGGTATCTGAGTGGGTGATGTCTGCAAAGAGAAGGGTTGAAAGGAGTGGTGGGAAGCAAGGATTGTTCTAACTTGTCTTCACCCAGTGCCCCAAAGGGTGTTATAGAAGGAGCATCCAATCCTGGGGGTAGCAAAAGACAGGGTGCCTTCAGGAGAATGGTGAGCTTGACGTTACCACAAAAGATGGAAGGGAAGTAAGAGGAAGAGATCTAGGATGAAAGAGAGTCTGTTAATAAAAGGGGAGACTTCTAGAGTCTGGAGGAAGCTGGAGACCAGGGGAAATTAGAGCTGAGATGCAAAAGATGAGATTATTGGGAAAGGCAGCAGGTAAGAGGAAATTTGAAGTTTGGGACTCCAGGGCATGGGGCTCAGGATGGCCATCCTCAGACAAGAGCAGGGAAGAAAGCAGCACCTCTTTAGAGGCCGGTACCCCTCAACACTCAGCTATCCCACTTCGGTTATAATTCAGGACAGAGCACATTGAAAAGGCACACTCACTGTAACCCGGGCTCTTCAGCCATGTGACCACATTCCAATCTTGTCACTTCTTTGTTTCCAGTCTTTTGCATATACACCCATTTCTCCACTCATACTGGCTCCATCCTACTTTGTCTTCCGGCTTAAATCTTCTCCCTATGCTAATTCATCTTCCACACAGATAAGCAAGGGATTTTACAAAAGGACAAGTCTGAGTTGATCTTTCACTAAATTGGTGGTACAGTGGAGAGGGTGCCAGGCCTGGCATCAGAAAGATTCATCTTCCTGAATTCAAATCCAGACTCAGACACTTTCTAGCTGTGTAACCCTGCCCAAGTCTCTTAACCTTGCTTGCCTCAGTTTCCTTATTTGTAAAATGAACCCAGTTTTTCTTGACTGTCAATCCAGCATTGAGGCCATCACATCATTCTGTTTCCAATACTTTAGATATTACTTTTCTGATCTACAAGACACAGACTTGGGCTTGAGACCCTCCAAAGTCTCTTCCAACTTTAAAATCCTATTCCATTCTTATATTCTAATGTGGATTAGTGGGAAGCCCAGGGCGTTTCCCTCCCAGGATGGGTATGAGGAAGATCAGATGAGATAATCTATGTAAAGTGCTTTGTAAACCTTAAAACTGTCTCTAAATGTTAGCTATTATTGTATTTTAGACTCCCAGATTTAGAGCTGGAAGGGACCTTAGTGGTCACCCAGCCCACCCCACTCATTTCACACTGAGGAGGGTAAGTACTTTGGCCAAGGTATTAAGTACCACAACAAGACAGGTCCCCAGGTCTCCTGACCCCATAGTCTGTTTCTATGGTATCATGCTGCCTCCCTATTATAGTTACAATCAGAAAAATAGAGTTTGGACCAAAGATCTGTTTCTCACTACTTGTGTGTTATGTTCCTGGACCTCAGTTTACTGCTCTTTAGAAGGAAAATGCTATATTATATGGCTTCTAAGGTCATTTCCAACTCTAAATCTGGAATTCTAAAATACAATAATTGTTGTTCAGTCTTGATCGACTCTTCAAGACCCCATTCTTGGCAAAGATCCTTGAGTGGTTTGCCATTTTCTTCTCTAGCTCATTTTACAGGTGAGAAAACTGAGGCAAAAAGGGTTATGTGACTTGCCCAGGGACACACAGTCCATGTATAAGACTGGATTTGAACTCAGGAAGAGGAGTCTTCCTGATTCCAGGTCCAACTCTCTATCCACTGGGCCACCTAGCTGCCAAAAAAATATATATACAATAATAGACAACATTTATATTGAGGTTTAAGATTGACAAAACATTTAACATTTGAAAATAAGCACCTTCTTATTCTTCATGCTTATAACTTGAATAATCATAGAGGTAGCTCTGGGAATGATGTTCAAGGAAATCAGGTCAATCAACAAGTCTTTAGTAAGCGCCTTCATTTTCCAGATGATAAATCTGAGGCCTGGAAAGGGAATTTGTAATTTGCTCAAAGTCACAAAGTATAAGAGGAAGGGCTAGGATTTGAACCCATGTCAAATGCATAGCTCTTCTTTCAGTGAATCACTTCTCCTGAGGCTTATGGAAAATAGAAAATATTTCCCCCCACAAAAGTGACTCCCTTCTCTACCTGGATATTTTTACTGAACTAATATTAACAGAGAATGGAAAGGGGAATAACTAGTTAGCTCCAAAATATAGTGTTTTATAGATGATATCTCATTTGATCCACTCAACAACCCTAGGAATTTGGTGCTATTCATATCCCCATTTTGTAGAAAAAGAAACAGATTTTTAAGGAGGTTAAGTGATTTTTCCAGAGTCACACAGCTAGGAAGTCTTGTGAAACAGGATTTGAATTTTCTGACTCCAAGCCTAACACTCTATCCACTGTCACTTGCCCAGTCAACACAAACTGGCCTAGAAAGGTGGTTCTTAACATTCAGTCTGAAATTTCAAGGGGTCTGTGAACTGGGAATGTGAAAAAACATGTCCCAACAATTTGCTCCTTGTAGACCCAGCCTGTTCACCCTCATTCTGGCTGCCTTTCACGTCTTTTCTCATTGCCCTGAGTTAGACTTGAAGCTATTATCAGAAAATGATTGTCACCATCTTATCCGTTAGATAGTAGGCACACAACAGTGTAATCCACAAAATGGAAACATAGTTTTCTTTCCAGAATGTCTGTGCATCTCCCCTCACTGCCATTCAGGGCTTTCAGAATCTGGCAGCCGCCATGATCAAAGTTGATACTACTCCAACTTTTGGGTTTCCTTGGTTAGAGCTCATCTCCTCTAGATCAAAGTGCACTGGATTAGTGAGAGTCCCAAAACACAGGTCTGACCCTGCTCAGCAAACTCAAGTGGCTCCCGCTTACCTCTAGGATCAAATGCAAACTCCCTCCCTCCCAAACCCAAGTTACCCCCAACATACCTTTCCAGCCGAGCATACATTTAAATTCATTCACTCACTCTTTCATCCAATCAGAGTGGTTTCATTGTTCCTCTTACACACCATGGCATCTCTGGGTTATGTGCCTTTGCCCAGCCTGTCTCTCCTGCCTGGAATGCCCTCCCTCCTTACTTATGCCTCATAGAATCCTTAATTTCCTTCATGGCTCAGTTCAGATATCTACTTCTGCATTAATCCCCTCAGATACAACCATCTTTCCCTCCACAGAAATTGTGTTAATTTTAAAAATAATGGCTTCCATTTATATAACATTTGAAAGTTTTCAAAGCACTTTGCATATATTATCTCTATTAAAAATTATTTGCATACATTATTTCAATACTTTTTTATCTGCTTGTATCTATATTTAATTTCTCCTTCAGCAGAATATGTTTTTTGATTGTAAGGCCTGTTTTATTTTTGTCTTTTCATCCACAGCACCTAGTAGTTTCCAGTGCATCATAGGTGCTTAATAAATAATTGCTAATTAATTGCTGTACTTGGAATGAATATTAGAATGCAAATATAGAACTTGTCCTCATGCAATTTACAATCCTACCATGGAGAAGGCTGAAAATCTCAGTTTCAGGCAGTATGGTTAACATGATGGAGATTCTTGTAGCTAAAGTTTATTTGTCTGGGGGTCTGTTGGTTTTTAACCAAAATTCCATTTTGAGTAAAATAATAAAATAAGTCACTTAAACTATTTTATCTTTTTCCTCTTAAACAGCATTTTACTTTTTCCAAATGCATGTAAAGACAATTTTTAATATTCATTTTTTGAGGAGAATTCTGAGTTCCAAATTTTCTCCCTTCCTCTCATACCTCCTCCCTGAGATGGTAAATAATTTTATGTAAGTTATATATGTGTAATCATGTAGAGCAAATTTCCATATTAGTCATGTTAAACTATTTTATTAATGGTTGACAATATTGGGTCTTGTTGTCAAATGGACAGCAGTGGTAAGAGGTTGGCTCAAAGAGTACTGGATCATGATTACAAACAGCCAAGTCTACACAGGTCAATTCCAGGGTGCTATCCAGTGTCCAAGAAGTCAGAGTGTGTGAGCAGGGCTGAATGTCAATCTTAGAGCAAAGGTTGTTTACCTTCTGCCCTGCTTTAGCCTGTTCCACTTGTATAGTGGGCCCACAGACCCTCAGGCCCAGGGAAATTGAGTTACCTAAGATGACACACAGAAGTGGGATTTGAACTCAGGTCCTCTGACAGAAGTAGTGTTCATCCCACTGAACCATGAAGGAGCCTGGAGGTGTGTAAATGGATCTTGTCATAATGAAGGGTGCAAGAGAAATACTAGGATTATTTCACACTAAGAATACTCATAGAAGTCTCACTAAACACCCTTACCTAGTTCTCCCCATTTTCATCTATCCCTGTAATGAACACACAAAATAAGTGCTATAGGACACTGCCTTCAACATTTCATGAGCAGTGTTTGGAAATTCCTCATTTAAGGTTTGAACTAACGACTTTGTCTTGGCTCCTATGACTTTTTAATTGGTATCAACCAATCACCAAGCAATAATCTGACTCTTCTGGGTTAGATACTGTGCTAAACACCGGAGATAGAGAGATGTAAAAACAGTCCCTACTTTGAAGGAACTTACATTCTAATAGGATGTAGCCTCAAAGTGCCCAGGAGGACAAGAAAGACTGGCTTAGCAGCCTTGATTATTTTTCTGGGCAGATTGGCTGCACGATCCTGAGCAGCTGCCCTTGTTACTTTGAAGACAGCAGAAAGAATGCCAGAAGAAGGGAGTAGGAGGACTGAGAGGCCAGTGACTAATTTTCAGAATTTCTCTGGGAGCTGCACCAATCTACCATCACCATCATCACCAAAAGTGCATGAAACCACAGGAGTCAGAGGCAGCCTAAGACCAATAAGCGTCTCTACTACAGGGAAAGTGACTCTTAGAATGAAGACAGGTCTCCTCATGGTCTTAGATCATTTTTGTCAAGAATAATGTCTTTCAAGCCATCTTCCTAAAGTCAGAGTGTTACAAACCTCCAGCCCTGGCTCCTGAAATAGAGGCCATGACTTTCAATGCCATCACTCATTTGTCTGTGGGAATATATTAACTCCTTCCTTCTTTAGGCTAGATAAATATTAGCAAAACCCTAATTTCAATTTTAATCTGAAGTCCTTGGTCCTTGTCAGCCTTTTGTAAACATACAATGCTAAAACAATTCCCTGAATGAAATTCAGTTCTCTCATACAAAGACCATTTTCTTTTAGGAAACTAAGTAGAAGGTCAGGGTCATTTTCTCATTAATCTCCCTGACAATAGAATTGGGGAAAAGGCAAAGAGTCCTTGATTTATGTAGTGAAGGGTGGTTCCTCCCTACACCTTTTCCCAAGTCTTGACCTAATTAGATTAATGATCAGAATAACAGAGAGAAAATTCTTCACTTGATGTAAGTTTCTCTTAAGTTCACCTTTGATCCTGCGGAAATGGAAATCCTTCCTTACAGGGAATGATCAAAGAAAATTGACTGGTTTTAGAAAAATGGTTCTCTAAGTTTTGAGTTACCATTGTTCTGAGACTGTTAACTAAACTTTTAAACTTTGATTTATCTTGAGTGTAGCATTTTGTTTAGTATTTGAGGATATTATAAGCTATAATAGTGAAATGGTTTATGTTGAAAAGATTTTCAAATGCATGGTATAACTGTGTCCATCTTTGGACCTCTGTCTAAGCAGAAATTTTTGGAAAGCGTTTAATCTAAATTAATAAAAATTATTTTCAGCGGGCTTGTACCCAAAACACAGAGTATATAATATCCTTTCATGCAATTAACTTCTTTGATCCTCAATTTCCTCCTGTGTAAAATGAAAAAGTTGGATTAGCAACTTCTGAGGTCCATGGCACCTCTAACCATATAATCTATTTCAATGACAAAATACCTGATGACCTGATGAATATCTGGTCACTGGATTCAGATGGCTCTGGAGGAGAAGTGAGGCTGGTGACCTGCACAGCCCTCCCTCACTCAAAACAAAGTCAAGTGTTGGGGTGTAGGGTGTGTTCAGGGAGGACCAGTACCTTTGGTGTGAGAGCTGCCGAGCCCTTTTCAGGACTCTTTCCACCTTTGGTGTCCACCTGTTCTGCCTAACTCTCTCCTGTGGCTCCAAGAAGCTGCAGCATTTCCTGCCTCGGTAAGAAGGCAGATGAAATTCAGTTTTATGCTGATAGTAACAATCCAAAGTGCTTTTATGATTCCTTGAAGGCTATTTTATGGACCAAAAACTTATAGTGCATCACAACTACTCAGTGCTGATGGAGGCACACTGATTAGTGATAAGGACATAATCCTAGAGAGATGAGCTGAATGCTTCCATGGTGTTCTCAACAGACCATCATCAATCAATGTTGAGGCCATTGATCGTTTACCTCAGGTTGAAGTCAGTTCCTCCTTAGCTGAACTTCCAACTGAAGAAGAGGTTTTGAGGGCCATTAAGCTCCTTTCGTGTGCCAAAGTACCTGATGCTGATTCTATTCCTGCTGAGATTTACAAGGTAGGGGGACCATTGCTCATACAAAAGCTGACTGAAATTTTCCAGGTTATATGGCAAGAGGAGGTTATCCCCCAAGAGTTCAAGGATGCCTCCATTGTCCGTCTCCATAAGGGTAAAGGGAATAGATTGTCCTGCAACAATCACAGGGGGATCTCTCTTTTAGTCATTGCTGGCAAAATTCTTGCTAGAGTCCTCCTTAATAGGCTGATCCTTCACCTGGAAGATGGTCATATACCTGAGAGCCAGTGTGGCTTCAGAAAGGGCCAAGGAACAGTCAATATGGTGTTTGCTGCCCAACAACTCCAGGAGAAATTCTAGGAGCAGAACAGAGGTCTGTACACAATGTTTGTGGATGTACCAAGGCCTTTGACACTGTTAGTCATCAAGGCTTATGGAAAATTATGTCAAAATTGGTTGCCTGGAGAAGTTCACCAATATTGTATGTCAATTTCATGATATCACGTTTGCCCAGATTCTGGATAATGGACAAAGCTCTAGTGCCTTCACAGTCACCAGTGAGGTGA
Organism: Potorous gilbertii; assembly: GCA_028658325.1. Classification (NCBI taxonomy): domain Eukaryota; kingdom Metazoa; phylum Chordata; class Mammalia; order Diprotodontia; family Potoroidae; genus Potorous; species Potorous gilbertii. The sequence continues at coordinate 171,057 of JAQQSK010001933.1, forward strand.
AACAGGGCTGTGTGCTTGCTTCCATGCTTTTTAGCATGATGTTCTCAGCCATGTTGACAAATGCTTGCAATGAGAATGAACATAACATCAAGGTCAACTACCGTACTGATGGTAAGTTCTTCAATTTGAAAAGGCTACAAGCCAAGACCAAAGTGGAAGAAGTATTGGTACATGATTTTCTCTTTGCAAATGATTGTGCACTCAGTGAAGCCTCTGAAGCTGAGATGCAACAAAGTATGGATCAGTTGTCTGTTGCCTGTGCTAATTTTGGCCTAATAATTAACACCAAAAAAACACAGGTCTCCATCAGCCACTACCACATGATCCATATGTGGAACCATTGGTTAAAATAAATGGAGAAGTTTTGAATGATGTGGATGTTCCCTTACCTTGGTAGTGTACTTTTCAGGGATGTATACATTGACAATGAGGTTGATGCACACATTGCCAGAACTAGTTCAATGTTTGGGAGGCTCCAAAGAAAAGTTTAGGAGAGAAGAGGTATTAGACTGACTACCAAACTGAAGGTCTACAGAGCTGTTGTGCTGACCTCATTGTTATATGCTTGTGGAACATGGACAGTCTACCAGTGCCATGCCAGGAAACTGAATTGCTTCCACTTGAACTGTCTTAGGAAGATTCTGAGCATCACCTGGCAGGATAAGGTACCACACACAAGTCCTTGCTCTAGCTGAACTGCCAAGTATTCAAACTATGCTTCAGAGAGTGCAACTCAATGGGCTAGCCATGTTGTTCAAATGCAAAATATACGCTTGCCAAAAAGACTATTTTATGGAGAACTTGCATGGGGCAGGCGATCACATGATGGCCAGAAGAAACAATACAAGGACACTTTCAAGGTCTCTCTCAAGAACTTTGGATGTGACTGTGAAACATGGGAGACACTGGCACAGGACTGCTCAGCATGGCGTGCCCACATAAGAAAAAGTGCTGTGCTCTTTGAACAAAGCGGAATTGAGAGAGCACAAAGTAAATGCAGGATACACAAATTTTGGAAATCCACACCAAATATTCATTTGGACTATCTGGGCCCAACCTATGGTAGAGCATTCCGAGCTTGTTTTGATCTGATCAGCTACAGTTGGATACACTGAAATTTCACTTTACAATGGTGATATCATTTTGGTCCTCTTTGAAGATGAAGGAAAACAACTAACCTATTTTAATGACAATGTCTGACAAAATATTTTTATTTATCATAATTTTATTAAATTTTTTGTTACTTAAAATATTTTAATAAAAATTGTTATTATTTCATTGTACTTGTTATGACTAAGAGAATACTTTGGGATAAGCTTTTTTGTTGAGTTGTTAGGCTATATGGAATCAAAAGACCTGGATTAAATCCTATCTTCTGACCCATTACTTATGCGATTTGAGGTGAATCTAGCCTTGGTTTCTCCATATGCAAAATGAGGGGGGTGGACCAGATATCCATTGAAGTCTCTTTGAATTTTAGGTTTCTGAACCCTTGAACCTTTACATCTGGAATGGACTATTCACTGGGAGCCCTAGTGTGATTCATGTATACTATATATTAATTGCTGTTGTATGGAATGCTTTTAAAAGTATTATCACTGTTTAGCAGCTGGTCTAGTCCAAATATACACAGAGGAGGGCTATGCTTTGAAATGGGAGAATGCTGGAGGTCTTCTGGGATTGGTCCACAAGCTATCTAAAGGAAATGAGCATACCAAGCACCGAGGCAAAGTCAAGAACACTCCTATAGAGGAGAAAGAGAGAGAGGTGCATCTAATGGGACAGAGACAGAGAAAAACAGGCAGATAGGGGAGGTAGATTAATGAGAAAATAAGAAAGATTACCAACCTAGATACGTATTTTCCCATACCCTTAAAATCTATACACATATCACAGGCCTCCTTGATGAAGGTGTGCGAAGGAAATACACAGACTTTCCACACATGACAATAGAATCATATATTTAGAGCTGGAAGAAACCTTGAAAGACATTGAGTTCCACCTCCTTCTTTTACAGAGTAGAAAACTGAGGCCCAGAAAGATTGATTTGCCTATTATCACAAAGCCAGTACATGTCTAATGTGGGATTCAAACCCAGGTCTTCATGATTTCTCTTTTCTACTCTACATATCTTACCTCTGAGTATATTTTTAGAGACACAAAATTGATTGAAGATTATAGAAAAGGCAAGAGTTCGTTTTGCTCAATGATTACTGATAAGTTGGGGGGGGGGGTTTCATGTTGATTTGGTGGAACCATAAAGGCTGTCCTATAGCAAGGTGTCTCTCAGGTACATGTCAGAATCACACAAGATTCCTCAAAAGTTGTAACAATAGAAACAACTTTGTCCAACAGCTCTCTGTTTGTTAATATCAAGTAGGATATAAATTGAGAGATATGTCCTACTGACCATGTCCTTCAATAGGGTTTATCATTGTCATAGGGGATCTCCCACTCAAAGTCCAAATGGAGGAAGGATTGCTATGGATGGTTAGGTCCTCCCAACACTCCCACTTGTATTTGACATTGTGCAGATTGAATCAAGCCCTGAAACATTGACTGCAAGATCTCATCAATAAGATGTATAATTTCCACACCAGAAAAATTAAGTGGATGAAGATCACCATTTGTATATACTATGATATGAAGCTGATTGTAAAATTCCTAGAGTTAATTTAGCAGTGGACGTATCTTGGAAAAACACTGCATTCAAACCTTTGAATTGTGCCTAGAATCCATACCATTGTTTATACTAAAATCATAGATGAAAATACAATTTCATACAAGAACCAGAACATGTGGAGGATGCCACCATCCATAGGCAATACTTGAATTGAATCAGGAGAGTAGATGGGGCTGGGGAGCATTCTGTAAATTAGATAGCATGTTTGATAACCCCAAACTTCTCCCAGAAACAAAAGTATCTCTTTAAAATCAATTTTCCTCCAGTACTACTTCATGCCTGTACACCATAGACTACCATGATTGGTGAAAGAGTAAAACTAAAGATCCAAAGAGCAATGTGTGTAGACCAGATGGGCTTCATTACCAATGAACAAATGAGCAGGAGTCATGATATGAATGATACAATTGGAGAGACACATGGTCAAAATAGGAAATGAGCAGATCACTTGGTGAAAGTGAGAAATACCCAGTGTATAGGCTGTGTACCTCATTGGTATCTGCCCAATGTTGACCTATCTAGGAAAAGACACACATATTACATAGAATTCTGTGGAGGATTTATGGGACACAACAGAGAAGAGTAGCCTTGGGTAGGAATGCATGAATGGGCTGTAATCCACGCCATTGGAGGTAGTATCCACATATCACAGAAGGAGGAGGATAGATACGTGGAGATTGTTGTACCTTTGCTAGTTTCAGCTGTTGTTGATTATAGCTATGTTTTGAATATTTAATTTTTGATAAGAAATGCAAATTCTGATGACTTGGTATTTCTATGGAAAAATATGATCTGCTTCATGGAACATGCTTTTTGACTATCTACTTAATACCTTTTTTTATGACAACAAGGAAGTACTTCCTATATACCTCCAAAATAGAGGCCACTAGTGAATTTATGTCCTTTGCCCAAATTCTAATTTAGAATCTTAGATGATCAAAAGTGCACCCCCAAAAGGCCATTTGAATTTAAGGAAATGTCCACTTATAAAAGGAAGCACAACCTTTCATTCATTTGTTTATTTATCAAGCTCTCACTATGTGCTAGGTGATGGGAAGTCAAAGACAAAAAGAAAATAACCCACATCCTCAAGGGGTCTATGTACATTTGATTTGTACTTGCAAAAAAATGCAACGTTTCTCTTAAACAAATAAATAAACACACACGCATATACACACTCCTAAGGGCTGAATATCTAATCAGTTTTATAATTTGGATGGCTATGCTGTCTTTAAGGTAATTATTACATCTTCTTTGTAGAGTTCAGCTAAGAATTTCTATGTTCTCTACACTCTGAGACTAGCAGCCAATTCCAAGGATATAGAGCTAAGATTGTCAAACATACAGAAAGTCCATTTAAGTTTAAATATGAGCTTTGGAAATAATGAAAGCACTCAGATAAAAAATTGTGAAACACATAATTGGTCAATCTTGTTAACATTTTAATATTGTATCGTGAAAAGATGTATTAAATAGAGTCACAGAACTTCAGAGTTGTAAGGGTCCCCAGACGCCATCCAACTCAAGTTACAATCATACAGAGATTCACTTAGAATATGTGTTCATTTTTCTAATGCCTAGATCTGGTCAGGTCATTTATCTTCTCAAAATCATTTAATGACTCCCAGTAGCTGATAGGACCATAAGATCATAAATTTAGAATTGGAAAAGACTTTAGATGCTGGACCAACCACCTCATTTTATACATGAGGAAACAAATAAAAGGAGAAGAAATTGTTTCATATGTCTTAGTCCTAGAGTTAGAAGGTATTTTGTTTATCACAGATAAGGAAACTGAGGCATAGAGAAAGAAAATGATTTTTATAGATCAGAGATCCAGAATTGGAAGTAATTTAGAGGTTGTCTGAGTCAACCCTTTCATGTTATAAATGTGAAAAATGAGGAAGCCTTAGTAGTAAAGTGCCTTGTCCAAAGTTACATAGGTAGAATTTGCCCTTCACTTCCAGTCCCCTAGCTCCACATCCAGTGACCTTTTATCACCACATTGCTTCTCAATATTATAATTACATCAAATATAGTCCAGGAGCTTATTTATAACAAAAAATTAACATTCAAATGAATTCTCTTGAATAAATTAAATCAAGTTCTATGACTAATGCATCTATTGAAAAACAAGTAACTGCTTAGAAATATCAATAAACACTTGTGAGACTTCCTTTCAATAACATTTTAAAATTTTCCTTTCAATAACATTTTAAAATTTTCTTACCTAATGTTTGGAAGTTTAGAAGATGGGAGGGGATAGCATCTTTCTGCATCATTGTCTAAGGGAGAAAATCAATTATTTTATATTCTTTGAAATGGGGAGGAGAGAATTTCATTTTATTTATCAAATGTCCCTGTTCCATAAATTAGCATCTGCATGTTCTATAACTTTATATTTTCACCACTAGAAACTTTTAAATAGTGACTTAGTCTTACATTTTCTTCATTTTAATTTAAAAAGAAGAGGCAGTATTTCACAGTGGTTAGATCCCTGGCTTCAGGGTCAAGGAGACCTAGGTTCAAGTTTTATTTCTGTCCTACTCTGGATGTGTGACCCTGATATCATTTTATCAGTGGAAATTTCATTAAATAAGAGGCCAGTCCATCTACTTTGCTACCAAAACCTCAAGGACCATGGGACATTTCCATATGATTTGCAGTTGAAATGTTCCATTTTTGGTATCTCCACCATTAGAATGTGAGCTCCTTGAGAGCAGGACTATCTTTTCTAACTGTATGCCCAGAACTGAGCACAGGGCATTGTACATGGTGAACATCACTCAGCAATCCTTTATTCTTCCTTTCTTTCCTTTCTTCATTCCTTCTATCCTTCCTTCCTTCCTTACTCCCTCTTCCTTTCTTTCTTTCTTTCTTTCTTTCTTTCTTTCTTTCTTTCTTTCCTTCTTTCTTTCTTTTCTTTTCTTTCATATCTCTGTAGAATCAAACATTCTAAGTTGGGTTGTAGCCTGGGACTTAATGACCATCTAGTCCAACCCAATCCCCACAAATAACCATCTCCCTTCTATACTGTGCCCAACAGGCAGCCTCTATTTGAAGGTCTTCAATGAGGGAAATCCATTCCACTTTGGAGACATTACATTTCACTTTCCCAGAAGAGTTCTAATTCTGAAGTTTGCAAGTTTCAGGAGAGTAGATTCAGTACACTTGGATCAGTGAAGAAAGTCTGGGAAACCAATTTTCCCCAGGTACCTGAGGCATTTCTTGGTAAGACAAGAAACTTAGAAGTCACGGAAGTAATTACTAAAGTCATAGAGAAAGAGCAAGAGGAGGACAACGAAGAGGCAATGGAGAAGGAGAAGGAGGGGGGTGAGACCGGGTCTTATCTCCTGACTCTAAGCCCAGCACTCTCCACTCCCACTGGTATATCTCTTATAAATCTTGATCATCTATGATAATCATGCCATTACTCATCAGTCAGGTAATAAAGGTTTATTAAGTGCCTACGATTGCCAGGCACTGTGCTAAGGACTGGGGATACAAAAAGAGGCAAAAGACAGTCTCTGCTCCCAAGGAACTTACAATGTAATGGAATTATGTGGAATGGCCTCTCATTAGGAAAGAAAATACTCTATAATATAACTGTTTAATTTATTTAAATTAATTTAAATTTAAAACTCTCTCTGTCATTGTATCTCTTCCATTTTAATCAAATAAGAAAAAAGAAATGGTGTGGCATGCTGGATAGAAGGCTATTCTTGGAGACCTCAAGTCCCTTCTCTGACACATACCAACCCTGGGCAAATATTAAACTTCTCAGTGCCTGAGCAACTCAGCTAAGACAATACATTAAGGACAAGCTCCATGTCTTCTTTGGTAGAGAATGTTTCTATAGCAGGAGTTCCCTGCATGAGTAAAATTACTGTCCTAGGTCCCCATCTCCTCTGCCTTACCCACATTGCAGCCAAGTGAATAAACAGTGTCCTAAGTTTTTTCATCGATGGAGTGATAGTGAAATGTTGATAATAAAGAGGCCATGACTTGAATGGATCTACCTTCTTCAATCACATCCTTATTTATTTCTCATCTTCCCCCATAGTAGTTTGGGCTACAAAGACCCTCCTAGGAGTTTATGGTAATTTACCTCAACAGACCTCAGTTTTTTCATCTGTAAAATGAGCTGGTTTGACTCATGGCCCTAAGTTCCTTTCTAGCCCTACAACAATGACCTCTGCCACCATCCAGAAGCCCTACCTTTCTTCCAAATCCTAAGCTTATCCTTACTTCATAGCAATTTAATTCTCTGGGATCCGTGAATATAAATTAGTAACAACTCCCTGATGACATGTGACTTACCTCAGCTTTAAAATAGGTGAGAACAGGTGCAAACAACATTGGGCTTGTGAGAAATAACATGCCTTCCAAAGAAAGGGAAGAACACATTTTCTGCCTCCCATCTCAAAAGTTTGCTTGAACCTCTCAACAGAATATGGGAGCCATTCAGAAACTTGACTAAAGTGTCCATCGCATTAAAGGGAAATTGTCTTCTATCTGCTGCCATGCCAGTGACAGCTGTTCAGACAGGCCTTGGAGGATCAGACTCTGTCTAAGAAACAAGTCTCATAATCAGATTCCTTTTCCCTATTGCCAACATTCACTCTTGTTACGGGTTAAACACCTCCCACGTTGAGAAGAAGCCCATGACTGATCCCGGAGCAGCAAACCAAAACTGAAAATGAGCAAGTCATTTATCCTCTCTGATTCTCAGTTTCCTCAAATGTAAAATCAGGGACTTAGATTAGATAGCCTCTGAGATCCTTTCTGGCTCTATCTAGAGTCCTAAGAACAAGCAACAAGAATGCCATCTTTCTAAGAAAACAAAATAACCAGTTGGGTCTCAATATACTGAAGCACTATACTGAATACCTCTGAGCTGAGATCTGGCCTGAGCTATTGGCACTCACCTTCATCCAAAAGGGATCACAGGTTGGCTGGGGGCACCTGCCCCTGGTCCTGCCTTGGTGTCTCTGAATTAAAGATGAGAAGTTCAGGTTATAAGCATTTCAACTCTCTGCGGCTTCTGGCGTCATCTAGAGAACAACCATGTAGGGCCAAGGGAATCCACTTGCCAAGGAGCTTATGTGGAAAATGGATATTTATTTTCCTTTCCATCCACAGAAAAGGAAGTAACCACTGAAGTAACCAATGAAAAGAACTGAAAAGAAAAAGAAAATGCCCTAAGCCCAGGGAATGCTGACCTCCAAGAAAAGGTGGGTGGAGAAATGAGGTTCCAGTCATATGATTTCTAAGAAGACTTGCCTGTTCCTTTAATGAAGGTTGACCTGCTGGCAGAAGCAGACAGGCAAGGCTTACCCTTCACCAAGGAAGTTAGGCCAACTTGTCTTACTCTTGTTACCATGGTTATGGTACCCGATGCTCCTAGCCTGGCCATTTGCATTGCAAACAATCACTGGGAACCAGGAGAGTCCAACTTGCTCTTCAGGGTGGGGAGATCCTGGAGAACTTGTACTGAACAGTTCACAGGGAACAAAGAATAAACAGAGGAGGCCAACCCCCAGAAGGCAGCATGCCCAGGAACTCCCTCTGGGATCCAAAGTTCCAGGATAGGAGTCTTCTTGAACAGAGTCCCTATTATTGTCCTGGGCAAATTTTAGCAAGTGTTGTTTGGGTTGCAAATGGGCCTTTTCTGGGGTGTTCTTGAAAGGGAGTTGGCATAATGCCAACTTGAGAAAACAAGGAGATACTTCATCATCTTTTGTTTATCTGGGCATCATGATATCACCAATGGGGATCATTTCACTCTTTGCACTTACATTTCCAATGCCTAACACAGCACCTGGCACATAGTAGGTGGTTTATAAATAATCATTGACTGATTAACTGTTGTATTGTGTGGCCTTGTAAATGGTATCATGTGAAGGGACTGGGTAAGTCACCCAAGCCAGAAATAGAATGATGGAGACTGGAAGAAGAAATGATAACAGAGACAAAGTCTTCTTTGCATCTCTCCTCCTTTGAAGCAGGAGATCTCCTCCTAATCTATTCCATCTGACCAGGAATTCAGTGTGATGCAGGAAAAATCATATTGGCTTTGGAGTCAAAGAAAAATTCAAAACCTAGAACTGTTCCCTAGACCTGTGTGATATTGGGGAGCTTGCTTCACCTCTCTGGTGTTCTCAGTTATAAAACAAGGACAAGATGGCCCTTAGGATCCCTTTCAGATGAAAGTCTCTGGCCTAACCTCAGTCTCTCACAGGACACTCCATTTGCCTTGTGATTGGGCCTACTCCAGAGATGGGATCTCTGCTGTCAATTCCAATCAATGCAGAGAGTTAATGGAGAAACAATTGTATGCAAGGCACTGTGCTAGGCAAGGAAGATAAAAAGATAAAAATGAAAGGGAGCCTCTCTCAAGAAGCTGCCATTCTTCTGGGGAGGGGCAAGGAGTGCAGAAAGAGAGAAAAAAATGCAAAGTATTCTAGAGGCAACACTGACAACAAAGAAGAAGAATTGAGAAAGATGTCATACATGAGGCTGCATTGAGCTCAATCAATATCCAGTTCAGTTCAGCAGTTTAATTCAATTCAACAAGAATTAGTTACTTACTGTATACCAGGCACTGGGCTAGGTGGTAGGGAAACAAAAACAAAACTCAAATAACCCGTGCTTACATCATATTAGGTAGAAAAACAACATATGGACAGATACATAATTTTACAATATAAGCAAATAATTTAGGGGAATGAGAAGACTAACAAATGGGGATGAGAAAATACTGGTCTAAGAAGTAACATTTCATCTGAGAGGCAAAGTGAGGGGAGAGAACAGCCCAAAAATTGCAAAGAGCTTGTGTAATAAGTAGAGAATAGGCAGTCAGGGGATACTATAGTGCATAACTCATCCCACCTGGAGTCAGGAAGATGCATCTTCCTGAGTTCAAATCTGACCTCAGACACTTCCTAGTTGGGTGACCCTGATCAAGTTACTTAACCTTGTTTGCCTCAGTTTCCTCATCTGTAAAATGAACAGGAGAAGGGAATGCCAAACCACTCCACCATCTTTGCCAAGAAAACCCTAACTGGGGTCACAAAAATTTGGACAGGACTGACCACCAACAAGAAGAAAATGCAATATTATATGCAAGAAAAAACAAGTAGGAGCTATGTGAGATTAGCAAAGCAACGATGCTGGTGATGAAGATGCTAGTTAGGAGACTATTCTAATAGTACAAGTGAGCTGTAATGAGACCCTCAACTAGAGTGGTGGCCACATAAGTACAGAGAAGGTAATGGACACAAGAGATGCTTGGGTAGAATCCACAGACTTGGCCACTCTTTGGACATCTGAAGTAAGAGAGGTCACAGTTGATGACATAATATCATAGACATAGGAAGGATGGTGGTGTTCTTGATAGAACCAGCACTGTTAGAATTAAGGGTGGGTCATCAATTGGGGAAAGGGAAGAGAAGGAAACAAACATTCCCTATGCACCTACTGTGTGCCAGGAACTGTACTAAGCATGGTACATTTGAGCCTTACAACAACTCTGTATTACAGGTGCATTCATTGTCTCCATTTTCTACTTGAAGAAATTGAAAGCAAACAGGTTCACTGACTTGCCCAGGGTCACATACATAAAGGTCAGAGGCTAGATTTGTCTTCAGGTCTTCCTGATTACAGGCCCAGTGTGTACTGAAGTACTATTGTACTATTGGTTGATTGGTCATTCTCAAAGAGGACCAAAATGACATCACTAGATTGGAGTCAAGGTCCAGTGTGTCCAGCTGTATTGATAAAGCATTTTTTGTTTTAGTATAATCAAGTGCCCCTGATTGAACAATGAGATTAAAGAAGTTTTTCCCCACCCATTAATGGGCCTAGGAAGATTTGTAGGAAAGTTCACACTTTTTGTTAATGAGGTACTGGATCTCAAGGGTTGTGATGCCTTCTGGCTCTGACAAGTATATAAAGAATCTAAGGTGAGGTTTTACTTTGGGGCTTACTCATTGGAAGTTTTTGTTTGGCCAAAAGAGACTCTGGGCAGCCACTGAGGAGCCCCCTGACTTTGAAAACCCAGATGTTGGTGCTTCTCTCTCTGGTAACTATGTATGTGTGGACAGACAGTTGTCTGTGATGTATGTATTGCTTATATCAGGCAGTTGGAAGCCCTGTCTGTTGATCTTGATTTCTCTGTATTTTCTCTGAAGTTCAGTGCTCTAACTGTTTCTCCTGAACTAAAGGGAATGATGTATGTGCTTGATTAAAGTAGATTGTTGATCTTGTTGCTTTCCTTTTAGAAAAGCAGATCAAAAAACCTGTGATAGCAGGCCCTCCTGTGTATGTCAGGGTTCTTGTTTTTACACCAGCTGTGGCAGATCAGACCAATAGGAACTCAGTAGGCTCTACCACAGGTTGGGCAGGAATAGTCCATATGAACTTTCAGGTGAAGATGTCTCTAAATTTGTGAATATTAAATTTCTTTTGAACCACTGAAATTCTGTTTTGCTCATAGAACACAGAACCATCTCTGATGGGGGCCTGGTATGCCGAGTGACCCTGGGCTGGTGTCTCCCATGTCTCACAATTGATTCCAAAGTTCTTCAGAGAGACCTTGAGAGTATATTTATATCACTGCTTCTGAAAATTGTATCATAAGGAATAATGAAAGAGATTGCTTCAGAGAAACCTGGGAAGACTTAACTGAACTAATGTAGAATGAAGTGAGGAGAGTCAAGAAAGTATTTTGTGTGATAAAAACATTATAAAGACAAATAAGTTTGAAAGACTTAACTCTGAATATTGCAAAGACCAATTACAATCCTAGAGGACCCATGATTATACATATTACCCACTTCCTGCCAGAGAAGTGATGTGCTCAAAGCACATGTTTTGGACACAGCCAATGTAGAACTTATTTTGTTAGATTATGCCTACTTGCTACAAGAATTTTGTTTTTCTTTTAAGTGAGATGATGGAATAGGAGAGTGAGAAAATAAATGTTTGTTAATTGAGGGGTATAGATGATGAGCTCAATTTTGGACATGTTTTGGGGGGTACCTATGAGGCATTCAGGTATTGATGTCCAAGAAGTGACTTGGACATGTGAGTCTGGAGCTGAAGAAAGCTATGGGTATGTAAGTTGGGGACTCAGCTACATAAAGATAGATAATTGAGCCCAAGGGAACTGATGAAGCCACTGAGAGAGATTAGAAAGATAGAGAAAAGAAGCCTTGGGAAGAAAGCCCCAGAATTTAGGCCATTCCCTTGGCCAGAATCAGGTCCTTGCCTAGACAGGAGGGATTCATCCTTGAGACAGCTCCGATGCCTCCTTATCCTCGGCTGTTACTGCTATATACACAACCCTGGAGTGCCTCAGAACTCCCCCCAACTCCATATAAACCTGGCTACCTTTGTGAAAGGGAGTTTGTTCCAGGAGGATTTGTTAATTGCAGTATTATGGCACAGTAAAAGGGAGACAATAGAGCCCTAGCTCTTAAAAAGCTTCCTAACATCAAAGGAGAAGGAAATAGAGCATGCTGCTTTCCTTCTTTTGACAAGCAAGCAGGTACTCACTCTCATTAAAATGTTTCCAGCACTTTCTCCCGCCCTCTCTCCCCAGAACCTTTTCATCCTACGTTGGCGATTCATCTGGGACAAATGGAGAGAGATAAATGTACTTGGCTTGCATAGCTGATGGTAAATCCAAGCTGGTCTCAATCCTGAAGAAATAGTCAACAACTCCCAGATACTTTTGGAGACTTTAGGACACAGGGCTTTGAGCAGGGTCCTACAGCTTGGGGAGCCAACCTCACACTCCAACATTTGGGTTGGAGGGAATCATATGAATTCAAATAAAAAATAATTATGTGCAAACTGGACTAGGGACTAGGAGAGATTCACTAGGCCAGCCAGGGGAATGTACTCCAAGAGAAGGGTGGGCCAGGAATGAAGAACCTGTGGCCTCGAGGCTACATATGGCCTTCTAGGTCCTCAAGTGTGGCTCCAAATGTGAATTTTGGATTCTGTCAAAGGGCTGTACTTGAGGACCTAGAGGGCCACATGTGACCTAGGGTCCACAGGTTCCCCACCCCAGGGGTGGACATTGCGAAGAGGCTGTTTGGGCTTGATTCCAGGAAATTAATCACAACAGAATTTGGTTAGCATAGTGTTATGGGCTACCCCAGGGTCCTAAGTTCCCTGTCACTTGAGATCTCAAGCAAAGGTTGGATAGGAGAGGTCCTCAAAGACGGATTCTGGGCTTGCGCCCCACATAGATAGACAGCTACTGCACACACACACACACACACACACACACACACACACGTCTAATTGCTTCAGTCAGGGGCAAAGGATCACAGTGTTCCAACCCCTCCCCTCACAACTCAGCTTCCCTGGTTCAGCACCAAGCCTGTCTTTGCGGCTGCAAGGCTCAGGGCTGACTCTTACAGTCTTCTTGTTAGTGAATTCCCTTTCAATTTCAGTGTACCAAAAGCATATCCTTTATAGTGTTATAGCTAGGAGGAACCTTAGAAGACATTTGGTCTAACCTCTTCACTTTACAAGGGAGGAAACAGTCCAGAGAGACTGACTTGCTGCAGGTCACAGACTTGGTCGCAGAGTAGAGATTCAAATTTCAGTCCATTGGCTCCCAACTGGCTACTCATCTACAGGACCTTATGGCCTCATTTATGACATAATATATTCAAGATGATTCGATGAGCATTTATTAATCACCTATTACATGTACAAGACAGTGGAGGTAAAGGGAAAAAAATGAGATAGATCCTGTCTGTAAGGAGCTTATATTCTATTGAGTAGAAACAGCATGTGTACAAATGTGTGTATAAACCATGTCCTAAGTAATTGCTAAGTGATATAGGGGCCTGAGAAGTTCGCTGAATTGAGGGAATCAGGAAAGGCCTCATGAAAGCCCCATTGAACTGGGCTTTTTCTGAACTTCAGGGCTAGCCAAGGTGGAGCGGGGAAGGATAGTGTTCTCGATGTAGAAAACAGCTGATGAAGAGGCATGGGGGATGGAGAGGGAATAGAGAGTATGTGAGTGAGACTAACTGAAAATACTAGCTGGTATCAAATGTCCCAAAGAGTTATGCTGATGCCCATAACAAAAGGACCAAGACATTTTCATTATAAAGGAAATCCCTATAAATATAAAAAATATAATTTTCAATAATAGGGGGAGCAGGGATATCACCAGAAATTTTCGGTGTGGATGATTAAATGAATCATGAAACCGTATTTAACCTGCCCATTCTATTGGCTAAGCCAACGCCAGTAGGAAAAATGCCTGATCCACAGAGACAGCTTTCTTTCATAGCATATTTGAACCCCAAAAAGGATCAAAGAGGCCATGTGATCCAGTGTTTACCTGAAAAAGAATTCCTACTACATTATCTCCCCCCAAAGATCTGGATTCAATATTTGTTTTACAACCCCTAGTCAGGAAGAACTTCCTCTGGAAACCCATCCCACTTAAAAGACAGCCCTCATTGTTTATAATATCAGTCAGTATTTATACAGCTAGCACTTTGAAGTTTGCAAAACACTTTATCTGTATCATCTCACTTGATTCTCACAATCCTATGAGGTAATCCCCATTTTAGAGATAAGAATCCAGATGCTTGGAAGAGGTTAAGTAATTTACCCAGAGTCACCCAGCTAGTACGTATTTGAGGCAGCATTGGAACTCAAGTCTTTATGATTCCAATGCCAGATCTACTTCCATTATGTCACCCATTTTCTCTCTAATGTCACACCCATGTCACCACCACTGAGTGTCTTCTAAGATTAGCCATCTCTTTCGATCTGTGCAATCAGCAGGAGATATGAAGGCCTTAACATAAGACACTAGCCCTCTAAAACATAAGGTGCTAGTCCTTAGAGTCATGGAACAGGAGGGAGTGAAGCACAACACTAGAAACAGGGGTCTCTAACTCCAGAGAGAAACATGGGAGCCTCCAAAGAATGAAACCTGCTTCTCTTCCTAGTGGCTGAGCTAAGAATTCCAAAGTCAAGGATTTTCTCAAGCCCAACTCAGCCAAGGCTTGAACCAATCATTCCACTTTTATGTGGCCTCATACACACATTTATGAAACCAATACAGCTTTCTCACTTCACAGAAATGTTATAAATCATGGTCAATGTGGCCAGGAAACTTTTGGTGAATAGAAATAGAGACATGGTAAAAAAAAACCAAACTGCTTCCAAATTACTTTTTTACTAAGCGTAATAAAAATGAAAGGTGCTAGCCAAAATCTAATATTCTGGAGTAAAAAAAAAAGAGAGAGAGAATTGAATTTATACCAAAGGAAAACTGAGCTGAGTGGGAAAGGATAGAATTCACAAAAGCTTTTCAATTCAGCTACTATATAAATGTCAAACTAAGACAAAAGCAAACCTGTGCTTTTGGTGAATGTACCCTGACAATGATGTAGATGGCTCTAGCACAGTATGGATTGGATCAATTGACCCTCAAGGACTCTCAAAATGTCAATATGACTTGGCATGGTGGATAGACCACTGGATTTGGACTTAGGAAAACCTGGGTTTAGGTTCCATTTTGGATATTGATTAGTTGCATTACCCTGGGAAAGTCACATGAACCTCTCTTTGCCTCAGTTTTCTTATCAGTAAAATGGGAGATGGTATTTGATGGCCTTTGACATCCCTTGAACTCCAAATCTACAACTCAAAGATAACTTACAACTCTTAAGTATCATGGATTCTAAAAGGGTAGAGCTGTGCTTAGACATACCCAGCAAGCCAGTAACATACAGCAGGATGCCAGGTCAAATGGAGCTGTTGACTGCCCCACAAACACACGATGAGACGAAATGGAATTAGCAGAGATTACAACTTTCCTCTGGAGTCGAATCAGAAGTAATATCATTCTTCCTTTTTAGTTTTTGGAAGACTCCTTTGTTCATTGAAGCACAGGCTTCTAGGAAATTTAATTCCAGACCAAGCATGGTAAACTTCATGCCTAGTAATGATGACCAAGAATTTGGGAGAGGCTGATAGAGTTAGGGATTCAAAGCCATCGTCCATTTTATTTTCTTCTTCCCTTTGTTGAACTGGTTCTTAGACTTCACAAAATTGTAAGAGCAAATACTGGTGGTAATCACAATGGAAACCTGATAATTTCCCATATTTGCACTGTGCTTTAGAGTTTCTCAATTTCTTTCATGTCATTTGATATTTCTAGCACTGGGCAGCTAGATGGTGCAGTGGATAGTGCAGGAATCAGTAAGACCTGAGTTCAAATCCCACCTCAGACTCTTGACACTCACTAGCTGTGTGACCTTGGGCAAGTCACTTAACTCCAATTGCTTTATCCTGAGTCATCTCCAGTCATCCTGGTGAATATCTGGTCACTGGATTCAGATGGCTCTGGAGGAGAAGTGAAGCTGGTGACCTGCACAGCCCTCCCTCATTCAAAACACCGTCAAGTGCAAGTCATGTCATCATTTCTGATGGTATTCTTCAACAACAAAGGAAGAGCACATATATTCCCAACAGCCCTGCCTGTGACGCCAGGTTACTGGGCAGCTTCTAGAGACAGCAAACAGCAATGCTACCTCTCCTTATCATCATGACAATTAGTATCAAAAGTCTTCTTTTCATATTTTATAATAACACAATGTCATTACCACTTGCAAGTCCGGAAGGGTTGCATTTAGAAGCCTGGATTTTGTGATTAATGAAAGCGAGGAAGGGTATTGTCAAAAGAGTATGTCCCATCACTCAAGGCTCCAAATATTTAATAGTTACCCAAATCATTCCTTTGGGGGGGGGGGCGGGGCAAGGTAATCAGGGTTAAGAGACTTGTCCAGGGACACGCAGCTAGTAAATGTCAAGTGTTTAAGGCCAGATTTGAACTCAGGTTCTCCTGACTCCAGGGTTGGTTCTCTATGCACTGGGCCACCCAGCTGCCCCCTACCATAATCATTCCAAAAAAGACATAACCTAGCAGCTAGAATTGTCTACAAGAAGACCATTGTCTTTCACAAGATAGCACGTAGGAAATACCTCTTCCAAAAATACAGACCTCAAAACACACTTGAGAAGCCACGTAATAAACTGGTCATTACAATGTTTAATAAAAATTTAATCATGATGTTTTAATAGCTATCACTGACACATTGAATATTAATGCTCCAAGGAACAGAGGATGAGAGGCTCTAAAGTCAAATTCTACCATACACAAGCCTGGAGTGAGTCCTGGACAGAGCTGACCTGCCGGAGGGGGAGGGCCTTAAGATCAGCTGTCTCTAATCAGTCTGGACCCAGGCCTTGACTATAAGACCAGGGATTAGACATCTGTTCCACCACCTTATTATGCCTACCTTCGCTTGTCCACCTCTTCCTAGGGGCTGGTCCTGAAATCAAAATTGCCTGTATTACTGTGAAAGGCCAGGCAACCTGCTCCTATTTACTCCTCTGTGACACCACTCAACATCTTTATGATTCTGAGCTATATAGATTAATGAAGCTGAAAGCAATTCCCTGATCACCACATTCTGCCTTCTCATACCAGCTCATGTTGCTTACTTTCCTATTTTCCTTTGTATCCTTTCCTATCCTTTCATTCATATCTCTAAATCCTATTTTATTGCTTATAATTTTTCTCCTCTTCCATCCAATTACTTGTACAGAGGTTGTATTTGTTTTTAAGTGTGTGTATTTTCATCTATCCCCTTCCCCCCAGAATGTAAGGTCCTTGGGGGTAGGGATTGCTTCATTCCAGGCTTTGTCTTAATTACTTAGGGATAGGGATAAGGACTGAAGTTGAAATCAAACTCCCAGATGAGGAAAATCTAAATGGAATTATGAATTCCCTATATATCTACTTAAGTACTTTGTCTTGAGCACTTTGTATTCTGTTCCCTTCCTTTCCTTCCTCAAAAGATGTGTTTATTTGTTGCAAATTTCATTCTTGTTAGCTGCCCTTCCTTTGGGGGCAAACTTTCCTGAAGTTTTTAGGTCAGTGGAATATTCCTTTACTTCCTCTGAGCTACTTAGAAATATATTCTCCCAGTGTCTGGACTGCATGAGCTTACAAGCAAATCTCCCTGAAAGTTAACCCAGTCATGGCACATAGTCTCAGCAAAGCACTGGTCCATTCCAATGGTATCATTCAAGAGTATAGCTCTAGTTCCTATGCCTTGGTTACCTGCCTGATGGCTGAGATCCTTCCTCAGTCAAGCAATCAGTCAATAAGCATTTATTAAGTACTCACTATGTGCCAAGGACTGTGCTAAAGGCTGGAAATACAAAGAAATAGGCAAAACAATTCCTTCCCTTGAGGAACTTGCATTTCATTGGATAGTACTAGTCATTTGAAGAGATGTCAGATCAGAAATGTAGTTTCTGTGCACAGTGAAACACCCATATGACTGTGGGCCTTGGAAAGGACCTACAGGAGAGGCATTTTGGATGCCATTAGCCCAGGCTCACAGGTCTAAATTCTTCCTCAATGCCCTTTGTTCTTCTTTCTCTAGCACCAGCATCATGAGCTTTATTCACACTGTATATATTTTGAACGTTTATATGATTTTCCCCAAGAGAATCTTTGAAGGCATACCCTGTTTTCATTTTTGTCTTAATATCACCAATACCTAGCATCCTTCCTGGCCCTATGAAAGGATGGGAACAGTGAGTAGACCTGGGATTTCATTGGCATAGGCAAGTTCCACACAAGGAAATCCCATTTCTAATTCAGGTCAGAAACATCATTGCAATTTATAATCTTAAAAATCCTTACAAAGACCTGGAACCCGCTTCTTCCTGGCTTTCAGACCAGCCAACTATCCCCTACATTATGATCCCTCTCTGTTGTTCACAGTAGGTGTTTAGTAAATGCTTGTTTATTGATTAATTCCTCATAATTACTGACACATTACTGATTACAAAGCACTTTACAAACATCATCTCATTGGATCTGCATAAGAACCTCGTGAAGTAGGAATTTCAGTTGTTCTTATCCTCACCTTACCAATGAGTAAACTGAGGCTCAGTCACTTCAACATTGCTAGTTAGTGTCAAACGTGAGTTGTGGCCTCCAAATCTAAAGACGTTTCTCCTCTACTATGATGTCCTCCAAGCAGCTATGGAGAGAGGAACAGTGGTGGTCATTTCCATTTCCATCTCAGCTCTCCTTGACTACTAGTGCAGAGGTCTAGCCATGCCACTGCAATATCGTAAAAATAGCAGTTTGGTCCACGGTGGGATTCTGCTGGATTTTTCTCTTTGAGGATGAACATTTTCTTTTCCCACTGCCTGATTCCTCTGACTTGTTCTTGGGCTCAAATGTATTTGCTAATTGGTATTCCTGGGTGAAAAGCAGGTGTTTTTACTGCTACGACTAGCAGCCTTCTGCCAATGGCAGTTTTAGTTATCCGTCCTTACTTGGGTCTAGATATGAATTAACCACACAAACTCAAATCCCCCTGAATCGTTGCCACAAATTTTGGGCCAGTGGCCAAACATGGTGGTTAGAGAGTGGCACAGGTGGAATCTAGCAATGATTCTGTTAGTTCATTACTGTGAAACAGGGAAAAGTTTTGGCTGATGACTTGACTACATTCTGTTTCCGCAAGAGAAAGACAAAACTTTAACACAATTAAGGAAAGGGGCCACCCCAGTGGTTTCATTATAATAGGATTTCACCTGCATAAGCTTTCCAAAAAGAAATAATTTCTTTCAAATTGGAATTATTACATCACCTTTCCAACAGCTTAGCTATGTGAAATGAAACATTTCTCTCCAATTACATTACAGCTTATGTCCAGGGGTCTCTGACAATTCTGTGCACATTATTCCAAGTCCATGGGAAGAGTAGATACAAAAAGAAAATTTCCATTTCTAACCTGACACCATAAAATTAATAGGAGCCAATGTAGCAATTAAAGGTTAGACCATAATGTTGAATGGAGATAGTGTAGAAATGTAAGGCTAGACTATAATGGTAAATGGAAACAATGTAGCAACTAAAGGTTGGATTATAATATTGTGTAGAAATAATGAAGTGTTTTAAGGTTAGATCATAGCAGTGAGTAGAAATAATGTAGCAATATAAGATCATACTATAGTATTGATGGGAAAACAATGTAATAAATTATGGTCATTATAGTAATAGGAAAGAATGTAGCAAATAAAGGTAGGTCATGATATTATTAAGAGACAATGAGACAATTACTAAGACTAAGAAATAGTTACTAATAGAAATTTAAGTTAATAAAGATGTCTACCTATTATCTCATTTGAGATTCTCAGCAGTAGCTACAATTTCAGTTTTTCATTTGGTGACATGGAGGTTCAGGGAGAACCTCCCTGAAGGTTAGAAATTTACCTATGGTCACACAAGAAGTGATAGAGACAAGCCTGGAATCTAGATCTCTTTGTATTCAAATCACAGGATCACAGATTTTGAGAGATGTAAAGGGATTTCAACAGTTATTTAGTTCAACTTATACACAAAAGGAATCCCCACTATAATGTAACTGACAAACAGTCATTGCTTGAAGACTTCCAGAAATAAACCATCCCACTTCTGGACATGTTTGTTAGGAAGGTTTTTTTAAATTGATATCAAGCCTTAGTAGCCTCCAGAATTCTTGGAAGGAAGTGTGTCATACTTGAGAGCATCAAATACGGTAATAATGTATTCCTCTCTACTTCCTGGTGACAGTAGACAGAAGGAGAAATTATGGCAGCCATTCCCATTTCAAAGAAGTAGTCCTGAAAATGGAAATGGTAACAGAATACCAGAGAGAGCCAGAAGACCAGGATAACAAAGAGGAAAAAATTATACTGAAAAGGGCCCCATAGTAAAGACACTTGAGGAACACTTTTTAAGAGACAACAAAAGACGCCAAGCTTCCAAAAGAAAGGAGCAAAAATGTATGACAAAGAACATATTGAGACAGGCATGTAGTAAATAGAGCAGTGGTCTTGGAGTCAAGAAGAGCTGGATTTAAGTTCTGCCTGTGACACACACCAGCTACATGATCCTTGGCAGGCCATTTACTTTCTAACAGTGCCCCACAGCTCTCTAAAGCTAGGAGAAAAAGACAAGCATAGTGCAAAGAAAAGATTTTTAGAGTCAAAACCAAAGAACCTAGGTTCAAATCCTGATTCAGATAAAACCAATCAAGAAGTAATTTACTGTGCTAATATTTTACTGTGCAAGTGCAAGGTGCTGGGCATAAGAGAGAGAATGAGACAATCACAAGAACCTTACATTCTGATGAGGGAGATGAAAGGGACATAGAAAAATATAAATAATGAACATAAAATGAATAAACTCATACAATCTAGACCAAATGACTCACCTTCTCTGGGCCTCAGTTTCCCATCTTTAAAAGAAGAGGGACCAATAAGGTAGCCTCTGAGATTTTGTGTCAAATTCCATAAGAATTTAGCAACAACAACCAGAAGGGGTGTTATAACAATGGAGGGAGTTTCTATACTGGAAATTCCCCATTCCAATGAAACCACAAGTACAAAAAAGGAAGATGTCCACAAGGGTTGACCCATACACTTACTTTCTCATTTCTATGAAATCTTTATGAGAATGCTTTATCACATCAGAGTTGTAATTGAGGAAAACCTGCAAGAGAGACAAATGTGTTCTTCTAACATGGCCAGAACTTGATGATCATGTAACTGACAGCAGGGGAGACAATGAGATCCTACTGGGTTATCTGTACGCTTTTCATAAAATAGATCTTTGGCTTTGAAGGATAAAATGATAGCTCACACTCACAAATGTCACCCACTTTTAGTATCTCCATTTGACAGAGGACCACATTGAGTCTAAAAGACATTAACCAATTTGCCTAAGGTCACAAATAGTGACAGAAGCAGGATTTGAACCCTGACCCTCCTGATTCCAGCTCTAACACTTTCTCCACTACACCATGCTGTCTTTACAATACAGCTTCAAAGGCATTTCCCAGGCAGACATTATTGTCCATCCTTTGCTTTTGAAAAGGCCCAATGAATTCATGGATGATGCTTTGACTTGGACATGAACTGGATTTAAATGAAATTTAAATGATTTAAATTTAAATACGGAACTGTGTGAAGTCATCAGCCTCTTTCAGGGTCAGCAAAGTCCAGTTGCAAGACAAAAGTCAAGATGTCTGGGGATGGACTTGGATGCACTGGATGACCTCAGCATCTTCAGTATCTGACCAAGCTCTAAGCACTCCACAGGGCCTAATTCAGCTGCCTTCATGGGCAATGGAACCACTTGTTCTCATCCACTCATTTGGCTGGGGGATATCTTCATATGTGTATGTAGACATTCCCTTTACTTACCTACATGTTCGAGACCTATTGGTAACCCTCAGTCTGGTTTAACTCAAGTACCCAGATAGTTTTACTGGTCACTTTGTGTGCTACAACTTCTTGGAGCCCCAGGTAAGAGTTTGGTAGCAGGTGAACATCAAAGGTGGATGAAAAGCCCTGAAAAGGATTCCACAAGCTCACACACTAGAGGTGTATGTATATTAGCATCATACCAGAGTGATAGATGTGGGTACATAGACATCATTGCTTAATGTTCCTAGGTCAACATCAAATGAGGCAGAAAAAAAGAATGCTCACCTAAAGTGTTCATGAGGGTCATGGGGAAAGTCTTGAACAGAATCCAAACAGAAGAAAGAAGGGTCTTTCTTGTCTATGTCCTTAGCCTGGGATTGAAAAACCCTTAAGACATCTATGGATAGATTTCAAGAAATCAGTGAACTTGAATGGGAAAAGAAATACTTCTGTATTTTCACCAACCTCTGATTGAAAATTAGCATTTCCTTTATTTATTTGAAAACATTCTGAGAAGGGGTTTACAGCTTTTACCAGATCACCAAAAGTGTCCAGGACACACAAAAGGGTTAAAAATCCCTGTTCCAGTGATGTTTCCACACTTTCAGATTCACAGATTACATTGTACAAATTGTAATAAAACCTTATAAATCTTACTCAAAGAACTCAACAACCATTCAAAAAGTACTTATTCTATCCAATCACACTAGAAATGAGAAGAAATATCCTGGGTACTCAAGCTGACAGAATTAGAAGAACCTCAGTGCCCCCTCAGAGGCACCCTTAGAATCCTGAGGGAGGGATCCAGTCAAACTCTGGAGCTCTGACCTGCTGGTGCACACGAGAATTGGCAGGGTAAATCCAGAGTTTTCCCATATGTAACCCCATAGATTTAGAGCTGGGTGGGCCACTATATGCCAACAAGTCCAAACACTTTATTTTATAGATGAGGAAATTAAGGGGGGGGAGAGAGACAGAGAGAGAGAGAGAGAGAGAGAGAGAGAGAGAGAGAGAGAGGGAGAGGGAGAAGGAGAGGAATGAGGGAAGGAAGGAAGAAAAGATAATAACTTAGATGTGCATTTTAACAAAAAGTTATACCAGTGTAACATTGTTATTGGGCACTGGTGATCCATCTGAGGCCAGGATGTAGTTGTGAGGCATGTGACCGGACCTCACATTTTCGATCCTGGTTGCCATCCAATATATCCTTCCCATCTATACCTTTAATTAATAAAGTTTTAAACAGTAGAAGCCTTTGCCTTCTCCTTCAGACTGTCTTCAGACATATACAGACCTTGTATATAGCCAGTTATTTATTTATTGCCTTCTCTTTGAAGCAGGGACAGTGTTGTTGCCTTTCTTTTTCTCCTAGCACTTGACATAGTCCCTTGCACATAGTAGGTTCTTTAAAAAATGCTTGTTGCTTGACTGAGGTCCAAGCACAGATTTGATGTTGACACCTAATGACTCAGTTCACCTTCACTATATCTCATTTCCTTTCTCTGAACCTCAGTTTCCTCATCTGTAAGAGGACTGAACTAGGTGATCTCTAAAATGCCTTCCCACTCTAAAGCCTTTGATGCTTTGAAATATGTAGGGAAGGGGAGCCAGGCACTCATTGTAACCTCAGGCCAGGCCCAGCTTTAGTTAGGATCCTTAGTGCCAAGGCCTCACAGAAGAAAAACAACAGGGCTGTTCCTGTCCCAGCAGATGACCACCAATGTTTCCTCCTGTTTCAATCCAAAGAGCAAACATACTTAGAGATTACAACCTACCAGAAAACACCGACGAGGCCAACCGGCTGTGCAAAGCAGCCAACAGCACGACCCTGCCAAGCCCCCCAGATCTCCTTGGAGCAGGCTCGCCAAGAAAGAGAGGCTCCATGAGGGGGAGGGGACAGCCTCTCCTGCCTGCTCTGCCCCACCCCGAGTCCATCCTTAGCACCTTCCTCTCAGCTGCTCTCCCTGCTTAAGGTGCACAACACCATCCACAGCTCTTCTCCCCAGATCTCTCACCTTGAGAACAGCAGAAAGTCAGGGTCTTCCCAGCAAAAGGGAGAACCAGCTGTTCTTACTAAAACAAGCATCCAATTTAAATAAGCAAGAATTGCCTTAAGCTGATTCTCTCCCTCCCTCTCCCCTACCCCACCCGCCATTGTTCTGCATTTACTTGGTATATACTTTATATTTAATCATCTGTATACATGATGCTTCTCTCCCAGTAGAATATAAGCTTTTGGAGGGTAAGTAATCCTTCCATTTTTTTTTTCTGTCACCAGAGCCTAGCACAAAACTGGCATCTAATAAATATTGCTGCTTCCTATTGGTTTTTCCACATCTGCCTTCTCTCCTCCTCTTTCCTCTTTTGCCCCATTCCTTTTATCTCTTTCTCTCCTCCTTCCCTTTCCTTCTCTTCTCTTTTCTTTTCCCACTCCATGTTAACATTCTCTCCTTTTTCCTCCTCTCTTCCTCTCTTTCTGCTATCTCCCTCTCTGAACTCTCTTTTTCTCTCTCCTTTTGCCCTCCTCCTCTTCTTTCTTCTCTCTCTCTCTGTCTCTCTGCCTGTCTCTGTCTCTCTGTTTCTCACTCTCTCTCCTTCCCTCCTTCCCCTGGCTTCCCCTCTCTGTCTCTCACTGTCCCCCTTTCAGGTCACCTTTGGAGAATTTTGTTAAGTTCTGGGCACCATGGTTTGGTAAGTTGGTTGATAAGCTTCAAAACAAACATCCAAAGGGAAGCAACTAGGAGAGGCAAAGGGTCTTGAGTCCAGGAGGCTCAGTTGAAGGAGCTGGGTTTGTTCAGTCTACATAAGGGAAGACTTAGGGACCTCATGATAGCTGTCTGGAAATTTTTGATGGGTTGTGAAAGAAGAATCTGACCTGTTCTGCTCAGGTCCACTAGGAACAATGGCTAGAAGTTGCAAAGAAGCCAACCCAGGTTTGGTGTCAGGAATGAAAGGATCCAGAGGAGCAAACAGACTATGCCTTCTGTGAAGTCATTGAGCAATTACTGGATGATTGGTCATTGGGTGGGAAAGGATGCTTTTTCAAGCATGAGCTGAACTAGATGGCCACTAATGGACCTTCTAATTCTGAGATTCTGTGACTTGGGAAAATTAACCTCTTAACTTAAAAAAAAATAGAAATGTAGAATAAAAAAGTGCTAAGTGGTTGAAACCCAAGATAGGCAAGGATATGTAAAGAAAGTAGTTCATTTATTAGTGAACTGAAATAGGAGGAATCTTTTGGCAATAAAAGTCACTAAGCAATTATGAAGATTGCGGATTCAACATATCCTAGATTTCAAGCTGGGAAGTACCTTAAAAGTAACCTAGTTCAAACTCCTGGTTTTGTAGATGATGAAATTAAGGGCCAAAGATGGGAAGTAACTTATAGAAGGTCACCCAAGTGATAGCTGAAGAGACAGGATATGCATTAAAGTCATAGGATTAAAAATTCTGAATTCTTTCTTGTGCAATATACTATATAACACAACTTGTAAATGGGCAGCTATTGTCTCTGTTTCTGAAGGGTAAGAGGCTCTTCAATTTAGAGACAAGTAAGTTTTGCTTTGGTTCTTTGCACATTCGATAATAAAGTATTAATCAATTAAAAATATTGAGTGGGCACACCTTCATGGATGTGAGACAAGGTACTTCATACCTTTCTGGGACTCGATGTGTGAGTGGGGCCCAGGGGTGATTCATCATCATCATGTTTGTCCTTTGTTGCCGAAGAAGACCACACCATCAGAGAAATGATGACATGACGTGCACTTGACTTTGTTTTGAGTGAGGGAGGGTTCTGCAGGTCACCAGCCTCCCTTCTCCTCCAGAGCCATCTGAATCCAATGACCAGATATTCCTCAAGATGACTGGAGATGGCCCAGGATGCACTGGGAGACTTTGGGGCCTTTAGACCAAGGTCTTTGCAGGTATTCACTGAGGGTGAGGCAATGCCCATTCTTTGAATAGGCCTGTTTAAGAAGTAGCCAGGGCATGACTCCTTTAATGAGGTCAAGAAAACAAAGACATCTATTAGCTCCTTGAATGAATGGGTCATAAGAACAATTAAATGAACTTATGCTGAGTGAGGGGAGAAGAACCAGAAGAACATTATACACAGTTACAGTCACAGTGTTCAATGCCCAGCTTGGACAGATTGGGCTCTTTTCAGCAATGCAAGGTTCTAAGACACCTCCAAAGACTCATGATGGAAAATGCGACCCACGTCCAGAGAAAGAATTCTGGAGTCCAAATGCAGATCAGAGCAGACTGTTTGCTCTCTTTAAGGTTTTGGTTTTTCTTTCTCATAGTTCATTCCATTGGTTCTAATTCTTCTTTGCAACATGACTAATGCAAAAAGATGTTTAATGTGAATGTATATGTAGAGCCTATATTGGATTGCATGATGTCTTCGGGAGGAGAGGGAGGGGAAGAAAATTTGGAATTCAAAGGCTTGTGGAACTGAGTGTTGTAAACTAAATAGAAATAAATAATACTTTTAAAAAGTAAAAAAAAATAAGAGCAAAGAGTCAGACTTAGAAGGGATCTTCAAGAATATCTGCATAACATGCAGCCTTGAGGCCATATGTGGCCCACCCCTGATCTAGCCTAAGCCTCCTCCACCTCCACTTCATGTCAGAGATGAGGAAATAGAGGCCCACAGGGGTTAAATGATTTGCCTTAAATCATGCAAGTAGTAATAGCAATGCTGGTATCAGCAATGGAGACCTCTGCTTTCAGATACACTTCTTTTTCCTTTCCTTTTTTTTGGCCTGTGCCACTTGGTACCATTCTGAACACAGGGGTGGAGCATTCAGGACCTGTGATTTCTATCACCATTCATTTGTAACTTAAAAGATAACATTAGAGAGCTTCCTGGGGTTGAGAGATTCAGGAGAGGGGAACCTGTGCCCTCAAGACCACATGTGGCCCTCTAGGTCTTCAAGTGCAGCCCTTTGACTGAATTCAAACTTCACAGAAGAAATCCCCTTAATGTTCTATAAAACTTGGATTCAGTCAAAAGGCCGCACCTGAGGACCGAGAAGGCTAAAGGTTTCCCACCCTTGATAAGTCCTTTGCCCAAGGTAAGACAGTTAAAATGTGAAGCCAAGGGCTTTCTACCTTTTGCATTCAACACCCCATTGACTCTACCACCCCACGAAAAGCAGACAGTAGATGCTCACTAAATCCTCACTGCTTGCTCGGTAGGCACTATTATGCCAGGCTTCCCTATGAGTCTCTTTTGTTTTCTTTGGGTTTTGGCTTGATTTTCATATCATTCTCTTCAGTGAGAGTTGTGAATAGTAAACAGCTCTCCAAGTGCATGACTGCAATTGGAATTCAGCCTGCAAACCTCCCTGACACCCCAGCTTCCTCTCAAGCACATGCTTTTCTCCTTGCAAAAATAATGAGGAATTAATTGACAGTTTTAATGCAATACCAGTGGGCTTCTTGGTAGAACTGGATAAAACCATCATGGAATTTTTATGGAAGAGCACAGGGAAGACCATCAAGGGTTAATTGGGAGGTGTAAAAAGTGAATTAAGAGGGGCTCATTATCCCTGTTGTTAAAGAATATTGTGAAGCAGTTCACATGGAGATTGTCTGTTACTGGGAAAAATAGAAATCCCAGATATAAAACCAAATGCATACAAAAGATGAGTGTTTGGCAAACCTACAGACAAAAAAAAAAAACTGTGGAGAGAATTCATTACTTAATAAATGTTGTTGGGAAAACTGGCAATCTGGTTCAAGATAAATTTAGATCCTTCATCCTGCGCTATATACCGTAAGAAACTGCACCTGAATCACAGAATTAAACACAAGGAAAGAATAAGAAAAGGGAATGATAACAAGTTACATTTATATCCATGTATAGCTCGCTTTCCTCACCACAGTCTCGTAAAGTAGTTAGAGCAAGCTTTAGCAATGGGAACTTGATCTATGATTTCACTTCTTTATGAAGTTCCCTCCCCCAGTACAGGTCAACCTTCCATCAGCAGCTTAACACCTCAGAAAGCTGCCCAGAGCACTGAGAGATTGATTGACTTATCGGTGGTCACACAGCCAGTATATGGCAGGAGCACTGGAGGCCATGGTGGTCATCATGGTTGTGAGGGTAACTCTTTGACCACTACACAATACTGCCTCTCAATGGATAATATGACATATAAAAATAATTTATACCATTTGGAAATTTTCTGTGATATGGTGACTAGAAACTAGTTTCAAAGAATTATCTCAAATTTAGAGATGAAGTAACTGAGGGTCAGAGAAGTGATCTGATTTGCCAAAAAGGAGTAGAACAATCATCTCCAAGCTTCTCTCAGGCCGGACATTGCTTTGTCTTGTTTTGTTTTACATGATGTGGTCTCAAATAAAATATTCAACATATCAGGGGTTATTAACCTCTTTTGTATCATGGATCCCTTGGACATCTGGTAAAACCTATGTACTCCTCATGATACTGTTTTAAATGCCAAAAAAAATACAAAGGATTAAAAATCAAACCTATTCTATTGAAATACAGTTATTGAAGTATTAAAAATAAAGTTGACAGACCCCAGGGTAAGAGCTCCTGGTGTAAATTGTGGAAGGTAGATACATTTTCTGTTGAGTATATTAATAGGAGAAAACATCAGGGGCAAGATAAATTGGTTTAATTATGTTAAAAAAGAAATTTTTGCAGAACAAAAAGTAGCATAATCAGGATAAATATAAATGAACAGACTAATGAAATATTTGCAGAAATGAAAAAAAATTGTTAAGCACCTGCTTGTGAAATGCCGGGAACAGGTCTTAGTGCTGGGTTAACACAAATAGAGGAGTGGTGGCGAGGAAAGGGACTTCTTAAAAGGCAGATGCTAAGAAGCCTGTGCTGAGTGGACCCTGGTAGGCCCTAGTTTAGGTTTATGACTGAGTGGGAAGTAAAACTTGGTCAGGTGATATATGAGAAGTACATATCTGCAACCTCTGCTAGAATTGATAGATCACTTGAGCTCAGGAGTTCAAAACTTCAATGGAGCTGAAAGTAGATCAGGTATCTACTTTAAGTTTGTCACCAATATGGTAAGGCCCTAGTAGTAGAGGACCTAAGGTGGGGTAAACCAGATTATAGTGAGAAGGGATAAGGGTCTAAAATTCCATGCTGATCAGCAGTGAGGTCAGGCCATGAATGGTCACTGCATTTCCAGCCTGGGCAAGAGCAGAATATCCAGAAATGGAAGAAGGAAGGAAATAAGGAAGGAAGGATGGATGGAAGGATGGATGGGTAGAAGGAAGGAAGAAGGGAGGAAGGAAAGAAGAAATGGAGGGAGGAAGAAAGGAAGGAAGACAGGAAAGGAGGGAGGGAGGAAGGAGGGAAGGGAAAAAGGAAAGAAAATGAGAAGATATGAAGAAATTTATTTGGTTTAGAGTGGGCCAGATATAGTGGATTAATTAACTTTCCTCTCTTAGCATACTATTTGCCTGGAATATTATAGGGCTAACTTTCATCTATGAGTCAGATTAGTTGACTGCTAAGGTCACTTTGGGTTTTCAGATTCTAGGACCATGAGAGCTACTCAGCAAGGAGATCTCAGCCCCAGGACAAGGCTATAATAATACTGAGAGACCTGACTCCACCATGGGCTGTGGGAAGGATATATATGGCTTCTGGAGGACAGGACATGCTGCAGGGAACCAGTGGCAGGGCTGATGTCAAGATGCCTAGGTATGTCTAAACTAACTGATAGATAGTTTACTACCTAAAATTTTTAAAGAACTAATACATTTTTTTTTTAAATTCTGTACCCTGTTTCCATTGGATAAATCTTCAAAGGAAGATATTTTTATTTGAAATAAACACTTTTAAAAGTCAAACTTTAAAATACTATTATCAGTAGTAACAATAGCCAGATTTACTTTAAAAAGTATTTGAAGTCTGCAAAACACTTTGCAAATATTATTTCATTGGATCCTTATAACAACCTTATTCAATCAATGTTAGTATTATACCCATTTTATGGATGAGGAAGTTGAGGCCTATGTTTCTCAGTTTGCAAATACCTAAGGTTCCCATCTTGCTAACTCCAAGTCCAATCCTTTATTCACAATCTGACTGCTCTGAACAATCAGCAAAATGCCAATTAAAACAACTTTGAATTATTGCTTCATGCTCATTAAGTGGGCAAAAATAACTAAAAATGATGAAAGGCAATGCTGGCAGGCTATGGAGAAACAGGCACACTCTTACATTGTAGTTGAATTTGCTGGACTCTTGTTGGAAGGCAATCTGGCAATATGTAACAGAAGCAATAAAAATAAATAATGCTCTTTGCCCCCAGAATGCCAGGACATCTAAGTGGTTGAAAATGTCTTTTGTTTGGTTTGTGTCCAGACCTGTGACTTCATTAGCCTAGGAACTCTCAATATTTAAACTCTACTGCGTCAACTCAGAAAGTGACCGTCTTAGGGAATTCACTGAAGTACTGACTGGGACTTAATTCCAATTGGCCCTTCGCTTTCCCTTCAACACTAAGGAGCATGCTTCCTCTGCACAAATTGCCCACCTATTGTGTACCCAATAGGCTGATATGGATTAGAGACAGAGGTTCAACCTCGAATTTCTTGACGCCAGATTGGGTCCTTGTTGTTCATCCTTCATTTTTCTAAGAGGATTGGTGACATCACTGATAGTGTCTAGACTTGCACATGAATTGGATCTAAGTGAGGCAGAGTTGCACCAAGTCATCAGCCTCACTCACTCTTCCAGAGTCATAGACGTCCAGTGGCCAGGCACTGCTCTAACTCACCAAAGAGTTTGAGGCTTGGTTACACTCAACCTGGTTTAGCCCTTTCTGCTGAGATGGTTTTATTGAGGCATGGCTGCTGCCCATGCTACAGCTTCTTAGAGGCACAGATGAGTGCTTAGTGACAGGTAAAACACCAAAGATGGATGAACATCCCTGGAAAGGGTTTGGGGAGTCCTCACACCAGAGGTGCTAGTCTTCCATGGACACCCCCCACATCCTATCCACTATGCAGTATTGGCTCCAATACATAAAATGAAAAATTAATCCTCAAGTACAAAGATGAATGGAAAACAGAATGGAAGGAGAGAGAGGGTTTAACTAACAAGCTGTTATGGACATATTGTATGTCGAAATTTGTTCTTAAATGTAAATAGTTGTAAATGAATGTTTAATTGGTTTCATTGTTGTTTTAAGTTGAGTACAATAATAAATTATGCTTAATTTTTCTGAAAGCTAAGGAAATTGATTGAGGGAATTGATAGAGGAAATCGTTGAGCCCATCCCTTCCTAATGCAAAGACTGAATAAGCTTCCCCATCTGATACAGAGATTTGAAACGGAAGGACTCCTGCATAGTATACAAAAAAGACAGAAGGAAATCAAAGCCCTTTCAGTTCAAGGAGGCAACTCAGAAGTTGGCTTTGGCCACTCATCCTCATTCAGTGACAAACCTAGTTCTTGGGAAGGAGAGAGAGGTTTTGCTTGGATGAATTGTTCAAATTCAGGAGGATGTGTGGCTGCTTTGTGTTATCATTCACAAGCCAAGTTGTGTGGAGCCATCACACCATTTTTTATCTTGTTTGGAACTTTGTCATGAGAGCTTGGAGCTCTATGACCTGGAAGAGAAGAATGGTCCATGCCAGGAGGTCTATAGGAAACAGCAGGTGGCATCCAATGAGCCTGGGGATCCTTGACCTGGCATCCTTAGCAATGGAGCAATTCTGAAACACTGACCCAATGAAGAAATGAGCATTTCCTGCTTGGCCCACAATCATACAGCAGAGGCAGAGGCAGACAGCTGGAAGAAAGCTGGATTTGGAGTCAGAAGATTTGAGATTGAATTTTGAATTTGCCATTCATTGCTTATAAGCAGAGAAACAAGGTGAATTAGACCTGGATTCAAATCCCACTTCAAATGCTTAGTCTACAGCAAGATCAGTATGGCTAGATCACAGAATACAAGGAGTAAATTAATGTGTAAGAAGATTGAAAAGGTAAGTAGGGACTATGTTGTGAAAAGATTTAAATGTGTATAGGTGATCCTAGAGGCAAAGAGGGGCTGCTAGAGTTTGTTGAGGGAATGGGGGAGGGAGGGCTAAGCAGACTTGGACTTTAGGGTAATCATTTGGCATTTGTATGGAAGATGGATTGGAATGGAGAGAGACTGGAGGCCTTTGCAAAAGTCCCAGAATGAGGAGAAAAGGGAACCAACTAGAGAGGGGAATATGTGAGTAGACAGAGCTATGGAGATAGAAGCCACAAGATCTGCAACTGTTTGGATTTGAGGGATGAGTGAGAGAGAGGAGTCAAGAATAACATGAAGGTTGTGGGCCTGGGTAACGAGAAAGATGATGGTGACCTTAACAGAAATAGTGTAGTTCAGAAGAGGAATGGGTTTGGTGGGGTACAGTGGATAGAGCATTGGACTTGAAATCAGGAAGATGAGAGTTCAAAATCCAGCCCCAGACATTTACTAACTGTGTGCCCCTGGGCAAGTCATTTAAGCCTTATTTGCCTCAGTTCCTCATCTGTAAAATGGGGACACACCGGAGAAGGAAACGGCAAACCATTCCAGTATCATTACCAAGAAACATCATGGACAAAGTCCATGAGATGAGAAAGAGTCAGACATGACTGGATGACTGAACAACCACAGCAAGGAGTGGGGAATGAATGAGTTTGGAAATGTTAAGTTCAAGATGCTTACAAGTCATCCAGTTTGAAATGTCTAATAGGCAGTTGGCTATACAGGACTGGGATTCTGGAAAGAGATGAGGGCTGGATATTGAGATGTGGCTGTAATCTACATAGAGGTGGTGATAGATCTTCCAGGAGCTAATGAGGCTACTGAGTACAGAGAGAAAAGAGAAATCTATGATTGAGGCCTGGGTTACATCCAAACTTAGTGGACTTGACACAGATGATGAACCTCAAAAAGACACTCACAAAGAGTGGCCAGGGTAGAGTCAAAGATTATAGTTTGAGAAGAGACCTCGGAAGCCATCTAGTCCAGCCTCTGCATTTTATAGATAAGGAAACAGAGGCTCAAAGGGAAAAAAGGGAAAGAGAGAGTGTGTCACCTACTAGAGAAGAAACAGAGGATCAGAAAAACATATAGAGGGGTTGGCCATGTTGAGGAATAAGGACCACTTCTTCATGACTACAATAACGGAGGAAATTACTTGGGCTAATTGTCAAAGCATTGTCATAGGAAGTGGGGAGAAGCCAGAGCATTAGGAAAATAGCCTCAAAAACTGTAAAATATGAGGCAAGGGCTTCAGCTGAGCCATGGTGGAGGTGCTGTGAGAGTATGGATAATAGGTTTAAAAAGCTTTGGTAGTGAATAGAGTAGAGAATTCATTAGGAAGCAGTAAAATACTTGCCTTGTTATAGTGAAAGCTCAGGGCAGATGAGATAACATCAGTTTGAAGGAGAGCCAGTAGTTGCTAGATTCCCTCTATCTCCATTAGCAGCATGTGATCAGGAATGGAGAAAATAGAACATGATGGGAGTAATCCAAGACTGGAGTTTAAGTGTTAATGGCTGTAGGACAAGGGAGCAAGGGAGATGAGAGCAGGAGGACAATGAACCCAAAACTGGTTCACTTAGAAAGTGTATCCACTGAAGGGACAATGACCAAAGTAGAAAGGATGAAGAGAGTAGGAATCACAGTGAGGAGGAAGAACGGGTTTAGGAGGAGCAGAGCGCACTATTTCCATAAACCTGGACTGAGACAGAAGTGAGAGAAAATGGGAGGATTATAGGAATGGTTTTCTACCTTCCACCAGAGTTCTCTGCACCCCCACTTTGCTGCCAATCAGTCAGTCTTATATTATCTAATTTAGTTCTGAAAATCTACTCTCAGTTGGTGTGATTCTCCCCATTTTCCAGACGAACCTTTTTTCAAGTTCATAGAAATAAAATGACTTGCCTAGGGTCACCTACCTGGTAAATATTGGAGGCAAGATTTGAGTAGGGCCACCTCTCTGGATACCAAGAAGTCCAGCTTTCTCCTCCCTCCCTCTCCCAGCCTCCCACAGGGATTTTCTCCTGAAAAGTTTTGTGTCAACTGAGTTTCTTGAAATCTAATTATATTTTAACTGCACCAAGGGAGCTAGCTGTTTAAAAGAACCCTGTGGTGAACCCTTTTTGTAAATGAAAGAATCCGTTTGAATTGCAAATAATCATCTCCTAATTAATCTGTTTGGAAGGTCTTGATTTCCAATGACAATCTTTTTTTTTTTTTTTTTTTTTTTTTTTTTTTTTTTTTTTTTTTTTTTTTTTTTTTTTTTTTTTTTTTTTTTTTTTTTTTTTTTTTTTTTTTTTTTTTTTTTGTTTTTTTATTTTATTTTATTTTATTTTTTATTTTTTTTATTTTTATATTTTATTTAACTTTTTACATTCATTTTCACAAGATTTTGGGTTCCAAAATTTTCTCCCCATTTGTCCCCTCCCCCCTCCCCAATACACTGGACATTCTAATTACCCATATCACCAATCTGCCCTCTCTTCTGTCATCCCTCCCTTCCCTTACCCCATCTTCTCTTTTGTCCTGTAGGGCTAGATAACTT